>JACBWV010000610.1:133265431-133547391 GCA_013435795.1 Chlamydomonas sp. ICE-L | reverse complement strand
GTGAGTGCAGACTCAAGTCGGCGGCCTAGAGCCTGGAATCGGTGGAGATACCCCGTCTTCATATGCTCGCGTCCTGGACGTCGCTAACCTTTCTCCGGTGTTTGAGGCTCTGCCTGCATACCGGAGTTTGCCAAGCCGACCAAGGCTCCCTGCTGATGTCTACGTCGTCTGTGCCCCCCCCTTTGCTCTGCCCAGCGACTGTTGGCTACTGGCATGAGCTTGCGCTCTAGTGGCTCTGTGCTACCTCTGGAGAATTTTTTCAATCAAGCTGGCGGATCGCCGCACTGCCGTAGGGTTCGCAGAGGAGGACGACCTACGCCTGGAGATTCTGGAATGGTGGTAGGAAGCAGGGGGGTTATGGTCAGCACCACTCGGGTGCTGCTCCCTCTACCCCCCAACCGGGTGAGTCGAGCGATAGAGGGGGGGACTTGGGATTGACTGATAATCGACGGCGGGATATTAGGACCTTTACATGCCTCGGCTCTGCTCTTCGCATCCTAGCGATAAATTTTCGAATTCTGCCCTTGCGATTTGCGATTTTCTGCCATTGGTGCGATCTTCTGCACCAGGTGCGACTTGCTGCACTTTCATCCTCGTCTCCTTTTTCCCATACCTCAAATCTCGCCCTTCGCCCTAACGCTTCCCCACCTTCTGTGATCCCAGGTCTCGCAGCGCCGGACTTCGCCCATGCTACAGGCCGAAGTGGACGCCGTCCTGGCCCTAGACCAGCGGCCGTGGAGGATCTTTGGCATGATATCTTGGTGGATATTTTTCTCTCTTAGGCTCCTTGTGACCCCTGGGTGCGTTCCGTGGTTCGACACAGGTTGCCCCTGGTTCCCCCCTTAGGTGTATGCCTTAGCTACGTGAGTTTGGGTTTTCAAGTGTTTGAGTTCTGATAGGGCTAAGGATTTTTTAGTTAAAGTGGTATAGAGGCGTGGTTAGAATCGGTTGGGCTGTGCATGCATTATTGATGGTATACATTGCTCAGCAGAGTGCGAGTGTGTTATCTACGTAACCGGCTGCCCGATCAGGGTGACAAGACTCTATACGAGTGTTCTTTGGGGTTCTACCTGATGTATCGTTATTGCGCGTGTTCGGGTGCCCATGCTATGTTACCTTAGTGAATGGGAAGAAGCGCAATAAGCTTGACGAAAGGGCGTTATCTGGTAGACTGGTTGGGTATTCTCTGGTGAGTAAGGGTTATTTTGTTTGGGTTCCGAAGTTGCGCCAGGTGGTAGAGAGTCGTGATGTGCTCTTCTATGAACAGTTTAGCTATAACTGTATCCCTGGGCTCTTTCCCTATGATGGATCTCAGTATTTTTCTCGCACCCCTGCCGCTATCATCGTTAAAGGGCTTGATACTACTGACAATGTCCTGGGCCCTTTACCAACCCCGATTGTTGACCGCTTTACTGGTCATGGGATGACGATGCGTCCCTGGCCAGGTAATGATGGTGCTGTATCGCGTGCGGCGGCATTGGGCCAGGGGGAGTCTGATGTTCCTTCAAGCTCTAATTTATTCGAATCTCAGGGGGGTCGCCGGGCCTTCCTCTGCGCCACGTTTCGTCGGTGAAGTCGTAGGATTAGGACAGCCTCGGTCATAGTGGAACCTAGTACAGGTCCACTGCCCACTAGTCGCCACCCCCCGTCCACCTATTCGGATAGCTCGCGGGAGTTGTTGATCACTTCACCCCCTGCTATACCTGGTGGTTTATACCGGACCAGGCATCGCGACGATGTGGCCGTCACAGATGATGTGAGTGATGACCTCGAACACTGGTCCGGGTCAGATACTTGTATGGCTGGGGTGTTCCAGTGTACCCAGGCTTCGACGATTTAGAGGCAAAGGAGGCCGGCCTTGTTCAACCACGCATGAGTGCTGCGCTGGGGGCTTTATTACGGTTATGCTGATACTGCTGATATCCCGCTGCCCATGTACAAGTACACTGCTTGTACGTGGGGGCTTTTATTTCTACCTCTACTGAGCTCTCTTATAAAGCTGCAATGTTACCTACCAACCCTGACAGAGATCTCTGGCTGCAGGCTATGAAGGATGAGATGGCCTCCCTCCATGCTCATGGCACTTGGGTCCTCACTCCACAGCCTCCTAGGCAGAGGATTCTATCTGGCAGATGGTTATTTGTCAAGAAACATGGGGCTGATGGTTCTTTGCGTTTTAAAGCTCGTTTTGTAGTTCGTGGTTTTCTGCAACGTCCTGGGCTGGACTACCATGATGTATATGCCCCCGTCTCCTCTAAAGCAGGTCTTCGTGTGCTCCTTGCTGCCATCATTCATAGGAAGATGTTTGTGAGGCAGCTGGACATCAAGACTGCATTCTTGAATGCCAAGCTGGAACCTGGTCTAGACCTATTCTGTTACCAGCCTGAGGGCTTTCATGAACTTGGTCTCTGACAATGTTCCCCTTGTGTGCAAGCTGATTAAATCTCTTTATGGTTTGAAGCAGGCACCCAGGGCTTGGAGCAAAGATGTAAAGCAGGTTTTGGTTGCCCACGGTTTTACCATGTGCAAAGCTGAACCTGCTCTGTATTTCAGGAGGGATTCTACTGGTGGGTGGAGCTATGTCCTGACCTATGTGGATGACTTCATCTGTGCTTTTAGTGAGCTGCCAAGGTATGCCTTGCTGATCGAGGCTATGGAAGCAGCTGGGTGGGAAGTCAAGGAAATGGGTGTACCTGTCCAGTTCCTTTCATTGGACATGACTTGTACACTTCATTCTGACGGCAGGTGTGTTAAGATCAACCTCTCCCAGCACTCCTACATTGTTGAGCTGGTGGAGCAGTTTGGTCTCACTGCTGCTACCAAACCCAAGTTTTCAGTTCCCATGTCCAAGTGCACTGTCACTGATCCTCCTGGAGAACCTTTGGCCTCTAATAGCCAGTACCTCTCTCTTGTGGGGGCTTTGCTGTACCTGGCTACCTGCACAAGGCCTGATATTTCTTTTGCTGTGAGCTACCTGTCCAGGTTTTCTGCTCAACCCACTGCCCCCCTGTGGGCTGCAGCCAAGCGCTTGCTTTTGTATTTGAGAGAACATTCCCATCTGGGCCTCACTTACACTCACAGCCCTGGTTTCTCTTTTACTGTCTTTAGTGACTCATCCTTTGCTGATGATGGGTCTGACAGGAGATCTCAGACTGGCTATGCTGTGCTTGCTGGAGGCTGCCTTGTGAACTGGATGAGCAAAAGGCAACCCACTGTTGCTGTTAGCTCCAGTGAGGCTGAGTATCAGGCCCTGTCTCAGACTGCCCGGGAGGTGCAATGGTTGAAAAATTTGAGAATTGATCTAGGGCTGCCTTGTGACCTGGTCACCATTCAGGGTGACAACTTGGGGTCCTTGAGCTGGGCCAATGACTGTCAGCTGCTCCCTCGCAACAAGCACATTGATGTCATCCATCACTATATCCAGGAGCTGGTGGAGGATGGCCAGGTGGATGTTGCCTATGTTAACACTAAGGACAACTGTGCTGACCCCTTCACCAAGCCCCTTGATCCTATGGTGTTCTGGCGTTTCATTCGCATGTTTGGAATGACTGCTTCTCCTTAAACCAATTTTTTTGGTTACATGTATTCTAGAATTTTGGTTACATGTATTCTGGAATTTTTGGTTACATTTTAGGGTTTCTTTGGTTACATTTAGAGTTTCTTTAAGTTATCATTGATTGGCATTAGGTTCCTATTCCCGGATCGGGTTTTCTATACCGTTGTTACCCAACTTTGATATTTAGTTGTCCTCTTATATCCACTTGGCAAATTTTGGTTCTTTGCCTTGCTTCATACCTTCCCTTACACCCTTTGGGTTTCATTTGAAGTTTCTCTCGTTTTTTTTTCCGGAGTTCTTTGATTTTTTTTTTTTTTTTTTTTTTTTATTTACTTTGTTACATATAGTTCTATGTCACCAGTGCCATAGGTGGAGTAGTACTAATGTATGTCACCTGTGTCATAGGTGGAGTATCAGCATGTATAGCGGTGCTCTCACGCGTTTTATGACTTGGTGACTACTTATGTACTCCCATAGAACTATCGGCTCTCCTGAGCCAGCTTCCCGTGGGACTGAGTCATCTTGAGATGACTCAGTGGCAGCTTCCTGTCACCTACGTTCTGATCTCCTGTCTCATACGGTCTGATCTGTACCCTGTTAGGTTCCTGTCTACCGTCTCCTTTCACCACAGGTGCCCCTTTATGGGTCTCCTGTGTCTGTAACGTTATCCTTGTCTCCGTGTATAGATTGGTGCGTCTGTTCCGCTGCTTTAATTTACTGTCCACTCTACCGGAGTGATTTCAAGCTGATAAACAGTGTGGAGTAAAAAGAAACAGCTAATATATGATGAGCTCCACCGAATGAACCATCTGCCTATGGAACTAAGAGTCAGAAACCATCAAGACGGTGGTCTGAATTAATTACCACCTTCCACCAAAACCAAGAAAGACAGCCGAAAGGAAGCTGCCTAAACAAAGCGTCGTAACGCTCCACCAATCTAGACTACCCTATAAGTCAGTCTATGAGGTGCTGAGGAATAGGCACCCACACATAGGGCCATGTTAACCTACGTCTGAGAACCATCAGCACCATCAATTTGACAGCCCCAAGGGGGCTAGCAGGTAGTACAACCCCCAGGACAGGCTGAGCACTGCCTGCAGGGTCGGCATTCTTTGCCTCTAAATCAATGAATCCTGGGTTGACTGTAACACCCCAGCCATACGCAGTATCAGAGCCAGACTAGTGTTCAAGATCATCACTCACTCCACGTGACGGCTAAATCATCGCAATGCCTTGTCCGGTATAAACCACCAGGGACGACAGGAGGCGAAGGGATCAACAACGCCTGAAGCCATCCGAACAGGTGGACGGGGGGTGGCGACTATTAGAAAGTGGACCTATATCAGGCACCACTATGACCTGAGGCTGTCTTAATCCTAGAGCTTCGCCGACGGAATGTGGCGCAGAGGAGGGCCTGGCGACCCCCTGAGATTCGGCTAAATTAAAATTCGGAAATACAACTCCCACCCGCCCTAAAACTTCACACACAATACAGCATGATCAGTCCCTGACCAGGGATGCAATCTGGATACACCCCACCCAGGACAGCCATCAACAATTGGGGTTGCTAAAGGGCGTAGGGAATTACCGGCGACACGTAACATATCACCGTTTGATGACAGGAGGGATGCAAGCGGGCACGGGGACCCATACTAATGGGAGACCCCAGGAAGACAGTCTAGACGTAACTGGATATAGAGAGTACATCACTACTCTCTACTACCTGGCGCAACATCGGAAACCCAAATATAATAAACCTTACTCACCAGGGAATACCCAACCAGTCTACCAAATAACGCCCTTTCGACTAGCTTGTTACGCAATATCCCATTTACTTCAAACGAGCAATGGCAACTATACACTCGTAACAACGACACATCAGGTAGAACCCCAAAGAACAACTCGTATAGAGTCTTGTCACCCTGATTGGGCGGCAGGTTACGTAGGTAACAAGCACGGAGGAAGGCATAGGGCCAGAAAGACTTAGCTAGCATAGACTCCAAGTGGATACTCCTAGCTATGTTCTGCAAGACCCCATTGTACCTCTCCACAGGTGCGTTCTGCTGAGCAGTGTATACCATCGATAATAATGCACGGCACCAAACGATTTCAACCATTACTCGATACCACTTAACTAAAAGATTCCTAAGCCCTATCGTCGGGATTTAGGCAGACCTTTGAAATCGTTTGAATCAACTGGTTTGAATCAATGAACCCCTATCAAGCGGTTTTCCCCTTGAATCAGGGTACCTTGAAAACAGTTTGAATCAGTGATTCAATTCAAGCAGCTTATTCATTGAATCAGACGGAAGTCAATCAAGACAATATCAAACGGAATTCAAGGTGGTCGAAGATATTGCACTTCGAAATGTAGCTAAGCTCCCATATGTAGGCTGCCGAGAGGTAGGAAGCTTTGAATCCGAGGAGGGCGAGCGCCTAGCGATAACCGGCACAAATCCGTACCTTGTAGTACATTAGTTGTGCTTTCATTGGCTAGACAAAAATCTAGGGTGGGGTGTAGGTGCTAGCAAGATGATGGCTGTAATCTCAAGTGTCAGAACTGGCTATGTAACCAAGTTGAAGTCTGGCTATGTAACCAAGTTGAAGTCTGGCTACGTAACCAAGTTAAAGTCTGGCTATGTAACCAAGTTGAAGTCTGGCTATGTAACCAAGTTGAAGTTGAATGTAGGAGTTTGGAAACAGCCCAAGTAGGGTGTGTGTGCGTGTTTAAGTACTCGCACTTTGGACAATGGTAGGAAAGAAACTTATACAAGAAAGGAAACAAATATAATGCCAGAAAACAAATTGGTATCATATATTTAATTTTCCTGCTGAGGACGGCTTAGCTGGCTCGAAGCTACACAACAACCTAATATACAGAGAGACAGCCTAATGGAGCTGGCTGGAAGCTATACAACCTGGCACACAAAGTGAAAGTCTTATGGAGCTGGCTGGAAGCTGTACAACCTAATGGAGCTGGGTGGAAGCTTTACAACCTGCCACACAAGTGAAAGTCTAATGGAGCTGGCTGGAAGCTCTACAACCTAATGGAGCTGGCTAGAAGCTGTACAACCTAATGCAGCTGGCTGGAAGCTGTACAACCTAATGGATCTGGCTAGAAGCTGTACAACCTGTCACACAAAGTAAAAGTCTATTGAAGCTGGCTGGAAGTTCTACAACCTAAGGAGCTAGCTGGAAGCTGTACAACCCATGGCTGGAAGCTGTACAACCTAATGGAGCTGGCTGGAAGTTAGGTCTAATTCAGGAGTCAGGAAAGTATTCATCGTTGTGGGTATCGCACAATTGATGAATACAATACAGTGCTCTCGTGGGTATCGCACAAGAAGGCTGTATATTGTCAACTACCAGGCCCGGCTATTGTCCAAGGTGGTGGAAGGGATAATAGGCCTATCTACTGCTGTGCTTGAAATTTCAAATTAAATTTTTGGGTTTTTTGTATGAGGGTTTAAAGGTACTGCCTGTCCTGGTCAACAAGGACAGGCAGTACCTTTAAACCCTCATAAACAAAACCCAAACTAAAGTCACCCTATGATTACTGCTCCATGCTACTACATATTCAGGGCACTAACATGCCTTAATATCCCATTGGCTAAGCTTGGCACCACATGATGGCAGCTTCCAGGCAGCTCCACTACTGCATATTCGTCCTTTACTTGCTCCCAACAGCCAGCATTCATGAATGACCTGCAAGGGAAAAACATTAGAATGAGTAAGATAATGCTGCTTAGAATGTGCTGCACTTATCATGTTGGTGACTCAAGTGTGTGCAGAGGGTGGTGGATGCATACATGGCTAAACGCATTGACCACCCATTTTGTAGCAAGCAGCCTCAAGGGCGCTTATGCGGCTACATTATGGGCAGGTGCAGCTAAGCCATATTTTTTATTACTGACATGCATTAATTAAGTTGTTACATGAGGGTGGTTCAGGCATACCATACAAGGCAAATCGCATCTCCCGCCCATTCTGTAGCAAGCAGCCTCAAGGGCGCTTATCGGGCTACAGTATGGGTAGGTTCAGCTAAGCCATATTATGATATTATTCATAAGTAACATGCATTAATTAAGTTGTTACATGAGGGTGGTTAAGGCATACCATACAAGGCAAATCGCATCTCCCGCCCATTCTGTAGCAAGCAGCCTCAAGGGCGCTTATCGGGCTACAGTATGGGTAGGTTCAGCTAAGACATATTATGATATTATTGATAAGTAACATGCATTAATTAAGTTGTTACATGAGGGTGGTTCAGGCATACCATACAAGGCAAATCGCATCTCCCGCCCATTCTGTAGCAAGCAGCCTCAAGGGCGCTTATCGGGCTACAGTATGGGTAGGTTCAGCTAAGCCATATTCTGATATTATTGATAAGTAACATGCATTAATTAAGTTGTTACATGAGGGTGGTTAAGGCATACCATACAAGGCAAATCGCATCTCCCGCCCATTCTGTAGCAAGCAGCCTCAAGGGCGCTTATCGGGCTACAGTATGGGTAGGTTCAGCTAAGCCATATCATGATATTATTGATAAGTAACATGCATTCATTAAGTTGTTACATGAGGGTGGTTCAGGCATGAAAACATAACTCACCACAACTTCTTGCCAAGTCCTAGTTTCGCTCCCCTCGAATCCTCCGAGCGAGCTGCAAGTGGAAACAGACATCAAAGTTAGTGAATGAGTGAGTGTTTCAAGTAGCTCAGTCCCCCCCCCCCCCCCCCCCCCCCCCCCCCCCCCCCATCCCCCTCCCAACCCCCTTGTTCTATAGTGTTGTGTAGTGTTGTGTAGTGTTGTGTAGTGTTGTATAGTGTTGTGTACTGTTGTTTAGTGTAGTGTAGTGTACTGTTGTGTTTTGTCGTGTACGGGTCACAGCAGCTGCAGCATATTTTTACCAAAGGCCAACTGCCCACCTAGGGATCTGCCCAGAAGCTGCAGCATATTTTGTGTGGATCCAACTCTTACCCCTTACCCCGCCCACCCACCCCCCACCCCACCCCCAACCCCTGTAGATAGCGCACCTGCATATCCTTGGGCATAATGGTTACCCGCTTGGCATGTATAGCCGCCAGATTAGTGTTCTCGAAGAGGCCCACCAAGTAGGCCTCTGTCGCTTCCTGAAGGGCCAAATTTGCCCCTGCTTGGATTCTGTAATTTCCGAAATCTTGTATTGGCATCTGAATCAGATGCCTGTATGGCACTCGTGTCCTAGTAATACAGCTGACAATAATGCATGTCCCGGGAGGAGAACAGATTACCCAGAGGTTCCACTAATCCACAGCCAAGCTTTTTCGGCTATGGTCTTACGCTGGGGGCAACTTAGTACTGATCAGACCCGCAACCCGCCTGTGTACCGCGACCTTCTGGGGAGGATCGAACCCCCCCGTTTTCCAACAGGCATTATTGTTTTAGAATTTTTTGATATATGATAAGATAAATTTGTCAAAGTAGCCTCTTGTAACTACGAGGAGCAGCTTGCACTAACGAGGCAACGATCACAAGGCCAAGATGCAGTTGGCGACCAGGGCTGCTCACCGATGCATGTATGCCTTGTGATCGTTGCCTCGTTAGTAGTCGTCTCCAGTCGAAGTGAAGAAAAAAAGAGGAAGAGGAGGATCGTAGCGTAGCGTTCAGAATGCGAGTTTACAATCTGGTGGCTCGAATTGCACTTGGCCGGTTCAGTTTGTGGGTTCAGGGGGTTGGCGTGCGTGGGCTCCGTTGCCAGGGATCTTCTACTGGGCGCGGGGACAGCTGAGAGCCGGACAGGAGTACGGTACACGGTTGCTTGGAACAACAGTCCAGCTAGCACTACAACAGTTCGCGTCCCGGATTTATTGGAACAGGGAAGAGAGGAACCAACGGTGAAGGGCCAGCAAGGGTAGGAAAGGGAATAAACGGTTAGCACAAGGGTCTATATTGCTTATTAACCGTAGGTATTTCGGCCCAATTTCAGCAGTGAATACAACTGCATTATTTAATGAATAACTATTCAAATCTTTGCATACCGTACTTCCTTTAAGTTACATAGACTTAGATATGAATAAGGGATGCTTTGGAATATATGTCAAAGAGGTCATCAATGTAATAAAACATGTTTATAACATAACCCCATAGACTATCCTACAGTAGGAAAATGGTCCCTGAACTTGTCAGGTACCCATATGGGATCAGTCCGATTCAGGAAAACCAAAGATCAGAAGCAGATTCGAAGGAACGAGGAAGTTCTGAGTTCAAATCAGTAGTTACCGATCTGCGCTGTTTAAACCGTAAACAGTTGAGATCCTGAACCCCATAGACTATCCTACAGTAGGAAAATGGTCCCTGAACTTGTCAGGTACCTATATGTGATCAGTCCGATTCAGGAAAACCAAAGATCAGAAGCAGATTCGAAGGAACGAGGAAGTTCTGAGTTCAAATCAGTAGTTACCGATCTGCGCTGTTTAAACCGTAACCAGTTGAGATCCTGAACCCCATAAACTATCCTACAGTAGGAAAATGGTCCCTGAACTTGTCAGGTGCCTATATGTGATCAGTCCGATTCAGGAAAACCAAAGATCAGAAGCAGATTCGAAGGAACGAGGAAGTTCTGAGTTTACATCAGTAGTTACCGATCTACGCTGTTTAAACCGTAACCAGTTGAGATCCTGAACCCCATAAACTATCCTGCAGTAGGAAAATGGTCCCTGAACTTGTCAGGTAACTATATGTGATCAGTCCGATTCAGGAAAACCAAAGATCAGAAGCAGATTCGAAGGAACGAGGAAGTTCTGAGTTTAAATCAGTAGTTACCGATCTGTGCTGTTTAAACCGTAACCAGTTGAGATCCTGAACCCCATAAACTATCCTACAGTAGGAAAATGGTCCCTGAACTTGTCAGGTAACTATATGTGATCAGTCCGATTCAGGAAAACCAAAGATCAGAAGCAGATTCGAAGGAACGAGGAAGTTCTGAGTTTAAATCACAAGTTACAGATCTCTGCTGTTTAAACCGTAACCAGTTGAGATCCTGACCCCCATAGACTATCCTACAGTAGGAAAATGGTCCCTGAACTTGTCAGGTACCTATATGTGATCAGTCCGATTCAGGAAAACCAAAGATCAGAAGCAGATTCGAAGGAACGAGGAAGTTCTGAGTTCAAATCAGTAGTTACCGATCTGCGCTGTTTAAACCGTAACCAGTTGAGATCCTGAACCCCATAAACTATCCTACAGTAGGAAAATGGTCCCTGAACTTGTCAGGTGCCTATATGTGATCAGTCCGATTCAGGAAAACCAAAGATCAGAAGCAGATTCGAAGGAACGAGGAAGTTCTGAGTTTAAATCAGTAGTTACCGATCTGCGCTGTTCGAAAGGCGCGGATCTGTAACCAGTTCTCTAAGCTCAGAACTTCCCCGTCCCTTCGAATCTGGTTATGACATTTTGTTTACCTGAATCTAATTTATCAGATATAGGTACCTAAGAAGTTTAGAAACCATTATCGTAGTGTAGGATAGCCTACTGGCTTTCCTTGAATTAACTTGGACTGAGCTTGCTTTCATAGCTTCAGCCATTCCCGAATTACTTCTGAGATCCGTCAATACCTACACGCGCGAGCACTTTGCTTCCGCGGTACTTTGCTTTGGGAATTGTTGTGCTTCAACCCAAGACTGTAGCGACCTGCTTCTCCGCCCCCGCGCGTGCGGTTAAGGTACTGCGTTTTGCGTCTCGTCAAGTGGTGCCTTACTTGACCAGAATTTGTCTCGACTTTGACTGACTTGCTTTTTCGAGTTGTTCCGCAGGCATTAAGGCAGCTGCAGCAAGTCGACCTATCGTCCAGCTCATCATGGAGCCGCAAGAGTTCCAATGCTCGAGGTGCAAAACAGGTGCGCATTCAGATAGCGAATTTGGTTTGAACCATGGCTGCTATTTGAAAGTCGGAAGAATGCGCATTGCTGCCAATGTATCTCAACTAACGCTCACCAACGAACATTTGTCTGCAGGTCTCACTCTTGCGACTGGTCTCGCGTCAGAACGCCTGGATGCTGATGACCTTGAGGCTGAAGACGATGTCGTTGATGAACAAGAAGCACAGCATGCTGGAGTTTCGTCAATTCGTACCTGAGGAACTACTTCGTGGCCAACTGCACTTCCTTAGTAGCATATATATCTAGCTCTTCAATCACTAATTACTATCATGTTTAACTATCTAAGGATTCATTCATTATGGTGCTTTCAATTTCTGTAACAAAGATCGAAGAGTCCTGCTGTCCAAATATGCGCCCTCAGTCTTCAGTGCTTGCATTGCTTTACGAAAAAACAGATCTATTTGAACATCATTTGAGTCATGTTTGAAACAACCAACCTTGTTTCAAACCTTTTTCAAGGGGCACGTTGATGACGGCTTGATTAAGATCTATTTGAACATGGTTTGAGTCATGTTTGAAACAACCAACCTTGTTTCAAACCTTTTTCAAGGGGCACGTTGATGACGGCTTGATTAAGATCTATTTGAACATGGTTTGAGTCATGTTTGAAACAACCAACCTTGTTTCAAACGGATCTCAATCGGTAGGTTTGATGGCCGACTGATTCAAACAGGAAACAAAGATCGATTGAAAGGTTATCTCCGATTGAATCTAAGAATGAATCAAACGAACAATTCAAACAGGATTTTCTTTGTTTCAAACGACCCTCAAAGAAGTACTAAATACCGACGATCAGAACTCAAACACTTGAACACAAACCATGTAGCTAAGGCATACACCTAAGGAGGGCACCTAGGGGAAGGACCAGGGGCACGGTAAGACAAAGAACGCGACCTCTGTCGAACCACGGAACGCACCCAGGGGTCTCAAGGATCCTAAGAGAGAAAAAATATCCACCAAGATATCATGCCAAAGAACCTCCACGGCCGCTGGACGAGGGCCAGGACGGCGTCCACTTCGGCCTTTAGCATGGGCGAAGTCCGGCGCTGCGAGACCTGGGATCACAGAAGGTGGGGAAGCGTTAGGGCGAAGTCGAGATTTGAGGTATGGGAAAATGGAGACGAGGATGAAAGTGCAGAAAGTCGCCAATCGCAAGGGCAGAATTCGAAAATTTATCGCTAGGATGCGAAGAGCAGAGCCGAGGCATGTAAAGGTCCTAATATCCCGCCGTCGATGATCAGTCAATCCCAAGTCCCCCCCTCTATCGCTCGACTCACCCGGTTGGGGGGTAGAGGGAGCAGCACCCGTAGTGGTGCTGACCATACCCCCCTGCTTCCTACCACCTCCAGAATCTCCAGGTCCAGACGCGTAGGTCGTTCTCCTCTGGCGAACCCTACGGCAGTGCCGGCGATCCGCCAGCTTGATCGAAAAAATTCTCCAGAAGGTAGCACAGAGCCACTAGAGCGCAAGCTCATGCCAGTAGCCGACCGTCGGCAGGGCAGAGCAAAGGGGGCACAGACGACGTAGACATCAGCAGGGACTTGGCAACCTCCGGTATGCAGGCAGAGCCGCAAACACCGGAGAAATGGTAGCGACGTCAGGGACGCGAGCAGACGAAGACAAGGTATCTCCACCGATGTCCAGGCTAGTCGCCGACTTGAGTCTGCACGTCACAGTCATCTACGACAGACGGGAGGAGGCGACAGACGGCAGGGGAGGAAAAAGAAGGGAAGATGGAGGAATGATTGGGGGGGGTTACTTCCACGATGGCGGAAGGATCCTCCTCTCCGGCAGCAAAGGCCGCTGGCGCGCAATCGTCTAGCCAATTTGTCGTCATGTCAGGACTTCGGAACTTCCAGAATGAAGCTCGTTGAAGCCAAGTAGAGGACGACGCATAAGATGCATTGCAAAGCAGTGGTACCATGAGGAGCCCGATAACCTATCAGCTTTAATACACTCCGTGGAGTGGACAGAGATGAAAGCAGCGGAACAGACGCGCCAATCTATACACGGAGACGAGAATAGCATTACAAGGACAGGCGGACGTCAAAGGACACCAGCGGTGGGAGAGGCGGATGCCTGTAACCTGACTAGAACCTAAGCCAGGAATCTTAAGCCGGGCACAGGCAATACAGAGCGTGTCAGTGAGAGACCGGTGACGCAGCCAACAGGAAGCTGTCACAGTACTGTCAGGACCGATAGTTCTAAGGGAGTACACAAGGAGTCACCAAGACATAAAACAAGTGAGAGCACCGCTATTCATGCTGATACTAGGGATGATAGGAGGGAGAAGTCGAAGGAGGACAGAGACATAGAGAGGAAGGAGGAGCAGAGGCTGTATGATGAGAGGAGGGAGGAGAGGAGGCAGGAGAGGAGGGAGGAGAGAGAAAGGGAGGATAGCGAGAGGAGGGAGAGAGAGAGGAGGGAGAGAGAGAGGAGGGAGAAGAGTGAAAACTGGTTGGAGATGATGACACACATGTCAGAAATGAACCGGCAGACCACTCTCATGATTGCCAACATTTTTGGAGGGGGCCATGCGATGATGGGTATGAACCACTCCATTCCTGGCAGCTCCACCCCACACAATGGGGGTGGGATGATGGGTCCTACGATGTCCACCCCACACAATGGGGCAGGGATGATGGGTGGTGCCACACAGGCGTACCCCCAGACGTACCCTATGGGTACGTCTGGGGGTACGCCTGGGATGATGGGTGGTCCATTCATGCCAAACATGAGCCAGAACCCCCCTAGCTAGATGGCTATACTGATTTTTTGTTGCATGTCGTTGGCACATTACTCGTGCGGTACCCACGAGAGAGATTGTCACTTGGTAACATGGATTCAGGAACCTTGCGTATTTCCTATGTAGCAAGATTTGAGAGGTTGAATTTAAAGTGGTACATTATTCCTACTTGGTACTTCATTAGTTGTTCCCAGCAAGCGAATTGTTACATTATTCCCCAATTGAACTTGGCTACATCCCCCTAGCAAGCAACTTGGATTTCTTTTCTTCCTATTATTAATGGACGACTTGGTCATATAATTTAAACCGAGGTTGTAACAGAGGTTCCCAAATCTGCATTGTTTCCACTATCCAGTCTCCCTACTTGCAGCTCCCTGTAGCTCCGTCCCTGCTGCGGGCAGCTTCCTGCAGGTGCTCCAGGTCCCAGCACCTTGCAGGTCCTGCAAAAAAACAAAAGCGCACCAATTAAAAAACTGGTGCGAGCGCACTTTTTCAAAGGCAAGTGCGCTTTTTTGACAGCGCACATTTTTTGAAGGCATCGGCACTTTGGGGGCTGTCAAAAAATTGTCATCAGTTCAAAAACATTACAGCTTTTAGACTTGAAAACAATCAGCTATACTACTGTATTTAAGTACATGACCAAAAGCAAAATCGAAAGCAAAATCGGATCAATAAATTGTCTCAAAGACCAGATTTTGCTTTCGATTTAGCTTTTGGTCCGATTTTGGTCCGATTTTGGTCGCTTTTGGTCCCCACCAAAATCGGGCCAAAATCGGACCAAAAGCAAAAGCTAAATCGACCAAAAGCAAGAGCAGTGTGACCTACCCCTTACACATTCAGCTAAACAAAACTGTGCCACGATATCTCCGAGGGCTTCGAACAACCCTGCACCTTGAGGCGCTTTGAGGTCAGGGCGGGTCAGCGAGGTCAGCAATGCTATTTTTGAATGAGCGACCCCCAGCTCTGCGTCCTGGGACGCAACCAATTTTACAGCCTGCGTCCAGAGACGCAACTTATTTCATAGCCTGCGTCCTGAGATGCAACCGACCCGCAACCATCCCATAACCGACCCATAGCCTGGGTCCTGCGATGCAATCAACCCACTGAAGCTGCATCTGCGACGCAACAGACCCTCCCCACCGTAGTTTTTCATTTTCACCGTAGTCTGCCGTAGTTATCAGGCTACGAGCAGCAGCTTCTGGGCAGCTACCTGAGCCAGCAACTGGGCTAAGCCCCAAGACTCTAATAGTCCTGGACAGCGGATTCTGTAAGCTTCCAGACGCACTAGGTTGCGTAAATAGTAGGAGGCCCTGGCGGGTCCCCTGGAGGTCGGCCCCGGGTGGGATATGGATTTCGATGGCTTCTGGGTTTGTAGTTCAGTTGTCCAAAATTGTTACATTTCTTGTTGAATGTTGAAAAATATGACAAAGTTGTCCACGTGGGTATGCCAAGGTGAAACGACGTGCAGCGGGATACATTTGCTGATTGCAATCGCCAACAACTTGATCGTTTGAAATATTTAACGTAGATTGTCATGTTATGTTTTATGTCTAGGGTTGGCATCCAATGGTAGGCTTTTACTTGTAGAACATGGAGAACTGTGAGAGCTGTCATGTCTATATCATTTATTGTACCAGGTGTGTGAATGCAGTTGAGACGGATGCCTTCTTTCTTGGGCTGTTTCTTATGGATGTGGAACATGGTTTCCATGTGTCTGCGATAAGAGCTTGTTAGTCAGCTGTTGTGTTGGACATGCTCCAGGTCCCTAGATTGAGTCCACAGGGCAGGAGGGAAACGACAAATGAAAACACCGCGTCTACAGTCCGCAACCCTGAGATCCGTACGCGAAGAAGTGCTCTCCGGGGCAAGCTTTAGACAGCAGGTTGGTTCCCAAAGTGCACCATTTTGCCGCAGGTACAGCAACTCCCAAGGAAGTTGAGAAGCGAAGTTGCTCTTCGACCATTGGAGTTGCTTTGCGGATATTGAACTTGCTTTCAGACTATCCAAACTGCTTTGCGACTATTGGACGTGCGAGGCTTTGCATGTACTGGTGTTGCGACTACCGTATTCAACTTGCTTTGCGAATTTCGAAATCCGCAGCCCTGAGATCCGTACGCGAATAAGTGCCCTCAGAGAAATTAACACGGGTCGATTCCATGCGAAAGAAGTCGGTTTAACCGTTTCTTGGGAAATGTGATGATGTGAGGATTTGAGAAAACAGCACGATTTCGCGAATGTATCGCGTAGGTCTGCCCCCCATACTATAAGGGGCCGACCAACTAAGGCTGAATAGCTAGTCAGGGGAGCTGCCTAAAAGCTGCGGCTAATAGCTGAATAAATACACTGGCCCCACAGCTTGCACTATTGCAGGCTTAAGGCCTTCTTTCTGTACTTTCTGTGGCGATTGCAGAAGTCCCTTGCCCCAAGGTTCCTAGTTAGTGGGTGTTGAGGCAGTGTTGGGGTAATAGAAAAGCAGCCGGGGGAAAAAATACCTCACTCCCTGCTCACTCCCTTTTTTCGTCTTGGCCAATATTCTCACTCCAGAGGGTGGGACCCTTGCACACAGCCACAAAACAGTGACCCAATTTTCTCTTTTGCACGGAATTTCAACCAGGCAGTTCCCCCGACACAAATCAGCAGCACCGAGGATTCAGATTCGAATGGTGTTGCCAAAAGAGTAGGCACACTTGGGCCGGGAGATAAAGACCAGCGTCCAAACGAACAAGCACCACTACCCCTATTGACCACGACAGACAAGCTTCCTGCCTGTTACCCAAGCACAATGCAGGCAGATATTGGATAGGAATGCACTCATCCAATACATATCATGCGGCTGTCTTGAATCCTGTATGGACATGCTTGTGCGTTTAACCATGTACACCTACGCGATAACATTCGGTACTCAGGCATGTGATGTAGCAGTGCTTGGGGCCATTTAACCAAGTTGAAGATGATGTATGTTGGTTGTTGAACAGGCTTAGGTATGTTCGACAAGTGCCTTCATATGTCGCATACCAATTTTAGAGGGTGCAGGTTTAGGTGAGGCACAGTTGCGTCTCATGATGCTGATTATGGCGTTCTCCAGGACAACTAGGCTTTTTCTGTGCTGTGTTTTAACACTGTTTATGCTGCCCACTGACGGTAAGCAGCCCCAAGCCTTGTTGACCATGAAAGCTACCTCCCGCTCGAAACTACTCAAAAGAAGCGATGAAAGGAACGCACTATCTAGCACCAACTTGGATGTCATAGATCCAAAATAGATTTATCCTGCATAGATCTAATGAGACCACCGGTGGACACAATGGACTGGTGCGGTAGTGACCCTCTCAGAAGGCTTTACAACGGGTATATACATACCAGAGTTTATGATTAAAACAATCAAAATAATTAATGAGCATGTGCAGCTCAAGGGGGGGGAAGACGGAACACTCAACAATATCCAGAAGTGTGCCCGCAGAATAGTTATAAGCTTCTTCAGTCCTCCAAGCCAACAAATCTAGCTAAAAAATCACAACCAAAACGAATAGGGGCGAGTAGTTTATGCATCCTCCTCTGAGTCAGTGACAACCTCTCCTCGTTCCTTACGGGCCTTGCGGATCTTTTCTGCTGCCTTCTTCTCCTTGTTAGTCATCTTCATCTTCCTTGCCTTAATCTTGATGACGTTACCGTAGGCGTCAGTGGTCTCCTCCTCCTGCTTGAACTCCACCTTCTCCTTCAAGGCGTTGGGGTTAGCCTGGCCAGTGGGGGTCAGCTTACCGTCAGCCACCAACCACTTCTCTCCGCACAGGGCGTCTGAGAACTCGTGGTGATGAGTAATCATGATAACTCCACCTCCGTAGTCGCGGATGGCCTGCGCCAAGGCGCCCAAGGAGTCCCTGTCAAGGTAGTTGGTAGGCTCATCCAACACAAGCATATGGGGGTTGTTCCACATGGCTGCACCCAACACAGTCTTGACCTTCTGGCCACCGGACAGACCACGCAGGAGAGAGTGGGTGGAGAACTCGTTCTCCAAACCAAACAGCTCCAAATGCTTGGAGACATTGGCGGAGGTGAGGGGCTTGGCGAACAGACCAGCGGCAGCAGCCTCCTTAGCATCGCAATCAGCGATCATCTTGGCGAAACCCATGTCCTCAAGCTCATCACGAGGGATCCAGGAGTTCTCATCGGGGTGGCAGTTAAGCCACTGGACCTCATACTCGTAACTGGACTTCAGCTTACGGCGTCCGCAGACCTTCTCCACCACACGCTTCACACCGTCGATGACGATGACAGCCTCCATCTTCTTCCTCTCCTCATCGGAGATCTTACGGTCAACCTTGCCCAGAGACTCGCGGTCCTCACCAGTGGCATATCGCCACTGGATGTACTGGTTGGCAGTCTTTTCCAAGTGCTCCTCCAAATGGAAGAAGGCGTGCTGGGCAACGTAGGCAATACGCAAGTTGGGGTGCTTCCAGACAGTACCGGTAGTGGGCTCCATCTCACCAGTCAAAATCTTGATCATGGTGGACTTACCAGCTCCGTTGGCTCCCAGCACGACGACACGAGAGGACAGGGTGCAGTAAATGGACACGTCATTCAGAGTGTTCACAGTGTTGATTGGCCACTTGAAGCCGACCTTCATCATCTTCAGAATAGCCTTGTCCTTGGTCTTCACACCCTCAAGGAACCCAGGCTCGGGGAACTGGAAGCCAATGGTGGTGGCAGATAGCTCATAGTAGGACTTGGCCTCGGGCTTGACCTTCACAAACTCGGACAGGTTACCCAGGTAGAAGCGCAGCTTACGGTTCTCATAATGGACGATGCTGGTGCACACCTTGTCAAGGAATCCGGAGTCGTGAGACACAACCATGCAGGTCACATCCTGCACCAAGTAAGGTAGAAGTACAAGTTAGTACAGAAATAGGAGGTTGTACGGGGCTCCCTAATGGTCAGCCCTGTCGCGTGTATGGAAGGACTTCAGGGATGCTGCCAGACAAAAAATACTTGCTGTACGCAAGCTGAGACACAAATCTTGTGCTCTCCTACCGAGACACCCTGCAGACGCATCTACACAAACAGGTTTACTACTCAGTCTTAAGGAGCTGTAATGCAGGCGGCCTACACCACTGCATGTGCGATAGGTCCCGTGAAAACAACCTGAACACGAGTCAACAACCCCAAAACACCTAAATTTGGCACCGAAGCATTGACCAGCCAGGGCTGACCAACAAATGTTAGCCATGACCAAACGGAGAGCAGTAAAGCACATTCTAAGTCCCATATAATAAAACAGCAGCTCTTAGCAATAAGTACAAGCTGTTCAACCAATTGGGACATGCAAAGAGAGCCTGTGACCAAACTAAACAGGGGCAGATATTCACAGTAAGTGACACCAGCGCATGAACCGTTAAGTCAACATACTTGATTTCAAGCAATAACAAGGGAATAAGAAAGCGTACCTTGAGGGTAACCAGATAGTTAATGAGCCAGGCGACATTGGTGGTGTCCAAATGGTTGGTGGGCTCATCAAGCAGCAGAATCTGAGCCTTCTGCAGGATGGCGCGGGCAAGAGCCAGTTTCATCTTCCATCCACCGGACAGAGTTCCGACAGGCTGCAAGTGGGAGAGTGAATGTCACTGTCAAATGTGGGGGCAAAATAGAGGCTTGAAATGTCACTAGTTAGGAGGTTTATTTAGCTGGCCAGATGATCAACATTACATGCGTAATTACTGAGATAGGCAGTTTAAGCCCAAGGATAACATAGCTGAAATGGATTGCATTTGTTTATAAAATACACAACAGGAAATGCACCTGGAACTTGGCTAGTGAGATATAAAAACCCCTTCAAGGTACTGCAGTGGGTCTGCATGCTTATACCGAAAAACGGGCATGAACACACCTTGGCCAGGTACTCATCAGAGAATCCGACGCTCTTGAGCATGGTAACAACATCCTCCCTGGAGGTGGTCAGCTTGAGATCAGGTGTCTGGGCGACGTAATCAGCAGAGGGAGTGTCGGCATCCTCCGAGTCAATGTCGTGCTCAACATACACAGTCTTGAGCTCAGTGGCAGGGGGGAAGCCCTCAACCTGGCCGTTGGCAATGGCCCTCATGAGAGTTGACTTTCCGGCACCGTTGGGGCCACACAGACCATAACGCTTGCCCTTCTTGAGGCGCATGCGGGCCATGTTCAGCAGAATCTTGGCACCGTAGGCGAGAGAGAACTCACAGTTGCACAGGTCCTCACCTCCCTCCTCGTCCTGCTGGTCACCCTGCAATTCACAAATCACGACAGAATAGAAAGTCAGAAACAGGCTGTCATAAATTATGCCCATAGCAAGATTTTAACGAATCTTGGCAGTTCTCCAGGTATATATCAGTTCAGCGTCCTCATTCAATAATTCCAGTTCCAGGTAATCAGCACATTCCTCAACCAACCCTTTGCTGCACGCTTCATAGAAAACACATTAATGCAGCAAGCCGCACTAACTGAGGTGGCCTCGTATGACTCCTCAAGGTTCACATCAGTTCAACATTCTTCTGTCCATAATTCGAGTTCCAGGTAATCAGCACATTCTTCAGCGAACAATTTACTGCACGCTTCTCAGAATACAAATTTGTGCTGCAACCAGCATTTAAACAGGTGGCCTTGTAGTAGGACTCCTCAAGGTTCACATCAGTTAAAATTCATCAATCCATGATTCAACTTCCAGGTGATCAGCACATTCCTCAACCAACACTTTGTTGCACACTTCATAGAATACAGATTTATGCTGCAAGCCACACTTACAGAGGTAGCCTTGTAGTAGGCCTCCTCCAGGTTACCCAGAATGGTCCTTGTGGCAGCGATGGCGGCATCCTTGCCAGCGGCCTCCATGTAAGGGGGCAGCTGCGTACAGAGGAAATGGAACAAGTCTGCTGTCAGAACAGGGGGAACAGGCCAGATTAAAGGTCACAAAACAGGAAAGAAAAAAAAACAGGAACAAAACAGGAACAGGTCAGATGAAAGAAGCAGTTCAGAATAATGAAAACAGGCGAGGGGGAAGTAGGAGAGAATAAAGGAAATAGGTGAGGATTTTTTTGAAATCAGAAACATGTGAGAATGAAGGGGATAGGAGAGAATAATGGAATCAGGTCAGAATAAAGGTGTGAATAAAGGAAACAAGTCAAAATAATGGCAACAGATATGAAAAAAGAAAATAGGGAGAATGAAAAAATCGTGAGAATACTGGAAACATGCCAGAAACAGGTTAGAATAAAACAAGTAGGAAGAGAATAAAGGAAACAGGAGAGACTTATGGAGAAAAGTCAGCGCCATGTTCAATAAAAAGAAATAGGAGAGAATAAGGGAAATGGGGGAGAATAATGGAAACGGGTCAGAAACAGGTGAAAATAGAGGAAATAGGAATAAAGGAAATAGGAATAAAGTAAAAGGAGAGTCAGAGTGAAAGGAAACACGAAATATGTGTGAATAAAGGAAACTGATCAGCTGGGCTTTATACTTCTGATGATGATTTTAAAGCAACATGTCCATATCTGAGGTACAAACAGACCAAATAATTGGCTCTTCTGCTCCTGACTCATAGCTCCTCAACTAAAACACTGCTCGGGAGTCATTGCGTAATAAGTCTGATTCCATTCAGGAAGTTAAAAAGCAACCGTGTGATTTATCTGGCCGTGGAGTCACGGTCCCTGTACTCACAATGGCAACCCAGTCATCGGGCTCCCAGGAGCGCATGTTGGCCATGGCAGCGGCAAGGCCACAGACGTGTGTGAAAGAGACCTCGTCAACAGCCTTCTCCTTTCCAGCCAGGAGCACGGCATACCTAGCCTGGACATCCTCGCTGGTAACAAGGACAGCGTTGATGTCCATCTGGCGTCCCTCACCAATGCGCTGAAGGGTCAACAGAGCACCTGCAGCAACCTTACGGCAGTCAGGGTCGGCAACCTCCTCAGACACCTTGGTAAGCTCAGGCATGAGCTTGGGCAGGAAAGGGGCAGCATCAAGGGGGTTCTCCACCAGCTTGGCCATGTTGTCAACAATGACAGCAGCCTTACGCTTGATGGCAGTCTGGCGCTCACGGAGTCCACGCAGGAGCAGGGGCACAATGATGGCAAGGGGAGCGGACTCAACAGACTGGACAAAGGTGGTGGCAGCCAGCTTATGGATGCACTCAGCGACCTCAGAGGGGCGCTCAATGCAGGATACCAGGGTGGGGATGAAGCTCTGCAAGATGGAGAGTGGAGAAGAAGGTTAGGGCTTGGAAGCTTGGTTGCAAACAAAGAAAGCACACAGGTCATTCGGGGGCATGCAGACAGATAAAGTGTGCCTGTGAGTTTACGCTTAATGGGCAGCACTCTACATGTTTGCATGGCTGGATTTGATCACTGACATGGACAGATTTGATTATTAATATGGATAAGTCTGCTGACAAGCCAAGTGCAGGGCTCACCTCAATGTCACGGTTACCGTTCACCAAGAAGGTGGCGGTCATGGCCTCAGAGGCTGCAGTCTTGACCTGGACCTTGGCATCAGCCCTGTGAAGGTGCAAGCATTATTTCATTAGCAGGCATGACCATAAAACCATGTTCAGAGTTCACCGAAGACAGTTCAGCAAGGTTGACAAGCATGGGCAATCATGATGAGTTATGATAATAGGCACTCTCACAAGGCATTGGACATTATAGCTTCTGCAGCGTTTCAAATTCGAATTCGGAGGACAAAGCGATATCGGAGCTTACATGCAGTCGGTGACGGCAGGCACGATGTCGGACAGACCGCAACCAATAGCCCTGGGGGCGGTCTTGGAGAGAGTCACCAAAGCGTTCAGGCATCCAACCTTAACCTGCCAGTTCTTGGATTGCTCCATTCCACCGAACAGGTGAGGCAGGACCATGGGAGTGGTGAAGGCGCACATCATGGTAAGGAAGGTGCTGAGGGCGGCATTAGCGCCATCCCTGACCTCGGCCTTCTTGTCACCCAGCAGGTTGATAATGGAGGGCAGGACGGGGAGCAGGTAAGCCTCGGAGGTCAGGCCGCAAGCGTCCACAATCTCCTTAAAAGCGGCCAGCGCACCCTCCTTGGAAGCGGTGTCGGCCATGGCAGCAATCAGCTTCTCAGCGACAGCAGCGCTCTGCAGAGTTGCTACACCACCGCTCTTGCAAGCAGTGGCGACCTCGATGGCCGCCGTGGAGCGCTCATCTGTGGACAGCTTCTGGAACTCGGCAGCAAGTTGATCAGCCATTGCAGCTTAATCTCCTGCAGAAATATTCGGCAGAATGGCGGACTAACATTAGAGGCTGGTAGGTAGGGACAGATCCTTTATCGAGTGCTGTATCTCAGATCTGGCATTGGAAATGCTCTATTTAACCTTCAATCGTTTGTCCCAATGGAATCCGGCTAACCCGGAATGGATAAGGCAGACAGTAACACTAAATATTCCAATTGCAATATTGTTTTAACTGACGAAGACGGCGAGCAGCCAAGTTGCTGGCTGAAGCCATGTTACCCAAGTGCAAGTTAAATTGCAAGCCGACCCTGCCAACGACCTCTGCTAGGCTATAACTTCGTTCTATTATCGCACTTACCGTGTTGCACGGGTTTCGAGAGGGGCTTTCGGGTCTTCTAAGACCGATAGCAATAAAGGCGTCGCAATGGTGGAACAGGGGTTCAAGTGTACAGGGGTGACAAGTGGCAAGCCTCCAGTACGCCACAGAAAGTGATGTACGCCACCCAAACGAATTTCAGCCGCCACGCAGCACTCCGCTACCCAGCTGCCCAACTCTGTGCCCAACTGCAGTTTCTCGATGATACGCATTTCGGGGGCCTCGTCCAACCGGACTTCGTGGTCGAGACCCGCTGCAGAGGCCCCTGGTCGAGACCGGACTTGAGGTTCCACGCAATGGAAAGCTCGACATGAGCGTATGCATGGGCTTGTCAGAGATTCCAGATCTCCCAAGCGCCCATCATTCCTAATTTCAACGGTATCATTCCCCGAGTGCACGGCAATGGAATCTCCAGACGGCAGTACGGTCATCTCGTTTTCCCCAGATCATTTCCTTCAAACTCTACCTCATCCCCTAAATTCGAGCACGAATATAGCAGGGGGGCAATTAGAACGCGATGACTGAAATCTGAGGCAAGACAAGTGAGCATGTTTGCCGGGACGTTGTTTTCGAGATTTCGAGTAGACCCTGGCTCCAATCACTCACCGAACTCTGGTAATCGATTATTGCCGTGCGAGCAGGTGCGAGTGCCCAATTCTGACAATGGTCGCAGAAATAAGTTAGATTCGCGTGACATGAACCGAGGACATGACATATGATCCACGTGTACTCGCGGCTCCGGATGGTCACGCGGGGCTGCCAGATTGCACAAGCTCCTTATCCGCTGCAGAAAAAAAGATAAGGGAAGGAAGCCACCTTCAGGCTTGACCTCCGAAATGAATAGATCGCACAATTTGACTCACCTGAGGGGCCAGGTTGCAAATCACATGGAGCTAATACACCTATGCAAGTGCATGGTCTCCCCACCCCAATCCACCACGGGTCTTACATGAAGCTTTAACCATCACTGCCACCACCACCACCACCACCACTCCCAAATCTGCAACAGATCATACACGCACTGGCACCTCTACTGCCGCCGCCACTACCATAGCAGCCCATGCACACACCTTCCTCATCTCCATAAGAAAAATGTACATGTGGCCCGACACAGCAGTAATTAAGTCTTGTCTTCAAAATATGGTTCATAGATACGGACCAGGGTCAGTGGGCCTCGGTTAGGTGTTCAGCCTTATAACACCTACCTATCTCTTTATACCACCACCAGAACCAGGGTTGTATTTAAGGAAAGGGACCATTGTCTTTACGTAGCACCATGCTGCTCCTAGTAGACTTCGGGGTGCTACTAGCAGATTTTGGGGCATCCATGAGCACCCCAACAGATTCTAGCGTAGCACCCCCCAAACGCTAAGGCACATACTATAGCACTTGTGCTACTTGTAGCACAATGCAGAAACACCTGGCCAGGTGAGCAAGCTATTTGCAAATGGAAATGCAGCTTGCCCGCTTGGCATCAAATTATGGGATTTGTGAACCAACTTTGCCTGCGCAGTCCTCTTTGCAGGCTAGCAAGCTAACTGATCTGACAACATCTACACACTAGATGCGCAGCACCTGTTTAACTGTTTTTGGCAGAGCCCCCCCTCCTGGGGGGCGGGAGCCCCCAGGGTTACCCATTTGTCCGTCTTTCCGGCGACCGAGACAAAGTCTGACACGTCAGCCAACTATCTCTTAACTAACTGGCTTCGGTCAGCTCCATTTCTGTTGCCAACACACTCCGCCAATTTTCCACGTCGCTTGTGACGTTGCATAGGACTTGTCCCTTTGATATCGCTGGCCAACACAATGGCTGCCTGCCCCTGAAGTCATGCATATCTCCGGGGAAAAAGAAAGTGTAGGTGGAACTTCACTTGTATTGTATCTATGTATGTATGTTATAGTCCGATGGGCCAGTTCCCAATGCCCAAAGATAACATAGGCCAGGCCTCACCGGTACAAGTACCTCAGTCGCATACTTGCTATGTTAGGTGTATCCTGCATTCGCCTCATCCTGCCTTCAACCTGCTCAACCTCATGTATGTTTCAGTCCATACTGAAGCCTACACAGGGGCAGCCACTAGCCAATTAGGCTACACAGACTTGCCCAACCTCAAATAACCAAGATAATTATTGACTACCAGGAGGGGCTGGATTAACAAGCACTTAGTGACATGGTTTTACACTGTCCAGGGGTGGGATCTCCAGGTAAAGGTTTCTACCTACCCACACCTCCTAGCTAGCAGCCAACTCCTGCCTGGAGATCTATGGCTGGTCTAAACCAAATGAATGAATGCGTAGATGGATGAATGAATGAACGCGTGGATGGATGCATGAATGAATGAATGAATGCGTGGATGGATGCATGCATGAATGAATGCGTGGATGGATAAATCCCCGGCCCCTTCTCCTTCTTGTGATCCCTAAAGCTCCAGTCCCTAGATTGTTTCTTGGTGGCATGGCTCATGCTCTTATTTGGAGGGATCATGTCAGGGGGCAGAACTACAAACCTGGCTGGTAGCTATTGGCTGTGGAAGGGTTGTAGGTTTCGTGGGGATACTGGATACGTTATGGGTCAGAGACTGCATAAGTAGTGAAGGAACGTATAAGTCTTGCGACAAAGAACTATAATATTCATCAAAAATATTACTGTTTGGAGAAGTTGTGTAGATGTTCGATATTTAATAGTATGTTTTCTTATATTCTAGATGTTGGTCCAGAGAGAGGATGGTGATATTGTTGATAAGAGAGACCATGTTGATGCTTACGTCATCACTGTGTCTCGTGTGTAGAACTTCAACTTGAAATTGGTTGCATGGCTCCAGCTTTCAAGGCTACTCGCCGCCTTCGGCAGTAACATAAATACATCATCAATCAAAATCAAAGTATCATCATCAAAATATAATTTATCAGATCTCTTCATACAATCAGACACAATCATTAAAAAATAGACAAAGGCAACTTCTCACGACCTACCACCTCTGGATTGCACGTCAAGTCCTGTTGAGGAACCATTTTGATCTAAGTTTGGGCAGTCAGGTTCTGATAATTACGTCTCTTGGTCTGTAGGACTTGTTGTACATACAAAGTATTTGATACTGATACCACTCATTCATTTTTAGGCTACTCATGGCAGCTTCACCCCAGCTACAATAGCCAGCCACCGTGTCAAATCCAATGCTTGCAGCTGCATTGGAATGCCTGTCATATCAGCTTTTATGCACACAAGCTAGCTTCAGGTTTGGCCAAAGGAAAGTGAAATGGAGCTTCCTAGAAGCTGCAACGCGTAGCCTAAAAAGGAACGGTGGCTGATACTGTACGAGGAGAGCGGGGTAATTTTTCATTTGGGAAAATCTTGATCTGCGCGCTTTCCTTGGCGCTCTCTTCCTAAGGTAGGCATGTTTTCGTAAATTTATATAGTACACAAGTAATGATAACGCCAGGTGGGGTGTGGTATTCAGGGAGCCCCGTCTTACGGTGGCAGAGAACGGGCTGCTACTTTACCTGGACAAAGGTACCATGAGCGATTCCTACATATGTAGGCGCCCCTTGGAGATGTAGGCGCCCCTTGGAGATGCTGACCCACGACCAACCACACATGATGCCACAGCAAAGTTAGATATCAGGATATGGCATTCCTAAGTCTTCTTATCAGCAGTGGTGAGGAAGGCGCATGTTGGAGTTCTTGAAGTGTGGGAGGATCAAATTAATCTAAGTGCTGGTATCACAGGCTGACATTTGTGTGTGTGTGTGTGTGTGTGTGTGCGCGTGCGTGTGTGTGTTACAGGCCAATAGGTGATAATCCTGCTTGTATAAAAACATCCCTGATCCAAAAAGGTCCCTGGGCAGCTACTGCAATTCCGGAGATGAACTAAAGTTGTTTCATGTCCAGTACCGGTATGCACATGCAATCAATATTTCCATGAGTATGTCAGTATGTCAGGTAGAAAGTGGTCCACAACTCCACACTAGATCAATATATGCAGATAATTTGTTTGTCATTTCATGATTGGAAGCGCAAGCTGCTAGATCTGCGTGTGTGTATGTTACAGCCCAGGGTGGCCTGCTCTAGGGTGGACTAGTCTACTAGGTTCAAAAATATATGGCTATAGCTAGTTACTGGGGCCCAATAAATATATTTATTTAGTGAACGGAAGGCTAGAGTATGAAATCCCAGATGCTACAATTATAATTTAGGAATTAATAGTGTCTATGGAGGGACCACGAACACTCTTGGTGGGCAGCTGGAATACATACTCACCCAGTCTCCTACCAATTTATATTGGGGAACAAAACACGCAGTGCTGGGTCCACAACAGATCACAGAACACAGATCACAGTACACAAACGGGGATGAACGCATGTATGCCACAGTCCAGGGGTAGCCACCAGGGTTGTTCAGGACGCTGCGTACTCCGTTGCAGACGCAACGTCAAAGGGTCCGTTGCGTTGCAGGACGCAATGTGGGGAGGGTCCGTTGACCAGAAGGAAGGGTCTGTTGCGTCGGAGGGGTGCATGTTACTGTCCAGGGGTAGGCCAAATAGGCTAAAGGGACTTGCCCAACCGTGTAGGAAGGGCTAAAAAAGAAAAAGAAGTGATGAACTGAACCCCTAACAATCGTTTTACCGACGGGGGCCCTGAGTTCGTGCTGCAGTGATAATTTAATTCTACAATATAATAGGCTATATAATTGGTTGCATCTCGGGCAGAAGAGCTGGGGAACCCCCTGCACAAACTTGGTGGCCACCATGATTTCCAAACAGTTAAGATCTACTATAGCTGTTTCGGAGAGAAACACTCACTGGGTGGACTGGTCCCCAACAAATCGTAAGCATGCTGCCTATGACCCGAATTCGAGTGCTATACATATATCAGTTATTCCCAACTTAACAAGAAGTAAATTTATGTATTGAGCTCCGTTGGGTTGGGTTGGGTTGGGTTGGGTTGGGTTGGGTTGGGTTGGGTTGGGTTGGGTTGGGTTGGGTTGGGTTGGGTTGGGTTGGGTTGGGTTGGGTTGGGTTGGGTTGGGTTGGGTTGGGTTGGGTTGGGTTGGGTTGGGTTGGGTTGGGTTGGGTTGGGTTGGGTTGCTCTGGGTTGGGTTGGGTTGGGTTGGTTTGGGTTGGGTTGCTCTGGGTTGCGTTGGGGTCTTCGTTGTGTTGTATCTGGGCGCGTTAAGTGTGGACTGGACTGGTCTGGGATGCTGCCTGCTGTTAATGTAAGATTGTAACAACGGCATAGGTTCGATAGAGGAGAAGATGCTATTAAGCGCAACAGGCGCAATCATATAGAATAGAGATGTGTACTGCAGGGTACTGCAGTCACGTGCAGGCCACAGCTAGCATGTGGCCTGGCGGCAGGCAACACGGTACCAGGAGGGAAAAGTACCGGTGTGCATTATGCCGACTCAGAGACTGATATATAAATCAGTCAATAACATCCCCCCAATTCAAGGTATTCTTGAGCTCAAGAATTCCTGGAATTAACTGAGGGGCATAAGAAAATTAAAATATAAAAGCTAGGGAGACTTTGGGAATTTCTAGTAGCTGAAAGGGAGAAATCACTTTAGCAGGGGTCTTCAAAGAAATGTCAGTCTTCTGGGGTAGCTGGCTAGGGAAGGAACACTGCAGGTAGGCTGCAGGCTAAGTAGCAGAGAGGCTGCTGAGAAGGTGCAAGGAAACTGCAGGTAGGCTGCAGGCTAGAGCAGGTAGGCTGCTATGGGGCTGGACTAAATACTGCAAAGGGCTGCAGATAGGCTGCAGGCTAGGTAGCAGGGAGACTGCTGGGAAGCTTGTGAAGGAAAGTCCAGGCTTGGTTAAGGCTTGTGAAGATATCCTTGGTTACGAGAAGTTGCATGATTCGAGACTAGAGGATTTGTCTTTAGACAGGATGTCTGGACTAGTCCCCCCATAATTTGGGTGAGCTACATTAGGTGGATCCTAAATTAAAGCACAGACATCATGAAGAGACTGGAATAATCCTAAATTTAGAAGGGGTGTGTGACCTGTGGGAGTACATGGGGCAGTACAGTAGGCAGGTAATCTAATAAATTCTAGAGTGTTCAAGTCTAATCCAACAGATGAAGAGCAATGTTTGTAACTGAATTAAGTGCCTGGCTTGCTGGGGAAGCCATCAAGGTCAAGTTGCTGGCAGATCTGGGCAAAGAACTGGTCAAATGACTTGGGGGCCAGGCTGGGGGGGGTAAGGATGTTGATAAAGGTGAAGTCCATGGGGCTCCAGTTCATGCTAAGGTGGTTGACACACAGCACTTTTCCTCCAAGATGGGCACAGATCCTGGGGTCCATGATCATCTTTGGTCTGAATGAGAGTGTGTGAGCATGTGCATTGACCATGGCAGCTTGAAGGCAAATGGCCCACTGCAGAGTGGGTCTAGCTGTGGTAGAAACAGTGGGGTAGGCTTGCACCATTTGCTGGAGTCTGCTATTGTGCTTGATGATGGGGCTATAGGCATCAGATGGCACCTTGTGCATTGACCTGTGTGGGAACTGTTCCTTTTCAGAAGTCAGCAGGGTAGGGAACCTGCTGGTGAAGGCTGTGATGAGTTGGGGTAGTGGAGGCCTTGGCTTGATGTTGAAAGCTGGTGAAGCAGGCCTGCTGTTCAGGTGGTGTAAGGTGCATCCAAATCGTGTGAGGCTAAGCCTGGAGTTGTTGGAGAAGTGGATGTGGTTGACATTCTGGTTAACTTCTCCCAGTGGTAGTCCAATGTCTGGTGACCTGTTGCTCAGTATCCACTGGTCCCAGGTAGTTGCTGTGTCCAGATCAGATGGCTTGAGTGGTCCGTCCCCATCTATGGGGCCATCATATTCTTCATAGTTGGTCCTGATCTGATCACTGAGGAGTTCCATCTCTGCTCTGGCTTGTTGTAGGGTTAGGTTGTCCAGCTGTTGAGGAAGAGATGGAGTGGTGTCTGGAGGGTCATCTACTCCTAGTCCAGGGTCATCCTGCTGTTTGTGAACCTCCTGATGGATGAGCTCTGGCATGTCATCACTGTCAGTACCACTAACAGATTCTTCAAAGTTGCCTGCAGTGGAAGGGGAATGGTACTGGCAGAAAGGGGGGGGATGGTCCTGGAGGTCTTGGTCTGCCTCCACATGAGTGGGTGGGTACTGCCCTGTCTCAAAGTCAGTGTGGGGTGCAGATGGAGCAGAGTTAGAGGGGGAGTCCTGGAGGTCTTGGTCTGCCTCCACATGAGTGGGTGGGTACTGCCCTGTCTCAAAGTCAGTGTGGGGTGCAGATGGAGCAGAGTTAGAGGGGGAGTCCTGGAGGTCTTGGTCTGCCTCCACATGAGTGGGTGGGTACTGCCCTGTCTCAAAGCCAGTGTGGGGTGCAGATGGAGCAGAAGTAGAGGGGGGATTCTGGCAGTCTTGATCAGCTCTACTGGGGGAGGTCTCATGAGTGGGTGGGTACTGCCCTGTCTCACAGCCAGTGTGAGTTGATGGAGTCTTGGTAACCATCATGATGTAGGCAATGGGAGGACCCACAGGGATAGAGGGATTACTGGTAGTGACTGGTGAAGTTTGGGTGAGGTAGAGTCCATGCCTTTTGGGGCATGAGAGGAGCAGTTTGGTACCAGATGGTCTTGGGATGGAGAGGATGGCTTGGGTCTTGGACAGGTGGACTTGGAGGTCTGGACACAGGCTGATGGCTGCATTAATGCTAATGATGTTGGGCATGTTGCAGTCAGCAAGGAGTACATTGTTCAGGATGATCAGAGTCCTGCCATGGCCCTGGATCTTGGCCTTCCCTATCTGCTTGCAGAAGATAGGTGGAGAGTCTTGATCTGCCAGCTGCAGCCTAATAGGCTGGGGGAGGTCCTGAATGTCATGCAGATGGGAGATGTTACTGGTTGCATGAGAGTGTGCTGCAGTATCTATGATCCATTCTGTCTGCAGTGCTGCCTGGAAAACTTCTCCATCATCTTCTATAGTGCATTCATCATCAGCCCTTATTTGTCCAAAGAATGCTGTATCAGCCAAGGGGTCAGGAGGCAAGGAAAATGAAACAGACTTGCCTCTGGTTCGTGTAGCAAATCTCATGGGCTGGAGGTTGTCTTCATCCAGTGCCAGGGACAGGAAGTTGTGTTCTTCACCCTCACTGTCAGAGTTGGAGGTGGAGGTGGACTGATCACCATCAGCAACGTGGGCATGGCGTCCCCTGCTTGGGTATCTTCTGAGACGTTGTCTCCTGTCACTGGTCTTCTTGGGAGTCTTCTTGTCGTCAGAGTCCTTGTCATCTCCTGATCTCTGCTTGGGAGGTGACTTAGATCCGTGGTCAGCTTCATCTGAGTCAGCTGGCTTGAAGGCCAGGTCAGTGTCCTCACCGGTGCAGTCTCTGGAGCTATGACCTATTCCCCCACAGTTCCAGCAGATAATTTTCTTGTAGGAGATAGTCCTGTCTCTGAATGGGAGGTGCCTGCTGTTGAATGGCTTCCTGGCTCTGTATGCTGCAGCAGCCATTTCAGCCTCTTCAGGAGATGGTGCAGGTTCAACTTGCTTCACTAAACACCAGTTGAAGATGGCACTTTGGAGCATAGCAAAAGTGGTGATTGCTGTTGGGTTGAATTGATTGATATACCCATCATACTCAGGGCGGGAGTTCAGTCCCTCGACAATAAGGTTGAGAAAGGTGCTGGTAGAAACGATGTGGGGGCCTTGAATCTTGGGAATCTGGGAATACATATCAGCTGCCCTAGAGAGGTATGTCTGCAGGGATTCAGTGGAAGTCATACTTATTCCAAGTAGGGCAGTCAGGGTGGTGTGCTCTAGCCTGCTGCCTTCCTCAGAGTACAGGGAGTTCAAAAACCTGAAAGCTCTAGTGGCCATATCTGTGTTAGCATGAATGGCCTGCTGGATCGCATCTGACACATGATCTATGATGATCTTGAAGGCCTTGTTGTTCTTCCAGGTGGAGATCCTGGTGGGGACACCACGAGCCGGAACAGCTGGATCAGCACCCGCAACAACAGGGTAAGTAATGTCATCAGCAGGGTAACCATCAGAGTCAGCAGGCTCGCCAGCGACCACCGCCTGTTGGCAGTCGAAAGCAATGGCAATGGTGTCCCTATCGGACTTGAGGGCGAGGAGCATATTCTGCCTGGCGCAGCGCCAGTTGTAGAGGTTGTTACCAGTGAATATACGGGGAGGTTGCATGGTGAGGTCTTCTGTGTAGGAGTCTTGGCGTTGTAGGTCGGAGTGTTGGGATAGGGGGAGTTACGAGGGCGGGGCAGGGGAAGGGGGGATGGAGTGTGTGTGGGAATCGGCGATCCAAAGGGATCCAGCGGATTACCGGGGGGTGAACTTTGCCAAGCGGCAATGTTCGACGACATTAGCTTCTCTTAAGCTGGGGTCGTAGACAAATTGATCGTCTGAGATCAATACAGCACTGTGTGGGTCTCGGTGAGGGCGTCGTCCTATCAGCATGTATAGCGGTGCTCTCACGCGTTTTATGACTTGGTGACTACTTATGTACTCCCTTAGAACTATCGGCTCTCCTGAGCCAGCTTCCCGTGGGACTGAGTCATCTTGAGATGACTCAGTGGCAGCTTCCTGTCACCTACGTCTCCGGTCTGATCTGTACCCTGTTAGGTTCCTGTCTACCGCCTCCTTTCACCACAGGTGCCCCTTTATGGGTCTCCTGTGTCTGTAACGTTATCCTTGTCTCCGTGTATAGATTGGTGCGTCTGTTCCGCTGCTTTAATCTACTGTCCACTCTACCGGAGTGATTTCAAGCTGATAGGTTACTGGGCTCCTCATCACTACCACTGCTTTGAATAATGCAACTTCCGCGAGGGCCTCCTGCCGGCCTTGTGAAACTTACCAAACTAAATGGTGTTTCATGGGCTCGTGGGATCCGCAGTGTCATTGTGAGCAATGGATGCGACCGAATCCTCCCGACGGGGGTGCAGGTTCCTCTAGATTGGCTAGACGACTGCGCGCCAGCGGCCTCTGCTGCCGGAGAGGAGGATCCTTCCGCCATCGTGGAAGTAACCCCCCCCGGTCATTCCTCCATCTTCTCTTCCTTTTCCTCCCCTGCCGTCTGTCGCCTCCTCCCGTCTGTCGTAGATGACTGTGACGTGCAGACTCAAGTCGGCGACTAGCCTGGACATCGGTGGAGATACCCCGTCTTCATCTGCTCGCGTCCCTGACGTCGCTAACCTTTCTCCGGTGTTTGAGGCTCTGCCTGCATACCGGAGTTTGCCAAGCCGACCAAGCTCCCTGCTGATGTCTACGTCGTCTGTGCCCCCCCTTTGCCCTGCCCAGCCGACTGTTGGCTACTGGCATGAGCTTGCGCTCTAGTGGCTCTGTGCTACCTTCTGGAGAATTTTTTCAATCAAGCTGGCGGATCGCCGGCACTGCCGTAGGGTTCGCCAGAGGAGGACGACCTACGCCTGGAGATTCTGGAGGTGGTAGGAAGCAGGGGGGTATGGTCAGCACGACTCGGGTGCTGCTCCCTCTACCCCCCAACCGGGTGAGTCGAGCGATAGAGGGGGGGACTTGGGATTGACTGATAATCGACGGCGGGATATTAGGACCTTTACATGCCTCGGCTCTGCTCTTCGCATCCTAGCGATAAATTTTCGAATTCTGCCCTTGCGATTTGCGATTTTCTGCCATTGGTGCGATCTTCTGCACCAGGTGCGACTTGCTGCACTTTCATCCTCGTCTCCTTTTTCCCATACCTCAAATCTCGCCTTCGCCCTAACGCTTCCCCACCTTCTGTGATCCCAGGTCTCGCAGCGCCGGACTTCGCCCATGCTACAGGCCGTAGTGGACGCCGTCCTGGCCCTACACCAGCGGCCGTGGAGGATCTTTGGCATGATATCTTGGTGGATATTTTTCTCTCTTAGGCTCCTTGTGACCCCTGGGTGCGTTCCCTGGTTCGACACAGGTTGCTAACTTTGTTTTCCTGTGCCCCTGGTTCCCCCCTTAGGTGTATGCCTTAGCTACGTGAGTTTGGGTTTCAAGTGTTTGAGTTCTGATAGGGCTAAGGATTTTTTAGTTAAGTGGTATAGAGGCGTGGTTAGAATCGGTTGGGCTGTGCATGCATTATTGATGGTATACATTGCTCAGCAGAGTGCGAGTGTGTTATCTACGTAACCGGCTGCCCGATCAGGGTGACAAGACTCTATACGAGTTGTTCTTTGGGGTTCTACCTGATGTATCGTTATTGCGCGTGTTCGGGTGCCCATGCTATGTTACCTTAGTGAATGGGAAGAAGCGCAATAAGCTTGACGAAAGGGCGTTATCTGGTAGACTGGTTGGGTATTCTCTGGTGAGTAAGGGTTATTTTGTTTGGGTTCCGAAGTTGCGCCAGGTGGTAGAGAGTCGTGATGTGCTCTTCTATGAACAGTTTAGCTATAACTGTATCCATGGGCTCTTTCCCTATGATGGATCTCAGTATTTTTCTCGCACCCCTGCCGCTATCATCGGTAAAGGGCTTGATACTACTGACAATGTCCTGAGCCCTTTACCAACCCCGATTGTTGACCGCTTTACTGGTCATGGGATGACGATGCGTCCCAGGCCAGGTAATGATGGTGCTGTATCGCGTGCGGCGGCATTGGGCCAGGGGGAGTCTGATGTTCCTTCAAGCTCTAATTTATTCGAATCTCAGGGGGTCGCCGGGCCTTCCTCTGCGCCACGTTTCGTCGGTGAAGTCGTAGGATTAGGACAGCCTCGGGTCATAGTGGAACCTAGTACAGGTCCACTGCCCACTAGTCGCCACCCCCCGTCCACCTATTCGGATAGCTCGCGGGAGTTGTTGATCACTTCACCCCCTGCTATACCTGGTGGTTTATACCGGACCAGGCATTGCGACGATGTGGCCGTCACAGATGATGTGAGTGATGACCTCGAACACTGGTCCGGGTCAGATACTGCTTATGGCTGGGGTGTTCCAGTGTACCCAGGCTTCGACGATTTAGAGGCAAAGGAGGCCGGCCTTGTTCAACCACGCATGAGTGCTGCGCTGGGGGCTTTATTACCGGTTACTGCTGATACTGCTGATATCTCCCCGCTGCCCATGTACAAGTACACTGCTTGTACGTGGGGGCTTTTATTTCTACCTCTACTAAACTCTCTTATAAAGCTGCAATGTTACCTACCAACCCTGACAGAGATCTCTGGCTGCAGGCTATGAAGGATGAGATGGCCTCCCTCCATGCTCATGGCACTTGGGTCCTCACTCCACAGCCTCCTAGGCAGAGGATTCTATCTGGCAGATGGTTATTTGTCAAGAAACATGGGGCTGATGGTTCTTTGCGTTTTAAAGCTCGTTTTGTAGTTCGTGGTTTTCTGCAACGTCCTGGGCTGGACTACCATGATGTATATGCCCCCGTCTCCTCTAAAGCAGGTCTTCGTGTGCTCCTTGCTGCCATCACTCATGAAAGATGTTTGTGAGGCAGCTGGACATCAAGACTGCATTCTTGAATGCCAAGCTGGAACCTGGTCTGGACCTGTTCTGTTACCAGCCTGAGGGCTTTCATGAACTTGGTCCTGACAATGTTCCCCTTGTGTGCAAGCTGATTAAATCTCTTTATGGTTTGAAGCAGGCACCCAGGGCTTGGAGCAAAGATGTAAAGCAGGTTTTGGTTGCCCACGGTTTTACCATGTGCAAAGCTGAACCTGCTCTGTATTTCAGGAGGGATTCTACTGGTGGGTGGAGCTATGTCCTGACCTATGTGGATGACTTCATCTGTGCTTTTAGTGAGCTGCATAGGTATGCCTTGCTGATCGAGGCTATGGAAGCAGCTGGGTGGGAAGTCAAGGAAATGGGTGTACCTGTCCAGTTCCTTTCATTGGACATGACTTGTACACTTGATTCTGACGGCAGGTGTGTTAAGATCAACCTCTCCCAGCACTCCTACATTGTTGAGCTGGTGGAGCAGTTTGGTCTCACTGCTGCTACCAAGCCCAAGTTTTCAGTTCCCATGTCCAAGTGCACTGTCACTGATCCTCCTGGAGAACCTCTGGCCTCTAATAGCCAGTACCTCTCTCTTGTGGGGGCTTTGCTGTACCTGGCTACCTACACAAGGCCTGATATTTCTTTTGCTGTGAGCTACCTGTCCAGGTTTTCTGCTCAACCCACTGCCCCCCTGTGGGCTGCAGCCAAGCGCTTGCTTTTGTATTTGAGAGAACATTCCCATCTGGGCCTCACTTACACTCACAGCCCTGGTTTCTCTTTTACTGTCTTTAGTGACTCATCCTTTGCTGATGATGGGTCTGACAGGAGATCTCAGACTGGCTATGCTGTGCTTGCTGGAGGCTGCCTTGTGAACTGGATGAGCAAAAGGCAACCCACTGTTGCTGTTAGCTCCAGTGAGGCTGAGTATCAGGCCCTGTCTCAGACTGCCCGAAGGTGCAATGGTTGAAAAAATTGAGAATTGATCTAGGGCTGCCTTGTGACCTGGTCACCATTCAGGGTGACAACTTGGGGTCCTTGAGCTGGGCCAATGACTGTCAGCTGCTCCCTCGCAACAAGCACATTGATGTCATCCATCACTATATCCAGGAGCTGGTGGAGGATGGCCAGGTGGATGTTGCCTATGTTAACACTAAGGACAACTGTGCTGACCCCTTCACCAAGCCCCTTGATCCTATGGTGTTCTGGCGTTTCATTCGCATGTTTGGAATGACTGCTTCTCCTTAAACCAATTTTTTTTGGTTACATGTATTCTAGAATTTTGGTTACATGTATTCTGGAATTTTTGGTTACATTTTAGGGTTTCTTTGGTTACATTTAGAGTTTCTTTAAGTTATCTTTGATTGGCATTAGGTTCCTATTCCCGGATCGGGTTTTCTATACCATTGTTACCCGACTTTGATATTTAGTTGTCCTCTTATATCCACTTGGCAAATTTTGGTTCTTTGCCTTGCTTCATACCTTCCCTTACACCCTTCGGGTTTCATTTGAAGTTTCTCTCGATTTTTATTTTTCGGAGTTCTTTGATTTTTTTTTTTTTTAATTTGTTACATATAGTTCTATGTCACCAGTGCCATAGGTGGAGTAGTACTATTGTATGTCACCTGTGTCATAGGTGGAGTATCAGCATGTATAGCGGTGCTCTCACGCGTTTTATGACTTGGTGACTACTTATGTACTCCCTTAGAACTATCGGCTCTCCTGAGCCAGCTTCCCGTGGGACTGAGTCATCTTGAGATGACTCAGTGGCAGCTTCCTGTCACCTACGTCTCCGGTCTGATCTGTACCCTGTTAGGTTCCTGTCTACCGCCTCCTTTCACCACAGGTGCCCCTTTATGGGTCTCCTGTGTCTGTAACGTTATCCTTGTCTCCGTGTATAGATTGGTGCGTCTGTTCCGCTGCTTTAATCTACTGTCCACTCTACCGGAGTGATTTCAAGCTGATACGTCCTATACTCACTTCATAGATTTCGGTGACTTGTGGTCGCTCTTGCTTGCTCCAGTCGTATGACGCAGTGGCAGATCCAAGGATTCTTGGTAGGAAGCGGCAGGCGGAGCAGCGGGAAGTAGGATCCGCACAGGGAGTCCAGGTGCTTAGTTAAAACTCGGGCCTTCGACAAGTCAGAGGGGAACTGATTCCGAACGCGGAAAGCAGCGGCTGTTCTTCGTTAGCGTCTAAAGATGGCGCACATAACCTGTTAATGTAAGATTGTTACAACGGCATAGGCTCGATAGAGGAGAAGATGCTATTAAGCGCAACAGGCGCAATCATATAGAATAGAGATGTGTACTGCAGGGTACTGCAGTCACGTGCAGGCCACAGCTAGCCTGTGGCCTGGCGGCAGGCAACACGGTACCAGGAGGGAAAGGTACCGGTGTGCATTATGCCGACTCAGAGACTGATATATAAATCAGTCAATAACACCTGCTGCTGCACTTACACCCATATATATTCGTTGTTTGAAGCTCCTCCAAGATGTTGAAGAGCGGATTTGTCTCGGGTCAACAATGGCCTGTCGATGACAACGTAATGTAAAGTATTCCAGCACTTTTGTTTACAAGTATTTCGGGACCGTTCTGTTGCATGTTTATTGCTACAGTCCAGGGCTAGCCAAATAGGCTGATGGGACTCGCCCATCCGTGATATCAGGAGGGGATAACACGAAAAACTGATGAACTGAACCCCGAACAATTGTTTTACCGATGGGCCCCTGACTCCCTGAGTGATAATTTAATCTAATATATATGTTAATTGTTATGGTACCCGGTGTTGTGGAGTGTACAAGCATCTCGAATTGTCTCTGGGGGCAGCCAGGCACCCCCTCCCCCCAAACTTGTGGACCGTTCTGTATGTCGATATTGTGGACTGTGCAAGCATCTCGAACTGTTCCTAGTCTAGAGACCCCCCCCACCCCCCTGCCCCACCCCCCAAGCGTTTCGTACACGTCGGCTGAAACCTTCGGGTCCAGCCTGTCGGGTGCCGGGTCGTGATGTTGGCCGTAGTTCCTGTTCAACTGAACTTGCAGAGAGCAGCTGAGAGCATCGCAATTCGCAGCTGGGTTACTAAGCTGGCCAAGGTTTCGTCCGCGTTTTAGCATTTGGTTTGATGCTCCAGGGAAAAGTAATCCCCAGGGGGGAGAAATCGGCTCTCCAAGCCGGCACCCGAATTGCTCCTCGTTCGAATAGAAATGCATTGATTCGCCCATCTATGCCTCAATTGGCTGGACGCGCTGAAGCTCGGCACCAGCACTTTCGTCCACTTCGGGCTGCGCCGAAGCAAGGCTTGGAATTCGATGAAGATTTTGAAGAAGATGATGGCAATGAGAGTAAGATGCCGTCGGAATTGAACCTGGAGAGGGAAAGCGCTAAACCCGTTAAGGGGGTTGACCCGGCTGATGAGTCCGGGGGCGATGCGGAGGACGAAAATGAGGAGTGGGACGATTGGTGGGAGGATAACAGCTATGAGATTCGCGACAAGAACACCATAGCGCCTGATTTCGAAGACCCAGACTGGAGCGAGAAGGTAAGAATAGGTTTCTTGGTAGTTCGGGGTGGGAGTGTGGAACATGTGAGGGCTGGATATGATGGTGATGACGATGATGGTTCACTTCTTCCTGGTGCCCCAGAGGTCTCCATGTGTGCCCACGGCTTGACGGGGTCCAGGGGGACTTATTCACCATATGGCAGACTTCTCATAAATATTATTTGAAGTTGTGGGTGGGACTGTAGGGCACCTGAGGGGTACATATGGACTGAATTGGGTAGAGAAAGGGGCCAGCTTGTCATATTATGATTCTTGGAAGTTGGGGTGGGGGTTTGGGTAAGTGATGGATGGATATGGACTGATTTGGGGTGGGTAAGGGGCTAGCTTGTCACAGTATGATTCCTGGAAGTTGGAGTTGGGGATGAGGGTAGGTGATGGATGGATATGGACTGAATTGGGGTGGGTAAGGGGCTAGGTTGGTAGTATTAAAGTTATGGTGGTAGTCGCTTGGTAGCCTCCCCACTGGACTCCAAATTTACCCTTAGCTTGTGGACGTAGCTACAGCTTACTTGAACTTGAACCTGGTTACATAGCTTCAGCCAGCAATTTGGTAGCTCGCCGTCTTTGGAAAGTAAAATACAGTACCAGGAAAGTGTAAATGCAAACGAATAATATTTTTCTTTTCATTTTTCATTTTTCTTCTTCTTTTTATCATTTTAATTGTTTTGTTTTATTTTTGTCCATCTAACAGCTTACTCTTCTGAGCTTGACCACCACATGAACTTTGAACTTGGTTACAAGGCTCCAGCCTTTAAGCGCACGCATGGATTGTTGCACACACACAAGCACACACATGGATACACATGCGTTACATAATGAACACACATGTACATACATGCACACACATGCATTACATTATGTACACACATTTACACACATGTATACACACGCTTCAGCCATTAAGGCTGCTCGCCGTCTTAAGCAGTGACATCATGAATTCAAATTGAGATCTAGCATAAGCTACCCTTCCTTGCAGGTTTGCAACTGGGCATATTTCCGGCAGATACCTAGAAGCTACTACACATAGCCAAAAACAGAAAGAGATTTGACCAGCATGTGCTGTCCTTCCTTGCACATTCGCAAGTAGGTATATTTCTGGCAGCTACCTAGAAGCTGCTACACGTAGCCAAAAACAGAAAGAAACAGCTACGTAGAAGCTGCTAGCGAAGTCCAACACAGAAGAGATTTTGTGACCAAGCAGGTGCTTTCTCCGGCAGGTGGAATTGGGGCAGAGTTCTGTGCTCTTACTTAGAAGCTGCTTGCGAATCCAACACGAACGAGAGGTGACCACTGTGCTGTCCATCCTTGCCGGTTGGCGAGTGGGCATAGTTCTTCAGCTACCGATAATCCGCAAGCGAAGCCAAAACAAAAGAGATTGACCCAGCATGTCTGGTCCATCCTTGCAGTGGCGAGTTGGCAGATGTTCCTGCAGCTACGTATAAGCTGCTAAGCGAAGCCCACACAGACGAGCTTGACCCAAGCATGTGCTCGTTCATCCTTGGGCAAGGTTGGCGAGTTGGGCAGCTTTTCTGGCAGCTACGTAGAAGCTGCTAAGCGAAGCCAACACAGAAAGAGAGTTGACCAGCATGTGCTGTCCATCCTTGCAGGTTGGCGAGTGGGCAGAGTTCTGGCAGCTACGTAGAAGCTGCTAAGCGAAGCCAACACAGAAAGAGAGTTGACCAGCATGTGCTGTCCATCCTTGCAGGTTGGCGAGTGGGCAGAGTTCTGGCAGCTACGTAGAAGCTGCTAAGCAAAGCCAAAACAGAAAGAGAGTTGACCAGCATGTGCTGTCCATCCTTGCAGGTGGGAAATTGGGCAGAGTTCTGGCACCACTCACACTGGGAGTCTGAAATTGAGCAACACGGCGATCCTGAGCCTCATCTGGATGCTGGTAGGTTGCTGAATGCTGTGCCATGCCCCTGTTTGTGTGTGAGTGTGTGCGTGTGAGTGAGTGTGTGTGTGAGTGTGAATGGGAATGTGTTAGTGTGGGTGTGGGTGTGGGTGTGAGTGAATGAGTGTGTGGGTGTGAGTGCGTGTAGGTGTGAATGGGAATGTGTGTGTTTCATGCCCCTGTTTGTGTGTGTGAGGGTGTGTGAGGGTGGCAACTGGGCAGAGTTCTGGCAGCACGCACACTGGGAATCTAAAATTGAGGGTCACGGCGATCCTGAGCCTCACCTGGATGCTGGTAGGTTGCTGAATGCTGTGTCATGCCCCTGTTTTTTGTGGGTGTGTGTGGGGTGTGTGTGTGGGGGGGTGAGGGTGGTAACTGGGCAGAGTTCTGGCACCACTCCCATCCGAAGCCGCGTCTGGATGCTGGTAGGTTGCTGAATGCTGTGTGTCATGCCCCTGTTTGTGTTCGAGTGTGTGGGAGTGAGTGTGGGTGTGAATGGGAATGTGTTTGTGTGGGTTATTGGGTGTGGGTGTGTGGGTGAGTTTATGTGTGAGAGTGGGTTTGTGTGGATGCGTGTGGGTTTGTGGGTGCGAGTGAATGAGTGTGTGGGTATGAGTGAATGATTGTGTGAAGCTAAGCCCTCAACCCTAACCCCCGTACTCAAACCTCTGCACCAGGTGGTAAGGTGATGAACCCTGTGAAGCTAAACCCTCAACCCTCAACCCCACCCCCCCAACTCATACCTTAGCACCAGGTGGTAAGGTGATGAACCCTGTGAAGCTAAACCCTCAACCCTCAACCCCACCCCCCCAACTCATACCTTAGCACCAAGTGGTAAGGTGATGAATCTCGTGAAGCTAAACCCTCAACCCTCAACCCCACCCCCCCAACTCATACCTTAGCACCAGGTGGTAAGGTGATGAACCCTGTGAAGCTAAACCCTCAACCCTCAACCCCACCCCCCCAACTCATACCTTAGCACCAGGTGTAAGGTGATGAATCTCGTGAAGCTAAACCCTCAACCCTCAACCCCACCCCCCCAACTCATACCTTAGCACCAGGTGGTAAGGTGATGAATCTCGTGAAGCTAAACCCTCAACCCTCAACCCCAACCCCCCTACTCATACCTCTGCACCAGGTGATAAGGTGATGAATCCCGTGAAGCTAAACCCTCAACCCTCAACCCCAAACCCCCTATTCATACCTCTGCACCAGGTGGTAAGGTGATGAATCCCATGAAGCTAAACCCTCAACCCTCAACCCGAACCCCCCTAGTCATACCTTTGCACCAGGTGGTAAGGTGATAAACCCCGTGAAGCCAAACCCTAAACCCGTAACCCGTAACCCTAACCCCCCTACTCGTACCTCTGCACCAGGTAGTAAGGTGATGGATCCGGTGAAGCTAACCCCTAAACCCTAAACCCCCTACTCAAACCCTAATCCCTTACTCAAACCCTGAACCCCCCCCTCATACCTCTGCACCAGGTGGTAAGGTGATGAACCCCGTGAAGCGAGCAAAGCAGCTGATCAAAGCGATTAACAAACTAAAGCTGAGATCTGATGCAGTGCGAATGCTCACGCCGCCTGTTGGCTATGACCACTATGGAGCGTGGGAGGTGAGTTGAGACGACGAGAACAGAGAACTTTCCCCAACATTCCCTATCTTTCCCTGTATAAGGTCAGAGTTCCCAAAAGTGTGGGAAGACTGACCCAAGAGCATGACAACCAGTATGGCAGTATCAATTCCCCAACGTTCCCTAATTCTGTCGCCCACTACTAACTCAACTGGTTAGGCAAGTCTCCAGTCATAACCAGTAATTGCATTACATGACATTAGATTGTGTATATATACATATTTATTTATTTATGTATATATAAATAGCAGGGTGCTTGGGCCCCCCTAATGGTCGGCCCTCGTACTTGCTTGGAGGGACTTAAGGGGTACCGGAAAGTGCCCATGATTCTTTGTTGTGTGCGATACAATGCAGCTGTAAATGACCGCGTCGATCCCCAACTAAGATTCCATTTGCCAGTGAGACAGCGAAAGTAGAGGCTCATGCATAGGTCGTTTTTGGCTATAGAGTGTGTAGTTTGATAGGTGGCCGAGCTTTTTTCTGACACCTCGGGAAGCAAACGACACTTCCCAGGACGACACGACACTTCCCCGGGCCAACACCACACTTCCTCGGGACAACCAAAAACAGGTCGGAATACGTATATCGGAAACACGACAGTTACCGGGACGACCAAAACCTCCAGGTGGCAATGCATAGGTAGGCCCAGCCTACGGCTGAGGGCCGGCCAACCATCAAAACACCTATGGCTTGTCTTGGGTTAACTCTATTGGAGTGTAATGCAAACATGTTTCTTGACTCCTCAAATGTTCTACACAGGTGCCTCACTGGATTATACATTTAGGCATATATTATATGCCTATATTATATGTTCCCTATATATATATTGATATAGGGATTTATTTATTTATTTATTATCCCCAAAACAGCTGTTCAGGATTGTTTTCTTGTTGTCTTGTTCAAAGGCTACCCCCCTTTCACATCCACTTTCCCTTCCCTCTCCTTCCCCCCCCCCCTCACTCTCCCCCTCCACTCCACATCCACGTAACCTCCCCCCCTCATCCTCCCCCCCCCCCCCCCCCCCCCTCCCCCCTCATCTCATCTCCCCCCCCCTCATCCTCCCCCCCCTCCCCCTCCCCCTCCACCCCTGCCCCTGCCCCTCCCCTCCCCCTCCTGCATCCCACATCCCCTCCGCCTCCCTCCCACCCTGCTACTCAGTTCCCGCCATGTCCCCTGGGGGCTCCTTTAAGAACCCTGGCAATGGGTAAAACCTCTCCTCTCCTACCCTCAAGCTCTCCCCCTCCCCTCCCACATCCCCTCCCCTCCCCTCCCCACCCTGCTCCTCAGTTCCCCCCGTGTCCCCTGAGGGCTTCTATACGTACCCTGGCATGAACAAAAAACACCTCCCCCTCTCAAGCTCTCCCCCTCCCCTCCCAAATCCAATTCCCCTCCCCCACACACACACTCTTCCCCTCCCCCTCCCCTCCCCCTCCCCCTCCCCCTCCCCCTCCCCCTCCCCCTCCCCCTCCCCCTCCCCCTCCCCCTCCCCTCCCACATCCCCTTCCCCTCCCCCCCCCTACACACTCGCTTTCCCTGCCCCCCCCCCCCTCCCCTCTCCCCCCCCCCCCCCCCTCCCCTCTCCCCCTCCCTCCCCCCTACCTTCCCCCTCCTCTCCCTCCCCCTCCCCTCCTCTCCCCCTCTCCCCCTCCTCTCCCCCTCCCCTTCTCTCCTCTCCTCGCCTCTCCCCTCTCCCCTCCGCCCTCCCCTCCCCCCTCCCCCTCCCCCTCCCCCTCCCCCTCCCCCTCCCCCTCCCCTCCCCCATCCCCTCGCCACATCCCCTTCCCCCAGCCCGCCCCACCCCTGCTCCCCTCCCGCACCCAACGCCCCCCCACCCTCTCCCCCCTCACTCCCCCCCTCCCCGCCCCCTCCCCCCCACCCCTGCTCCTCCCCTATCACGCCCCCCCTCGCCACCTCCCTCCCCCCACCCCACCCCCCACCCCCCCTCCCCCCCTGTTCCTCAGTTCCCCCCATGTCCCCGAGGGCTTCTACAAGTACCCCTGGCCTGACCAAGGCAGACGTCCGTGCTAGAGCTGAGAAGCTGGAACGAAAGAACCTGATGGACTTGGAGTGGCGACGGAGGCAGGCCCTGGTTGGAAAGTTCGAGTATCCTAATAAGCTAACCGATGAGCGAATGAAGAGCCCCCCCCCTCCTGTGATGGGTCTGCGAGAAGATTACAGTGATGTGGAGATCCGCAATTTGATTACCAACAACGGGCTGCTGGCGAACCCAGATGACCATGGAGTACGTTTGTTTTATTTTGTGTTCTGTGTGTGTGTGGTAGTGTTAGGGGATGTGGGGGGGGGGCATGGTGGTGGAGTTCTTTTGTTTTCTTTTTTGTTGTTGTTGTGTGTGGGGGGGTGGGGGGGCATGATGGTGGAGTTCTTTTGTTATCTTTTTTGTTGTTCTTGTGTGTGTGTGTGTGTGGAGGGGGGGGGGGGGGGGGGGGGGGGGGGCATGATGGTGGAGTTCTTTTATTTTCTTTTTTATTGTGGGTGGGTGGGGGCATGGTGGTGGAGTTCTTTTGTTTTCTTTTTTGTTGTGTGTGTGGGAGGTGTGTGTGTGTGTGTGTGTGTGGGGGGGGGGGGGGGGGCATGATGGTTGGAGTGCGTTTTTTTGTTGTTGTGTGGGTGGGTGTGGGGGGGGGCGTGGGGGTGGAGTACGTTTGTTATTCATTTTCTTGTGAAAGGATTCTTCTTCTTATTTTGTTTATATGTTTTGTTTGTTGATTTTGGCGTGGGGGGTGAGGGTAGGGGCGGTTTTGTGTGGGTGGGGTACGAGGGGGAGGTAGGGGCATCGTGGTAGTAGGGGGGGTTGCGGTGCGTAGCCAGATGACCATGAGGAATGTTTATTTTGTTGATTTGGCGTGGGGGTTGTGGGGGAACGTGGTTATGAGACCTACGCAAGCGGACCTCTTCCTGTTAGATGCTTGTGAGTTTGTGGGAAAGTTGGGTGGTTTTTTTTTGGGTGGGGGGGGAGGGGGGGGGGGGGGGGGGGGGGGTAGGCAATTTTTGGTATGGGCCTGTGCAGCAAGTGGAAATGATACTTTCATACACCATTGCATATGCCCCCCCCTAACTCCGCTAAAGCCCAAACCCCCTAGATCCCCCCACCCCTCCACCCCCCCGTGAAATCCCTTCCAATCTCCACCTCACCTCTCCAACCCACCACCCGCGGAACCCACGTTCTAGCCCGATCCCTAACCAAAATCCAGTGCGAACAAAAAAGCTAATAGTCATGCAGCGACGCAAAAGAAAGACTACCCCTATAAAAGCACCCCCCCCGCCAGGGCAATGCCTACACAGCCTCGTACCCTCAGCCTCCCCCTAACTCCCACCTCCCACACCCCCCATCCCTCCCCCCCCCAACCACCCTCCCCTACCCCCTCCCCCTCCTACGCCCACCCAACCCTATACCCACACACCACCCTCCCACTCCTACCCCCCCTACATCCCTCCCACCCTCCCATCCACCTACCTCCTCACCCTACCCTCCTCCTCCCACTCCTACCCCACCCTACCCTAACCCAACCCACCAACCCACACCTACCCCACCCTACATCTCCCCACCCTCAACACCTACCCAAGCCCTAACCCCCACCCACTCCTACCCCTACCCTACCTAAGGCCAACCCCCCTCCCCTAAACGCCTACCCCACCGCTAAACAAACGCCCACCTCCCACATCCTACCTCAACCCATCACCGCCCACGCTTACCCCACCCTACCTAATGCCACCCCACTCTCCATGCCTACCCCACCCTACACATCACGACATCACGCCCCACCCTCCACAGCCCTACCGCACCCTACCACCGCCCACCAGGCCTACCCACCCTACCTAACGCCAACCCCCCGCACCCACCCCCCCCCACCACCACCCTACTTCACTCCCACCCTCCCACACCTACTTTCTCCTACCCCAACCCCCTCCTCCCTACCCCCTCCCACTCTACCCCCCCTACCTAAACCCTAACTCCAACCCACCTCACCCCACCCCCTACCCCCCCCTACTCAAACACTCCCACCCTCCCACCCCTAACCTCACCCTAACCCCACCACTCCTCTCCTACCCCGCCCACTCCTACCCCACCCTACCAACGCAACCCACCCTCCCACCACTCGCTGCCACCCACATAAACGCCCACCCTCCCACACTACCAACCGCCCCCTAAAACCAGATTCCGCCCATCCTACCCCACCCTACCATAACTCCAACCCCCCTGCCTACTCCTACCCCAACCCTCCTCACAACGCCCACACTCACGCCCACCCTCCCTACCCACCCCCCCTAACCGCACCCTACCCCAAGGTGTCATGCACCACTTATTGGTATTGGTGGTGTCATGCACCACTTATTGGTATTGGTGGTGTCATGCACTACTTATTGGTATTGGTGGTGTCATGCACTACTTATTGGTATTGGTGGTGTCATGCACTACTTATTGGTATTGGTGGTGTCATGCACTACTTATTGGTATTGGTGGTGTCATGCACTACTTCTTGGTATTGGTGGCGTCATGCACCACTTATTGGTATTGATAGTGTCATGCACTACTTATTGTGCCAGCGAGCAAGGTGTCAACGATGCTTCTCACATTATTGTGTGTCCCGTCTCCCCTGCCCCCCTAACCCAGGCCCTAATCCCTTTTAACCCCCTCAATCCAACCCAACCCAACCCAACCCAACCCAACCCAACCCAACCCAACCCAACCCAACCCAACCCAACCTGATACATCCAGGCAACCATTATGAACCCCCTTGTCGGAACGGACTACTCCAGCGGGCAATTCCCAGTCAAGTACATTGAGTCCACGGAGGAGTACTTGGAGCGGATCGGCCACCTTGCATCCCCCGAAGAATTCTACCTCTACAACGAGGACGAGATCACCATAGACGCTGCTGCTAACCTGGATTTGGGTGAACGCGATTTGGAGAGGTTCTTGGACGGAATGGATTTAGATGAGGAGGACCCTGATGGGGAGTGGGATGATGGAAACCTGACGTGGGTGGATGAAGATGGTTGGGAGGATGGCGAGTATGAGGTTGAGGAGGGTGAGGAGGAGGAGGAGGGTGGCGAGGAGGAGGTGGGTGGGGAGGAGGAGGAGGAGGGGGCACAATAGATGCTAACCCCCAAGTGTCTTGAACGAGCCCAGTCCACCCAGTATTTCTTTCAATGAACTCCTCCTCAAAACGTTGAGTTGATCTCGATTGTTTGAGGTCGGGCAAGTACCTTCAGCAATAGTGGGTACCCCTGGCCTTTACCTTACATACAGTTAAACTGCTGGTGTAGAGAAGTACAGACCTGGACACGTCTATAATCGGTCTGAGTTCGAACCCTGTCACAATATCTGGTTTATGTGGCTATCGCACGAGGTGGGGAGGGTAGGGAATGATGTTTTATGCAGACGGCAAGAAGCCGAATTACCGGCGTCAAGAGCCTTGTAACAATGAGATGAGTCTTGTCTGCACCTGCTCAGCCGGTCTTGCCTAGGTGCCGGGTGGAAATAGTTTCGAGCAGGTTTCGATTACTTGAACATGACTACGTGGCTCCAGCCCCTGTGGGCGCAGCAAGCAATTTTATTTGAGTGCGCCAAAGCGCTGGCCAATTTGGTTTATGGAAAGACCCTGATGCTTGCCTTTTTGGGGTCTGCAAGAACATTCTTCTTGATTTGATGTACGGAAAAGCTGGTGTAGTTTCCGGAATTCCAGCCTTTCCAGGGCCGGAAATCCATGCACTTGAACTTGGTTACATAGCTCCAGCCAGCAATTTGGCTGCTCGCCGTCTTTGGTAGGAAAACAAAACGAGCAGGGAAATATAAACGTGAACAAATCATTTTCTTCTTCTTTTCATTTTATAATTTGTTATCTTCTTTGTATCATTATAATTTTCCGTTGTTTTTCCTCTTCTTCTGCCGGAAATCCATGCACTCAGCAGCTGCATGCTTCTCAGAATCTCAGTTCTCACAACTATATCTGACTCAAGAGTCGTGACTACTTGACTATTGTATGTATATTATATATACCGTATACATGGTATACTATTGTATAAGCGTAATTGTGTATAACGGTACCATATACGGATTATAATTGGATTAGAGTGTTACATATTTGACAGCCAACTCCGGGCTGCTTTCTACCTTCCATTTCCAAGTTGCCCCGTGCAAACCCCAGGAAAACCATGGGAAATAGCGGGTTAGAACCAGAGCACTTCAGGAGGACCCCCAGCTCTGCTGCCTAAGACGCAACCAATTTGATAACCTGCGTCCTGCGACGCAACCGACCCTCCCTTCTGTTCAACGGACCCTCCCCATGTAGCGTCCTGCGACGCAACGGACTCTTCGACATTCCGTCTGCGACAGAGGATGCAGCGTCCTGAACAAGCTTGGTTAGAACCCAGGAATCCATGATTGGGATTTGCAGACCATGTACCGTAGATACTCCGGTCTACCACTATCGGGATACTGTGCTGTGGTTGGATATGTTTTGATTTGTCACACATTTTTCAGCCAACTCTGGACTGCTCACTGTCTTCCAATTCCAAATGACCATGTCCTTCCATGCTGTGGTTGTCTTCAGAATAATTGTTACCGCCCTCAATGTAGTAGAGACCCCACTGTTACACTGGTTGCACCGGAAGGTACGTATTATACCAAAGCGTTTGGCCCGCACAACCTGCGCATGAACCTGCAAAATGGGCTGGCCACCTCAGGTTGATGAGGGCGGTTAGGTTGTTTACAAGGTTCTGCAATACCCCCCCCCCCCCCCCCCCCCCCCCCCCCCCCCCCTGGGCGTTAGCTACGGAAAACAGGGAGCGTGGCAGGTTTGGGACCAGGAGGGTGCTGCGTAAGTGTGGAATTGGACTCGTTTACATGGCTCCATTAGAGCCGCTCCAGTCTTCAAGACAGCTCTCCGTATCATCAACATAAAACAAACGCTTGCCATTTCAGTCCTGGGAAGTGGAAGACGGTGAGCACCGAGCAGCCCAGAGTTGGCGGGAAAACCATGTAGCAATTCAAATTCAAAAATGCATTCCTGGGTAGCTCGAAGCTATCTGAAAAAGTCACACGATGCAGCACGATGGATGAAAAAGTCACACATTGGATAAACTTGAACTTAAACTTGGATGCATAGCTTCAGCTCGCCGTCCTCGGCGGTAAAAAAAAATACCAGGAAAAATGGAAACGCGAAAACGTCACACGTTGGATGGACAACAGGTTACAGCCAAAGAACAAACCAGAGCAACCCTAAATGGCTCCAAATGTTGGAGTGACTCCACGTGCCCGTTGTGTGCAGCATAAAACAAAGGGATATTGCCCTGGACACCCTTTACAACCACCTCAGCGCCACTGTCAAGTAGAGCCTTGAAGCACTCCACGTGCCCATTGCTTTCAGCATAATGCAAAGGAGTGCTGCCCAGGGCATCCTTTACCATCACTTCAGCGATACTGTAAATTAGAGCCTGAATACACTCCACGTGCCCACTGTATGCAGCAGCATGCAAATGAGTATTGTCCCCGTAATCCTTTATGTTCACCTCAGCGCCGCTGTCAAGGGGAGCCTTGAAGCACTCCACGTGCCCATTGCTTTCAGCATAATGAAATGGAGTTCTGCCCGGGGCATCCTTGACGACCACCTCAGCACCACTGTCAAGTAGAGCCTTGAAGCACTCCAAGTGCCCATTGCTTGCAGCAGCATGCAAAGGAGTGCTGCCCCCGCCATCCTTTACGTTCACCTCGGTTTCGCTGCCAAGGGGAGCCTTGACACATAACAATCCGTTTCTCCATTTGATGCAACCTCGTGCAAAGGGTTGCTGTAAGCTGCGTACATCGTTGGCTCCTCTTTCCGATAGAGAGGCCACCTGGTTAACATCACAGCTTTCAGACGAAACAAGAAGTTCATCAGCTACCTCCTGCGTTGATGAGCACGATCAAAATACGTTGGTGAATTACACAATCAAGTCAAAATCAAATTGTGTTTCAAGTGAGTCTCAGGGATTTTTTTCCCCGGAATACATTCCAATCGGAATACGAGAACCCGTTTTGGCCGAAATTGCCGGAATAACATTTTTTTTTACTGAAATTGACTAAAAATGTCAAAAATCGGAATAAGGATCCTGTTTTGGGAGGAAAATAGGGAGGAATAAAATAAAAAAGAATAAGATTTCCTCTTTTTGATTTGAAAAAAATATCCCAAGTGAGTCTGTGGGAGGAGGGAAGGTACAGGCTGCAACAGGGAATTGTTAATAAGGAAGGCTTAAAGGCTAGACGGCTACCCTCGGGCAAACAGGCAGTGGGCAGCACTGTAGCACGAAGTCAGGGCCCCCGTTGGTAAAACGATTGGCTGGGGTTCAGTTCATCAATGCTTTTTCTTTTTAAGCCCTTCCTATCATGGTTGGGCAAGTCCCATTAGCCTATTTGGCCTACCCCTGGACTGTAGCATACACGCATACATGCAGGCAGCAAACACGCCCGGGCCGATTATTGGCCTTCAGCCTCAGGCCCCAGTGTAATAATGCAACTGTTATCAAAACAATTAGTAACACTCCATGTGGCCTTTTCAGACTTATGTATGGACTGGAAAGAGTGTGAAGGATACACGCTATTTCTTGTTTCTTTCTTGCTTCTACCAGCAGGTGCCAAGGCCCCCAAATTTTGATGAAGGCCGAGAGATTTTTTTCTGAGAATGGGGCTATAATGGCATGATTCATGGCGATGTTTTGAGCCAATTTTCAGATCATTATGAGCACCTCATTTGCGGGTGTGCGTGTGTGTGTGTGTGTGTGTGTGATGGGGGGGGGGGGTCAGCTCTTCTCTATTTTTTTGCTATCTTTTTACTCAGACCTCCAAGTAACATTCTGAGACCACCATTCAGATTGGGTTGACAAGGGCAGTTCACTGGCACCACTTAAGCCCCAGGGGGATGTATGGGTGGATAATGTGGGTGGGCATGGGTGGGTGAGTGAGTGGTAAGGATGGGTATGGATGGGTGGATGATGCGGGTGGGTGGGTGGGTGAGTGAGTGAGTGGTAAGGATGGGTAAGGATGGGTGGGTTATGATGGTGGGTGGGTGAATGGGTGAGTGTTTTGACTACAACACAATCCTGTTTGGGAATTCTGAGGATGCCATCGTGTGTGCCATAGTGTAAAGACACAGAATTCATGTGCAATTTCAAGTCATGTCTCGTATTTATATTTAGGGGGGGGGGGGGGGGGGGGGGGGGGGGGGGGGGGGGGGGGGGGGGAGGGGGGGGGGGGGTCAGCCCTCCTCAGATGTTTTAGGCGTTACAGGTCAAAGCATGTTTTTTGTTCCTACTTTTACCCTTTAATTGGTAATTGGACAATGGTTGTAAGACCCCCACCCCGCTCTAGGTATTTTCTTTTCAGCTTTTTTACCAGCTTCTAGGCAGCTTGGGCCCTAGGGGAGCCAGCCACCAGGCTATACCACCTATTTCAGTAGTTCTGGACAGCTGATTGTTGCAGATTGAAGGTGCACTGATGCACACCAGGTTTGGTTGAATAGACAGCCAAGGGATCTGCCAATAAGCTGCTGCTCGTAGCTGAAAATACCCTCCCCCCCCCCCCCCCCCCCCCCCCCCCCCCCCCCCCAGGAGTTATGGAGTAGGCTTGTCTTGAGTCAACAATGGCCTGTCTATGACATAGCGATGAAAATGATCAACTCAAATCAAAGGTTTTTCCTTGGGCGGCGTTGAGACCAGACTTGGGCAAGAGCAAGGACACTTCGCTTTAAGAAGTGACAGCTGAGTTCCAACTCAAGGAGGACGATATTTGTCTACGCACCGATCTGAAACTACGCGCTTCCTCGATCCGAGGTGCATTGAGGCGGATGGCGAATAGAAACTAGGTCGGAAGTTCCGATACCGTCGAGGCTGACTGCCTCGAGAATTCAGTGACATGACTCGGTCAAACATACAATGTTTCGATTTGAAGAGGAGGGGTGGATGGGGTCGGGGGTGCGGGCCCGGGTCTCGGGGTGGGGTGGGGGCGGGTGCACGGCAACTTGTCGAGTACCGCAACTGTCGAGTGTAACTAACTCGTACACGTCAGCTTCTTACACGCATCCATGTGCAAAATCACGAAACAGGGGGGAAAACCGGTGCCGGTGCTGGGAGAAAGGTTTCTTGATGGCGCGGTGTTGATGCTCGAAATGATCTAGGTTGATGAGTATTTGCACATGGATGCTGGAAAGGCCGCGCGCCTAACAGATAGCCAAGCAATTGCTCAGTGAGTTCGATCGAGCTCGACGACTGTGGTCTTAATTTCCAACTAACCCGTCGAGGGGAATTATTATAAGACCACAGTCCACGAGCTCCTGCGGTTCCGAGCGGCCACCCCCTTCGAAGCTACTAGTTGGAGGTACAAGCTGTAATCTTCGAGCAATTCCCTAGCCATCTAGCGCTCTGAAAAATTTCGCATGCTGGCTCCAATGTTTATCGTCCCGGAAATTGAGGGCACCAAATAGGTTTTTTTGCCGCTGACGGAGCGCTGACGTTTTTTTCAGGCCAAATCCCTTGTACTTAATTAAATACAGCTTCAGTACTCCACAAGTTGCCATGCGGGTGGGGGCCGTTTTTTTGGCGGAGCCCTTCTGGGGGGCGGGGGGGGAGGGGGAGGGAGATAACTCGGCGGGGGGGGGGGGGGGGGGGGGGGGGGGGGGGGGGGGGTAGCTCCGGGGGCCCCGAGACAAATTTGGGTTCCTGCTTTTCCGATGTCTCTTTGAAAGGCAAAAGCAAACGCGAACCAATTTCCGGAGTTCACATAGTAGATTCACCTCCTGCCATGGCCTGTGGAGAAAGCTGCCCGAAAGCACCGAGAGTACACGATTTTACGCAAGTGACTGCCGCGAGCTGCACAGAGCACAGATCGAGCCAGGGAATCGACCAATCGCCATGAAATTGCTCCATACATCACATTGCCTGAAGTTGAATGATCAGAAACTGCACGATTCTGCCCCTCGTTCCGACTGCTGCGGGTCCGTATGCCAGCCTGTAAGGGCTGGGAATGGCCTGGCTTGGTACTTGTGTAGGTCAAATGGGTGACCTTCTCAACTCCTACACCAAATCCATCTGGGTAAAATATGCTGGGAGGGTACAAACTAGTGACTTACAACTTGGGTCGTGTTTCCAACTTGAATAAGACTCCGCAAACATGACATTCGTGCACATTAAGGGCTATTTTGGGCCCAAATACACCACATCTGCCTTTTCTAGACTCTATTCCAAACACAGACCTTTCAAATTTCTTGCCAGGATAAAACATTTTAGTATTATGTGTTTGAAGTCAAGAATAAAATTTTGGCTGGGAAAAAAGTGTAAAAAGAGTAACTTGTTTTTCGTTTTTTCGGCTTTTTTAGCCATGTTCAGGCCAATATTTGAAGGTGTTTGGTCAACCGGGCCGGGCAAGTTTTTAGCGATAGCTCACCGCTCCGTTGTCAACTGACGATCTACAAAAAAAAAAACGGCCCGGTTGACAGAACACCGACCTAGAGACATGCCAAAACGTGGAACCAGATCTGGCCCTAGCTACCCCCCCCCCGAGATAACTCCTGCCCTGGGGCCCCGGGCCAAAGTTTTTTTTTTAGATTAGCTTTAGCTAGTCTATAAGCTTTGGGCGTGTCGTCTTTCTTTTTTTCTACTTTACTCTTTGTCACTCTTTTGTTTCCTTTTCCTTCTCGAATCGAGGTTATAGCATCCTTCCTGTCAAGAAACTGCCACGTGTTTAAATGGCCACGAGTTCACAACCAGGTGTTACTAGATTACGCTGGCATAGTCCGAAACCATTTGACCGGCAGGAAGGAATGGCGCATGGGTAGATATAGACGCAGGCGCAAACGCAGGAAGTGATTAGCGAGGTCGGAGACCAATCTAAACGAGGCTGATAAGGAAGCCTGTCCATATTTGACACAGTCGTTACAGTAGGATAACACACGAACAACACGAGACTGGCCGCATTAGTTTCCAGAGAAGATGAAGTCTGGATATTTTGTTGCGAATATTTTTGCTCGCTCCGTACTTTTCTAGTGTCTGCGCCTGCAATTCGCATGCGCTATGCAGTACCTACGAATTAATCGGACAAAGAAGATCTAAAGGATCAGGACCTAGCGCATGGTGAAATGATGAGCGAGGAGAGAGATAAGCGCAACCTCTCAGCCTCGAGACGTCCCACGACAACCTGCATGCTCCATGAAAACACTGGACGAGGCTGTATAGATTGCCTCGCCATTGATGAAAGAGACGTAACTGCAGGGTTTTACTCGGGAACAAACGAGACTGAGTACGCATGATGTTCAGAAATACGCATGATGTTCAGAAATACGCATGATGTTCAGAAATAATGAAGTCGTGAGATTTTGTTGCGAGTATCTCTTCACTCGTTTCCTACTTCTGTAGCGCCTGCGCCTGCAGCTCGCATGGATAGAAGAAGGCCAAGACCGCACGAGCACCAGCTCATGGGATCGAGGTGGGTAACAGGGTCCATCAACTCCGCCATTGAAGAAGGGTTAAGCACCAGAATTTTGCTAGGCACGAAGCAAGGTGTTCGCATGATTGGAATAATTGTCGAATTACTAGGTGTTGCGAGTATCTCCCCAAGCACCTGCGCCTGCTGCTACGATGCGCCATGCGGCAGCTGAAATTTCGATGAAAGACCGAGGCTGGAAATGAGGCTCCACCACCTCCACCATTAAACGAGGCTAGAGCAACTCAGACAGTAATCATTCTGCCCGAATGATTGTGCAAGTTCATAGGTTGTTGCTACTATTTCCCCCTCGCTCCCCCACTTATCAAGCGCCTGCGCCTCCAGTAGCATGCGCCATTCGGCACGTAGAAGTTCATAAATTCGCTCGTGCCCAGGTCTTGCCGGTCAACTGGTTTCGGACATTGCCAGCGTTATCTCCTTAACCCCACTCAACACGTGGCACTTGCACCGTTGACAGACAGTTGGCTTGTGGCATATCTCCTGTTTCCTGCTTTTCATTAACGGCGAAGCCCCCCCGCGCCCCCCCCCCCCCCCCTGGAAGCTAATCTTCCTCGGCCACTACGTGCAGGCTGTTCTTTTCCGATGTCTCCGTGAAAAGCAAAAGCAAACGCGAAGCAATTTCCGGAATTTGCATCGTAGTCTCACCTCCTGCCATGGGCTGTGGCGAAAGCTGCCAGAAAGTGACGAGGGTACACGATCGTACGTAAGTGACTGCCGCGAGCTCCTTAGAGCACAGATCGAGCCAGGGAATCGGCCAATCGCCGTCAAATTATGCTATCCATCACATTGCCTGAATTTCAATTGTCAAAAACTGCGCGATTCTTCCCCTCGTTCCGACTGCGGCGGGTCTGTATGCCAGCCTGTAAGGGCTGTAAATGGCCTTGCATGGTACTTGTGTAGGTCAAATGGATGACCTTCTCTACTTGTACACCAAATCCATCTGAGTAGAATAAGCTGGGAGGGTGCAAACTTGTGATCTGCAACTTGGATTGTGTTTCCAGCTTGTTAACTTCTCCTTAAACATGATATGTAAGCACACATAGGGCTGTTCGGGGGCAAAGATACGACATCTGCCTTTTCTAGTCTGTATCACTACGATCTGTTGGGGGGCAGATGTTGGGGGGCTTGTTAAAAGCCCCTCCGGATAGTATGTGTAATTGTGTATACATATATATATACTGCTGCATATTTAGTAGGAATTTCTTCGCCTTTCTGTCTGAACCCTAGGTGGGCGCTGGTTCGTGTACGGGGTCCCACTTCCTGGGGTGAAAATCCTTTCCAAAAAAGATAGGTGTGAACTGCCCTAGTGCCTTTGGGACGATGATTCTGGACCTGGTTTAAAGTGTTACAAATAAAAGACCCTCAGTTCAGACAATATCAGAGAAGGCATCAAGGCATCTTGAGATAACATAGTACTTTCAGTCAGCTACGAATCATTAGCCCAGCCGTCAGCGTTAGCTGTTCTATGGTTCTACCTGTCGCTCTCTTAACCCGTAACCCCTAAGGGTTCCGGTATTGACGGCGTCCCTTAAGGGTCTGCTTGTCCTTTCTAAGTATTCCAGTTACTCAACGTCTCTCGTTGACTACTATTGTATCCTCTCGATCTCTCAGGTTATTCTGCCCCTGATATAGCACTCGTATCTCTCTAGTTCACTACTCTGACACCAGCCCTTCTCTACCAGTTTGGGAAAGTCTTTGAAGCCTATTTGGCTACCCCTGGACTGTGACATACATACAAGGAGGGAACGGCAATATGATATCATACGGTATAATGTCATCATATGCTATCATAGAATGCCGGCAGTCTGACTAGGCTCAAGTTACCGTTTACATACAATATCAAATGATGCAATTTGTATGATATCATATGATAGCATACTCGCCTTTGGCCAACATCATATGATATGCCGGTCCCTACATACTAGTCATCTCGAGGTGTGTCGAAGCGCTTTCAATCAGCTACGTAATCCTAGACTAGCCCTAATCTAGCAGGCTGAGCAAGCCCTTTTGGCCTATTTGGCTACCCATGGACTGTGACATACATAAAAGGCGTCTTGAGGTGTTTAAGCACTCTCAGTCAGCTACGTATCCTTAGACTAGCTCTTCTCTATCAGGCTGGACAAGCCCTTTTAGTCTATTTGGCTACACCTTAACTGGGACATACATACAAGGCACCTTGGGGACGTTGGGGTGTCTGATAGGTAGCTAGATATACTTAGCCTATCCCTTGACTACTAGGTTGGGCAGCTCCCTTTCAGCCTATTTGGCTACCCCTAGACTGTGACGTACATAAAAGGCGTCTTGAGGCACTCTCAGTCAGATACGTATTCTTAGACCAGCTCTTCTCTATCAGGCTGGACAAGCCATTTTAGCCTATTTGGCTATCCCTTAACTACATACATACTTACAAGGCACCTTGGGGTGTCTGTTAGGTATAGCTAGATATACTCAGCCTATCCCTTGTCTACTAGGTTGGGCAACTCCCTTCAGCTTATTTGGCACCCCCTGGACTATAAAATACATGCAAGGCATCTTGAGGAGTCTAAGTTCTGATAGGTAGCTAAACATGCTTAGCCAAGCCCTTGCCTACTAGGTCGAGCAACTCCCTTTAACCCTACTAACATAACTATTTGGCCACTAGGTTGGGCAATTCCCTTTAGCCTATGCAAACACCACTATTTGGCTACTCCTGTACACTGTTTTTTTTCGTGGCTACGAGTAGTAGCTTCTCAGCAGCTCCCTTTCCCCGTCCTTGTGCCAAACCTAAAGCCAGCTAGAGTGCCTGAAGCTGATATAACAGGCATTCAAATGAAGATGCTCACAGTGGGCTTGAACGAGTGGCTAATGGAGCTGGCTGGAAGCTGCCATGTGTCCCTAGCCCCCCCCCCCCCCCCCCCCCCCCCCCCCCCCCCCCCCCCCAAAAAAAAGTGCTCCTAGACTGTATTACTGCATCATGCATTTGAATATGCTAGGCTGGGCTAGGCTAGGCTATACTTGAGTATGACTTGAATAGGCTAGGCTAGGCTATACTTGAATATGACCTGAATAGGCCAGAATATGACTTGAATAGACTAGGCTAGGCTAGGTAAGGCTAGACTTGAATATGACTTGAATAGGCTAGGCTAGGTAAGGCTAGGTTAGGACAAACACAGTGAGCAGTGCAAGTGAGCCTTACAAAGCAGAGTGATTCCCTATGTGCTCGTGTCGGTAAGGCTGGAACATTCAGACATTAGGCATTATTGTGTCTAGGTAGTATGCATTCCTGGGAATCTTGGGAGTGCTTTCCTCTTTGGTGTAGTGTGAGCCCCAACAGCTCATGCATGCCCACCACCTCTATTCTCTTTGGCTGCAGCCTGGGGCGCGCTGCCGGTAGGGGTGGCAGTAGCAGAGGACGATGCATCAGCAGCACCTTTATTCCCCTTGGCCCCTGCTCCACCCCGCGCCCGGCTGTGGCTATGGGCGTGGCCCCCCTTGGGCTGACCCATCAGGCTAGGGAAGTCCTCGTGATCCAGTTTGAAATTCGAACTACTTCCCTGGCTCAAACCCGACCTAAAGTTATCACTGTCATTGTGGTGCTTGGACTCGTGACCCCCGTCCGTCTGGTGGCTGTTGGTCCCAGCCCTCCCAGAGCTATTTCGGCCCTGACTCCCTGATCGAGCCCTGACCCCCTGAGGAAGGTCCCTGGACGGCTGGTTCCCAGCCCCATTGAAGGACCCCCTTCTAAGGAGGGGGGCCTTGGACTGCCCCCCCCCGTCTCCTCCATCGCGACCACCACCTGACCGGGTGCTGTTTCCATCCGCACCCCCACGGTGGTTGTTGTGACTGTAATTGCTGCGGCCTTGATTGTGGTGTTCATGGTGTCCATGCTGGTTTCTCCCATGAGGCTTGCTACCAGCACTACCAGCACCGCCGCCACTGCCACCACCAGCTGAGGAGCTAGCCACGCTGGCAGCAGCCAGGGCAGCTACCACTGCGGGAGAGGTGGTATCCGAGCGGAGGGAGTTGGATGAGCGGCTCTTGGAAGGCTTGGGGTAAGCAGTCGCAGCAGGGGCTGCTGCGGTGGATGGCACACCTGCAAGAATAGAGGAGAAGGCGGCATTTGCTTGTTGTGTGGAGGGCTTGGGGAAAGCAGTCACAACTGCCGAGGTGGATGGCACACCTGCAAGCAAAGAGGGCAAGGAGACATTTGCTTGTTGTGTGGAGGGCTTGGGGAAAGCAGGCACAGCAGGGGCTGCTGAGGTGGATGGCACACCTACGGGGGAAATATGTCCTGTTACTACCTGACAGCACGTTTTCAGGGATGCAAAATAAACTAGCAATCAGACATATAAACACATTGAATTACTATACTCCCCCCCCCCCTCCCCCTCCCCCTCTCTCTCTCTCTCTCTCTCTCTCTCTCTCTCTCTCTCTCTCTCTAACAAAATAGCGAGAGCGTGAGCAGTTGAACAAACCAATTCACGCACCCAAGTTTAATTCGATTTGGCTGGATTTTCCGGGCAACATCGCATCTTACAGGACCGACAGTTTAAATGAGCGCAAAGAACAAGTTTCGGGTATGTAGCTTTGTGATTGCGCAGGTCCGGTTTTCTCAGCAAGGTCGGAATCTGTGCAACCGTCTGCAGGTTATCTTGTTGTTGGGGACAGAATCCGATGGGTAGGATCCACAGCATGCTACAGAAAGCAGCAGGCGCATGATGATAATTTTGATGCATGCTACCCCTCGAACCGCAGCATCGATTTGGCTTTTGATGCATGCTACCCCTCGATCCACAGCATGCTACCACACATTTGCCTTTTTCACTATTGACGATAGAAGCTGAGGTGACAGGGAAGCAGTGGGGAGAGGTAGCGGAGAATGTGTGTGGTTTGTTGGTGCAGGGGGGGAGGGAGGGAGGGGGGGGGGGGGGGGGGGGGGGTACGAGAAGGGAGGGAGGGGGGAGGGAGGAGGGTGAGAGAATGGGGGGAGGGAAAAGGGAGGGGGAGCATTGCCACCATTCATCTCATGCACGTGCTCTTTCGCCATGACATCATATGGAATTCGTCATGGTTTGCAGGCAGTTGTTGCGAGTTGCTTGACTTTCTTTGTTCAGATCCTCATGGCCATTCCGTCCAGCTGCGCGCCCTCGCGCTTGCACCGATCATCCCATCTTTCTACAACCTTATGCTTCTTGAGGCCTCCATGATACCGCAGCAGCAACCAATTTTAGATGCCAGGAGGGTCTCAAACACTGCCATGCAGCGTGCAAAGCGGCCTAGCCAGAATGACAAGGAAAGGAACCAACGCTAACCAGCATTGACATTTACCCGTTGCTGCTGACCCACACGGTGCACGGCTGACAACCAGGCCAACCAGGCGCAAAGCCCATGCTAACCAACCAGGACAACCAGCCCCAAAGCCCATGCTACCAGGGACTTTCTGGTCAAACCCACATCTTGAAGGCCTGGGTGAGTAAATGTAAGAACACGTTTCGGGCATGTAGCTTTGCGATTGAACAGGTCCGGTTTCTCAGCGTTGTTTGAATCCCGAACAAAGGTAGGGGATAATTTGCGTTTATGGTGGTGTAGGGGGGGAGCGATGGTGGGTTGAGAAAATGGGGTGTGGTGGGAGGGGGGAGGGGGGGGGAGGAAGAGGGAGGGGGGGTGGGAGGGGGTGGGGGACAGATAGAATGTGGAGAGATGCAGGTAGGGTCAAGGGGAAGTCAAGGAGGATAGGAGGCATAAAACAGGGAAGGGAGAGAGATGGAGGGAGGATGAAGAGGAAGTAAAGGAGGATAGGAGACAGATAACAGGGAAGGGGGAGAGATGGAGGGAGGGTGAAGAGGAAGTAAAGGAGGATAGGAGACAGATAACAGGGAAGGGGGAGAGATGGAGGGAGGGTGAAGAGGAAGTAAAGGAGGATAGGAGACAGAAAACAGGGAAGGGGGAGAGATGGAGGAAGGTTGAAGAGGAAGTAAAGGAGAATAGGAGACAGAAAAGAGGGAGGGGTAGGAAGGAGAACACAGGGGGGGGGGGGAGGGGGGGGGGGGGGGGGGCACAAAGGGAGAGAGGGGGGAGTGAAGAAGGAGGGAGGGGGCAGATAGGGGTGGCGAACGGCCACGCGGGCCTACTAGTATAAGCATATAGCCTACGAGTATATATATAGCCTACAAGTATATAGCACAGGCCAACTAGTATTCAGTATACGCATATAGCCTACGAGTATATATAGCCTACAAGTACATAGCACAGGCCTACTAGTATTTAGTATAAGTATATAGCCTACGAGTATATATAGCCTACAAGTATATAGCACAGGCCTACTAGTATTTAGTATAAGCATATAGCCTACGAGTATATATTTATATTTATAAGAGTGGACAAACGAGTGGACATGGGGGCTGCCGCCCCGCCCCCACTAAAGGGTCCTATTGCAATATTATTATTGTAATTATTATTAGTTACAAAATTAATATATATCAAAAATATTAACAATATAATAATATAATATAGATAAATTATATATACATTAATTAATTGTATACTAAAATATAATATCATTGTTAATATTATTAGTTATTGTAATAAAGTCTGCCCCCAAAACAAGTCCTGCTCCTACCTGGCGGCATATTTCCATGGGCAGAGGATAAGCCCTCAGACTTTCGTTGGCTTCCGGGATGGGAGCCATCTATCGCATGCATCTCCTCCAGTTCAGCAGGGATGAGTCCAGGGTTGGCTCCGAAACCCTGAGCAGTGGGTCCCCACTGTGGGGACGTCTGTGATGAGGAGCACAGTCCATGAGTGGTGTCCACTAAAGGCATGGCATAGGGTAATCTCCTGGAGCTGAGGGACCTCGTCAGGGATTGCTCCGAAACTATTTGCGTACTGCGCCCTGAACTGCGGTACGCAGGAGGGAGTTGGGCACCGGCGGCGGCGGGGTTGGAGGAGGGGGCGGGTATCTGCTGCTCAAGGAATGGGGCGTGCATGTTGGTATCCATGGGGTGCTGATGCCGCATCTGGTGCTGCTGCCACGCCCGCTGCTCGTGGGTGTGCACCTCCAGAGCCTGGGGGGTGAGGGCAGTGGCGTGCGGGAGGGGGTGTCGTGTGGCGTTGGATCGACCCTGTGGGATGAAGGGGCGCTCCAAGCTGGAGGGGATGAACTTAGCGGGCAAGGAGTTCGACAACCCTTGGCCCCTACTGGGTCTACTACTCTGCCCCTCTGGGCTTGGTCCGTTTTGGGCGGAGCCCCCGAGGGAGGTGGACCCAGATGGGGGCTTCACCCGGCCTGCCTGGTGGCCAGGGGGGGCGGGGTAGTACCCTGCGCTGGGGGGCATGCCCCCATCAGCGTGAGGCTGTCCGGAGGGCTGCTGGGGGGGCGGAGGGGGGGCGGTGGTAGTGTAGCCAGGAATGAGCATTCCCTGAAGGGGCGAGTGGTTCATGAGATCAGGAGAGGGAATGACTGGTGTGCCGTGGGTAGGCTTGGCCAGCCCAGTAACAGGGTCCAGGTAGAGAGGAGCAGAATGGTGATGACCTGGCAGAGGCTGAGGAGCTCCTGCCAAGGGCGGTGGGGCTGTTAACTCTACCCCCCTACCCGGTTGCTGCTGCTGCTGTTGCTGCTGTTGTAGGTGGTGCAGGTGGTGTGCTTGAGGGAGGCCCTGGTGGTGGAGAAGCGGCTGCTGGTGGCCCGGGTGGTGGACCAGGAAGGGGGGCATGAAACTGTTGCTGTTGTGGGTTACGTGGGCTGCGTGGGCGTGTGCAATGTGGTGTGGAACCATGCCGTCTTGCTGATGTAGCATGGGAAGGAGCACCTGCAGGTGTGTGTGTGTGAGAGATTTTGTGTTTGTGTGTGTGTGTGAGTGTGGTGGGTGGGTGGGTGGGGGGTGGGGTATGTGTGTGTGCAATGTGGTGTGGAGCCATGCCATCTTGCTGATGTAGCATGGGAAGGAGCACCTGCAGGTGTGTGTGTGTGTGAGAGATTTTGTGTTTGTGTGTGTGTGGTGGGTGGGGCGGGGTGGTGGGTGGGTGGGGGGTGGGATGGGGTATGTGTGTGTGCAATGTGGTGTGGAGCCATGCCGTCTTGCTGATGTAGCATGGGAAGGAGCACCTGCGAGTGTGTCTGTGTGTGTGAGAGAGATTTTGTGTTTGTGTGTGTGTGTGAGTGTGATGGGTGGGTGGTGGGTGGGATGGGGTATGTGTGTGTGCAATGTGGTGTGGAGCCATGCCATCTTGCTGATGTAGCATGGGAAGGAGCACCAGTTGTGGGGTTCGTGGGGCTCAGAGGGATGAAGGGGGTTCAGGAGGGTTCTGAGGGGTGAGGGTGGTTCAGGAGGATTTGGGGGTTCGTGGGGTTCGTGGGGTTTGCAGGGGTGAAGGGAGTTCAGGAGGGTTTGTGGGTGTGTGTGGGGGGGTCAGGAGGGTTCGGGTGTGGAGCCATGCCATCTTGCTGATGTAACATGGAAAGCAGCACCTGCAGGTGTGTAGTGTGGGATGTGTGTGGTGTGGGATGTGTGTGTGTGTGTGTGTGTGTGTGTGTGTGTAGTGGGGTAGGGTGGTGAGTGGGATGTGTGTGTGGGGGGTCGGGGGTAGGATGGGGTATGTGTGTGTGTGTGTGTGTGTGGAGCCATGCCATCTTGCTGATGCTACATGGGAAGCAGCACCTGCAGGTGTGTGGTGTGGGATGTGTGTGTGGGGGGGGGATGGGGTATGTGTGTGTGTGTGTGTGGAGCCATGCCATCTTGCTGATGTAACATGGGAAGCAGCACCTGCAGGTGTGTGGTGTGGGATGTGTGTGTGTGTGGGGTGGGGGGTGGGGGGTGGGGGGTGGGATGGGGTATGTGTGTGTGTGTGTGTGTGGAGCCATGCCATCTTGCTGATGTAACATGGGAAGCAGCACCTTCAAGAAAAGCATAGCTGCTATTAGGAGAGGGTGGCGTGATGGTGGTGCAGGAATTGTATTCACCACGTTAACCACATTATTAACCGCTTGAACCACATTATTAACCGTTTCAACCCCTTTATTGGCCGCTTTAACGACTGTGTTGACCACTACCGTTGTACCCACATACATAGGACCCCCTGACAGGTCGTGAACCACTGTATTAACCACTTTATTAACCACTCAAACCACATTATTAACCACTTGAACCACATTATTAACCGTTTAAACCATTTTATTAACCGCTTTAACCACTTTATTGACCACTTTCATGGTGCCCACCTGCATAGGACCCCCTGTCAGGTCCTGAACCACTTTATTAACTGCTTTTACCACTTTATTGACCACTTCTATGGTACCTGCCTGCATAGGACCTCCTATCAGGTCCTGAACCACTTTAGTAACTGCTTTTTAAACTGCTTCAACCACATTATTGACAACTTGTATGGTACCCGCCTGCCTAGGACCCCCTATCAGGTCCTGAACCACTTTATTAACTGCTTTTACCACTTTATTGACCACTTCTATGGTACCTGCCTGCATAGGACCTCCTATCAGGTCCTGAACCACTTTAGTAACTGCTTTTTAAACTGCTTCAACCACATTATTGACAACTTTTATGGTACCCGCCTGCCTAGGACCCCCTATCAGGTCCTGAACCACTTTATTAACCGCTCGAACCACTTTATTGACCACTTCTATGGTACCCACATGCATAGGACCCTATATCAGGTTCTGAACCACTTTATGAACCACTTATTAAACTGCTTCAACCACATTATTGACAACTTTTATGGTACCCGCCTGCCAAGGACCCCCCACCAGGTTCTGAACCACTTTATTAACCGCTTTGACCACTATATTGACCACTTTCATGGTACCCACCTGCATAGGACCGCCCATCATGTTCTGAACTATCATGTGCGGTAGCTGCTGGCCCATGCCGTAGTGCATGGGCGCTAGATGCATAAAGGGCCCCCCCCCATGGATCGACACACCGCTCATGTTGGGGGCATTGGCTATGCTGCCCATGTGGGGCATGCACCCACTGGGCATCCTCATTCCATCTGGCAGGATATTGGCGCCAGCTGGACCACTGCCTACGTAGGAGAGGTCTGAAACACTGCTGGCATCAACTACAGCGTTGGATGAGCCCCCCTTGCCTGCCACCCCCCTGGACCCTCCTAGTGAGGCACCGCCACCACTACCTCCTACGGAGGCTCCGCCAACACTACCTCCCCCAGTGGATGGCCTCTCCGCAGCTTCGTTTCCATCCCCCGCAGTACCAGCATTCTGCGGGGTGAAGAGGGGCGCAGGAGGGTTCGGGAGGGGTGAGGCAGGGTGAAGGGGGTAAAAGAGGGTTCGGAGGGGGTAAAGGAGGTTCAGGAGAGTTCAGGGGGAGGGTTGTGGGGTTGTGGGGTCCAGGAGGGTTTTTTTTTGGGGGGGGGGGGGGGGGGGGGGGGGGGGAGGTAAATGGGAGTTCAGTAGGGTTAGGGGGGGTTTGTGGGGTTCGGAGGAGAGTTAGGGGGGTTCGGAGGGTTCAGAAGGGTCCCGGGGGTTTGTGGCGTTCGGAGGGGTGAAGGGGGTTCAGGAGGGTTCGAGAGGTTCAGGAGTTTGGGGGGTTCAGGAGTTCAGGATTGAGGGTTAAGTTCAGGGTTGGGGGGGGAGGGTTGAGGGTTGCCATCGCCACTCGCACCCATAAATCTCCCAGCAGACACAACCATGGACCCCTTAGCGGAGACAAACACTTACTCACCCCTATAAGTGGAGGCGATGTGCTCTTCCCCACACACCTACACACACACACATGGGTCCATCTGACTCGAGCGACATCGCATCCAGCTCCGTGGACCCCCCCACCCACCCACCCACCCACTAACCACCTAGCAGACACAAACACATACTCACCACTGGAGAAGATGTGCTTCTCCCCCCCGAGGGTCCATCTGACTCAAGCGAAATCTCATCCAGCTCCGGGGACATCCGCCCGTCCCCCGGGGGGGCTGCGCCCGGCAGACCTACAAGGCGTGACGCACTCAGGCCGTGGGCCATGTCGTACCCAGGACCCCTCCCCATGACCATGTCCATGTGAGGCATGTGGTACACCATGGGCATGGCGGTGTGTAAGGGTGCGTGCGGCTCAGGGGGCGGCGTTCTGCGGAGGAACTGGGGGGGTGGGGTTCGGCGTCCAAAGGGGGCATGGCAGCCTTCGGGTCCAGCGCCACCCACATGACCGAAGGGAGCATGGCTGCCTGCAGGGCCAGGCCCTGCGGCAGGAGTCGTGCATGGGGTGTTGGGTGTGGAGGAAACCAGCACACAATGCTTAGCTTCCTCCAGGTGAGCCTTCAGCTTCTCCCAGTCCCCCGATAGCATGTCGGAGGTGCGCTTGGAGGTGCTGCTCCGGCTGCTGCGGGAGACGGTGGCTGAGCCGGTTGAGGGCTTTCTGATACGCCCAGCACTACTCCTGAGAGAGTTAGCTGTCTCCAACGGGTCTACAGGGAGACCCTCGTCAGTGGGAAGGCTGCTGCTACCACTGCCCGACCAGCGAGGGTGCCCCCACCCCCCAGTCTGGGGGGGATGGGATGCCTCACCGCCTTGGTGTAACAGCATGTTCTGCTGGATCATCATGCTTTGCTGTATCAGCATGTTGTGCTCCTGCTGCTGCACCTGCTGCTGTAGCTTGATGCTCAGCTGGGGGTGCAGCCAGGACGGGGGCGAGTGCTGGATGTTGTGGGCGATGGCAGGCGGAGGGGGGGGCGGCAAGTGTGGGTGGAAGGGCCCGGGGGGGGACCTGCCTTGGAGGCTGTGGTCATCGTCCGGGCCGGGGGCGGACAATTCAGAGAAGTGGGGGAGGATCTCGCCATCCTCGCCATACTCGAGCCAGGGATGATGGGCGTAGCTGTGTATGGGCCCAGGCGAGGGGTGGTGGTGGGACAGCTGGGGGTTTCCGTGTCTCTTGCCTTGGGAGCCACTGGACAAGCGCTTCCGTTGTGTAAAATCACCCATTACAGGCTGGGGAGAGGTCGCGCGGTCGGAGGATCTATCCGGTGCCACGGGAGGGCGGCTGTGTGGGCGCGGCGGTGGGTTGTGTGGGAAGGGATCGGGAGGGTGGTGCATTGGTCTAGGCGCTGGAATACCGGGGTGGTATTGTGAGGGCTGGGATCCACCAGGGAGGGGGAGGGTGCCTGGGTACGCGTGAGGGGGCAGCATGCGCACTCCCTGCTTCTGTTGCTGGATTAGGTTGAGGAGCAGACCGATGTCTTGGACGGAGCTGGCGTCGAAGGGGTAGCCAGCAACGCGAACACCGGCTGCTACTGCAGGGTTACTGGCGGGTGGAGCGGTGAATGGGCTGGCTGAGGAGCTTGACGGTGGGTCGGTTGTCTCTACAGCGCCGACGGCACTGGGCCCAGACTCCTCCCCGACATGTGCAGCAGCAGAAGCCGGCGAGGCGATCTCAGTTGGCTTGGCCTCAGTAGTGGCGGGGCCTGTGGCACTTGCCAAAGCTTCACCATCACCACCCCTAGCTTCACCCTCACCACCCTCTGAGGAGGCGGGAGCGAGGTCATGTGTGGTGCCATGGATCAGGGGAAGAGGTGGACTAGTTGGGGGGAAAGCTAGGGCACCGGAGTTGTCCTGGTGCGGAGGAAGAGGGGGTGGAGGGCTAGTAGCAAGGAGGGTGGGTGAGGGAGCTCCGGGGCTGGCCTGGTCGGTGGATGTGAAGCCCGGGGCGGAGAAGAGCAGAGAGGACGAGGCAACCTGCATGCGCTGCAGATGCGCGGCGGCTGCAGCGTGGGCGGCGGCGGCTGCTGCGGCTGTGGTCCCGTGGGGAGAGGCAGTGCCTGGTAACGACGTAGGGTGGGTACTGGGTAGCTCCAGCGAGTTCATGCCTGTGCCCAGGTCCAGGACGGCCTCAGCTATTGAGCCGGCTGGCGGTGGGATGGGTTGGCGGTGCTCTAGTGACCCAGTGCGGCTATCCAGTCCAGCAGCTAGCGGCTTGTCTAGTGTGACTACACCTTGGGCGGGGAAGGACACGGAGAGGGCGGAAGAGGCAGAGGGCACTGCGCTGCTCTCTGGCCCTTCCGTGGCGTGCGTGCTAGGGAGAAGCAGCGGTCCCATGCCCCTGCCCTCCATTGCCTGCTCTGCTAAGAGGGGAGCCGCTCCTGGGGGGAGGTGGCCCAGCTTGTTGGCGGCCACTCCGTCAAGGCCTGCTGGAACACTGGCCCCGGGACCAGCTCCAGTCCCTGCATCTAGTGCAGCTTTCATGCGTGACTGCGCCTGCAACTGAGCTACATGTTGCATCTGGCGCTGGTGCATCATTTGGGCCTGTGCCTGGGCTTGTGGGGACGCCATCATTTGTGCTTGTGCCTGGGCGTGTGCTTGTGCCTGGGCTTGCAGGGACGCCATCAGGGCCATAGTCTGCTGGTTGATGGTCTGCAGGGGAATGTATGTATGTGTGTTATTGTGAACTTGATTGGTCTTTCTTATGTTTTATCATTTAAATGTATGTTTCGGCACCTTTGCATGGGCATATGCCTTTGCATTTGCATCCTGTGTGTTATCGCTAGGTAGCGCTATTGCATAAACACACACCCTTAAACACCTTAGTAAATACACACCCTTAAACGGCTTAGAAAACTGTAGCATTGTAGAATTGAATGATCACTGTAGCACGAACTGAGGCCTCCGTTGGTAAAATGATTGTTTGGGGTAAAGTTGATCAATGCTTTTTCTTGTTAGGCCCTTCCTATCACGATAGAGCAAGTCCTTTTAGCCTATTTGGCCTACCCCTGGACTGTAACATACATACAAACGCACACCCAGGAGCTCTTCAGTACCAGCCGGTATGCCGGTGGGCGACGTGGCTGTTGTCTCGCGAAATCGTTTTCACATTTTCACATCTTCACATCTTCACATTTTCCCAAGAAAGCCGGTCAAATCAGCCGGTTAACAGAGTACTCTCCTGAAGTCTAAGCGACTCGTGCTCGATTCCATCGTTCTTCTCCTTCACCTTATTAACTTCTCTGTCCTCGATGAACAGTTGTTATCCCGCCATCTCAGTCAAACCCCCTCCCCCCTCCCTGATATATATGCTGGTGACGTGGCTGCTATCTTAGTCTACCCCCCCCCCCCCCCCCCACCCCCTAAAGCTCCTGACCTGTGGATTTGTTGACAGGGGGCCATCTCCTGATAGGCCGCGGTAGAGACTGGCCATGGCCTGGGCGTTGTTTCCGCGCAGCATTGACTCAGCTGCCTGTTGCTGGTGCAGGGCTTGCTGGTAGTCTGCGCCTTGCTTCATGCGCTGCTGCATCTGCTGAGCCTGCTGCATCTGCTGAACTTGCTGGATGACTTCATGGTAGTTCATGCCCTGAAAGAGTTGATGCTGAGGCTGGGACAGCTGTTGCTGGGACTGGGCCAGGTCTTGACCTGAGACTGGTTCCGAAGCCCCTGGAGGGACGGCAGGAGCTGATGCTGATGATGCATGGAGGAGGGGGGAGCTTGCGGGGGGGGCGGTGGCTGTGCCCCCCTTGGTGGCACTTGACTGGGTGCTTGGGGGGGTGGCACCTGTGTAGGCACCAGTACCAGCACCATCAGTCACATGAGAATGAGCAATCTCTGTAGGCCTTGCTGAAGCACCTCCTTCTGCATCCTGCTCTTCCTGTGTTGGTTGAGCGGCCCTGGGTACTGGGTAGCCTGCAGCACCAGCACCAGCGACAATCTCCGCCGGCCCTGCTGAGCTTCCTAGCTCACCATGGCCAACCTTGGTTGCTTGCGCTGCACACGCCAGCTGCCCTGCCGAGCTTCCTTCGGCCCCCAGCCCTGCCAGCACTGGGCTCGAGGCGCTGGTTTGGGGAGAGTTCTCCAAAGGTCCATCTGCACCTGCGCCTGTCCTCTCTTCTTGCCCAGCACCACCCTGTGTTGCAGGGGTGTTCCCTGTGGGACGCGCTTGCCCCCCTGCAGCCTCTGCTTCTTCCCGGGTAGCAGCTTCTAGGCAGCTCTCTTTCCCTGCCTCTGGGCCAAAACCTTGTGCTTCATCAAGTTGCTTGAGGCTCTTGATAGACGCGGAATCACCCAAACTAGGGAACTGACACGGCTCAGAGCCGACACCCTCTACTGTCTTGCTGCCGACACCCACCCATTGACACGGCTCACAGCCGACACCATCTACTGTCTTGCCGCTGCTAATTTTCGGGGGATACTGACTTGGCAACTTCTTGGCTGTTAACATGGGCGGCAGGTCCATTTCTACGGAGGAGGAGAGTTGCCCTAACCTGCTTGCTACCTGCTGCTGAGGACTGCTGCCTGCAATACCGAAAGCGGTCGCGTGAGAGCTTGCAGGCTGCGCAGTCAGGAACAGCTCTTGCGAAGCTGAGGAGTGCATAGGTTTTGAGCCTGGGGAGTTCCTGCCAGTGGAGTGGACAGACCTTGCGCCTGGTTCCCGGCCACCATCATCTGAGCTGCACATGTTTCGCGGCAGGAGGGACTTCCGCAGCTCCCCGGGGCTGTCTAAATCTCGCACGGAGCGCCCCAATCTGGCCATCGGGCCTTGCAAGACATGCAGGGCGGACTCAGCTGCGGCGGCAGTAGAGGGAAGCTGGTCAGCACTTAGCTCATCATCACTTGGGTTTAGGTGGTTTAGGTGGTTTAGGGTTTAAATTTAGGTGGTTAAGGTTTAGGTGATTTAAGAAAAGAAGTGCTGACTAGCGTAGAGCCGACCAACATCCTCCTACTGTTTCTTTTTCAGGCTACGAGTAGCAGCTTCTAGGCAGCTCCCTTACCCTAACCTTGAGCACACAAAAAACTGAACCTAGCTAGTGCGACTGAAAGCTGATATGACGGGAATTCAAATGAAGCTGAAAGCTTTGGGCTCTCCCCGGTGGCTGGATAATGGAGCTGGCGGGAAGCTGCCACGAGTAGCCCAAAAATGAAACAATGCATCCTCCTACCTGCAGGTGGTTTTGGTTCAGGTGATTTAGGTTCAGGTGGTTTAGGTGATTTAGGTGAAGGTGGTCCAGTTGATTTATGTGATTTATGTGATTTATGTGATTTAGGTGAAGGTGGTTAGGGTGATTTAGTTGATTTAGTTGATTTAGGTGATTTAGGTGAAGGTGGTTCAGGTGATTTAGGTGATTTAGGTGATTTAAGTGATTTAAGTGATTTAGGTCATTTAGGTGGTTTAGGTGATTTAGGTGATTTAGGTGAAGGTGGTTCAGGTGATTTAGGTGATTTAGGTGATTTAGGTGAAGGTGGTTCAGGTGATTTAAGTGATTTAGGTGATTCAGGAAAATAAGTGCTGACTAGCTAAGAGCTGACCAGCATCCTCCTACCTGCAGCGGCAGCAACAGCAGCCTGCGAGGGTTAAGGTGGTATAGGTGATTAAGGTGATTTAGGTGGTATAGGTGATTTAGGTGACTTAGGAAAAGAGATGGCCAGCATCCTCCTACCTGCAGCGGCAGCAACAGCAGCCTGCGAGGGTTAAGGTGGTATAGGTGATTAAGGTGATTAAGGTGATTTAGGTGATTTAGGAAAAGAGATGGCCAGCGCCCTCCCACCTGCAGCAGCAACAGCAGCCTGCATGGGTTAAGGTGGTATAGGTGATTAAGGTGATTTAGGAAAAGAGTTGGCCAGCGCCCTCCCACCTGCAGCAGCAGCAACAGCAGCCTGCGAGGGTTAAGGTGGTATAGGTGATTAAGGTGATTTAGGTGATTTAGGAAAAGAGATGGCCAGCACCCTCCCACCTGCAGCAGCAGCAACAGCAGCCTGCGAGGGTTAAGGTGGTATAGGTGATTAAGGTGATTTAGGTGATTTAGGAAAAGAGATGGCCAGCACCCTCCCACCTGCAGCAGCAACAACAGCAGCCTGCGAGGGTTAAGGTGGTATAGGTGATTAAGGTGATTTAGGTGATTTAGGAAAAGAGTTGGCCAGCGCCCTCCTACCTGCAGCAGCAGCAACAGCAGCCTGCGAGGGTTAAGGTGATATAGGTGATTCAGGTGATTTAGGTGATTTAGGAAAAGAGTTGGCCAGCGCCCTCCTACCTGCAGCAGCAGCAACAGCAGCCTGTGAGGAGGAGAGCGCTGTCACCGCACTACTCATGGTCTGCACAAAGGGCTGGTGCATGCGGACAGGTTTAGGCCCATGCACCTCCTGGACGGGCGGCTGCGGCTGCTGCTCAGTTAGCTGGTGCAGCTCTCCTAGCACCTCCTGGGAGATGGCCATGCGACGGGGGGCAGCAAGGGGGTGCAGAGCAAGCTCGGCTGGATTTCCTAGCGCGTGGCTGTGCTGCTGCTGCTGCTGCAGTTGCTGCATAGCATGCACAGCGGCTGCATGGGCAGGCCCGAGGGCTGGGTGCTCCAGGGAGGGGCGGTCCATAGAGCTCGACAGGAGGTCAGTCGCAATGGGGGGGTCTGCCATGCCAGGCATGGCTAGGGAGTGCGCCCCTCTGGCCGCCGCGTACATGGAGGCAGACCCGGGGGTCCCAGAGGGTGCCGCCATCATGTTACTCAGCATCAGCTGTTGCTGCTGTTGCATGTGCTGCGCGTAGTGCATCTCTTCAGGGGACATCATAAAGGCTTGGGGATGTGTTTGGTGGGCTGAGGGGGCGCTTCCAGGTGTGGTTGCGCGTACCTGCAGCATGGCAGTGGTGGAGGTGGTGGTGGTGTTTAATAGAGTTTGGTGGGCTGAGGGGCGCTTCCAGGTGTGGCTGCGTGTACCTGCAGCATGGCAGTGGTGGTGGTGGTGGTGTGGTGGTGGTATGGTGGTAGTGGTGGTGTTTAATTGAGTTTGGTGGGCTGAGAGAGAGCTTCCAGGTGTGGCTACTCGTACCTGCAGCATGGCAGTGGTGGTGGTGGTGGTGTTTAATAGAGTTTGGTGGGCTGAGAGAGCGCTTCCAGGTGTGGCTGCGCGTACCTGCAGCATGGCAGTGGTGGTGGTGGTGGTGTGGTGGTGGTGGTGGTATTTAATTGAGTTTGGTGGGCTGAGAGAGAGCTTCCAGGTGTGGCTGCGCGTACCTGCAGCATGGCAGTGATGGTGGAGGTGGTGGTGTTTAATAGAGTTTGGTGGGCTGAGAGAGCGCTTCCAGGTGTGGCTGCGCGTACCTGCAGCATGGCAGTGGTGGTGGTGGTGGTGGTGGTGCTTAATAGAGTTTGGTGGGCTGAGAGAGCGCTTCCAGGTGTGGCTGCGCGTATCTGCAGCATGGCAGTGGTGGTGGTGGTGGTGTGGTGGTGGTGGTGGTGGTATTTAATTGAGTTTGGTGGGCTGAGAGAGAGCTTCCAGGTGTGGCTGCGCATACCTGCAGCATGGCAGTGGTGGTCGTGGTGTGGTGTGGTGGTGGTGGTGTGGTGGTGGTGGTGTTGAATACAGGCACTACAACAAAGTATGGCAATAAGGAACATCCTGTTGGGCACAAGCAGCTGTTGCTGCTGTATGTGGTTTTGTTTACCGCTATACATAGGGATCGCTAATTTTGGCCCCGTTTTGGCAAAAATATATCATTATAAAAAAGTTATAGAAAGCACTAAACCGCTGTCCCTTGAGGAGGCCTGAAACCAGAAAGCTAGAAAAAACCCACTAACTGATTTGAAAAAAAAACTCTGGTTGCTGCTGTATGTGCTGCTCGTGGATAGGGACCGGCATATTATATGATGTTGACCAAAGGCGATTATGATATCATACAAATTGTATCATATGATATCATACATGAATGGCAACTTTGGCCTAGCAAGACCACTGTCATCACACAATATCATATTGACGTTCCCTACTGGTAGTGCATATCTTGAGGGGACATTATGAACTGTTCTTTTCTTCCAGACTAAGGGGGGGACTCACACAATGGTGTCCTATGCCACAAACATTTCGACAACTTGATTATTTCTGTCTGTATGTGTGTGTGTTTGTGTGTGTGTGTGTGTGTGGTGGTGGTGGTGGTGGTGGTGGGGTGGTGGGGTCAGAGCCCTGGACTAATTGAACATGAGGTGTGTATGTTTACGAGTCTCCACAGCATCGCTATTCCGTCGTTGTATGGGGACGCGTGGGTTTGGGGCTGCCCCCAGCCCCCCCCCCCCCCCCCCCAATAGACTAACACACTTTATTCTTCCACTCCGCCATGCTCTCTGCCATGCGATGGCTAAGCGACAATCCTGAAATCAGGCTTGAGTGGCCCAACTAGCTACTCAACCTGGCTTATTTGAAATAAAAAATACGGGTTACTGGGCCTAGGGTGCACTGACCATTGTCATTTGCTCAGTCTGTTTCAGCCAAATTGGATAACCCTCGACTATAATGTGCACGCCATTAGATCCGCGATTTGTTCTCCGACATGCGATGGCTAGGCAACAATCCTAAAATCAGGCTAGAGTATCCTAAGCAGCTACTAAACCTGGTCTACAGAAGTGTGAAATAAAAAACATTGAGAGTGGACCTCACTGTTTTTTTTCGTGCGGTGTGTCACAAATCGGTGCGACCCCAGTGAGGCCTGAGTAGTCCAAGCAGCACTAAAACTGGTCTACAGAAGTGTGAAATGAGTGTGGACCTCGCTGTTTTTTTTCGTGCGGCGCGTCACAAAATCGGTGCGACCCTAGTGAGGCTTGAGTAGTCCAAGCAGCACTAAAACTGGCCTACAGGTGTGAAATAAAAAACATTGAGAGTATACCTCACTGCTCTTTTTCGTGCGGCGCGTCACAAAATCGGTGCGACCCCAGTGAGGCTTGAGTAGTCCAAGCAGCACTAAAACTGGTCTACAGAAGTGTGAAATAAAAAACATTGAGAGTATACCTCACTGTTCTTTTTCGTGCGACGCGTCACAAAATCGGTGCGACCCCAGTGAGGCTTGAGTATCCTAAGCAGCACTAAAACTGGTCTACAGAAGTGTGAAATAAAAAACATTGAGAGTATACCTCACTGTTCTTTTTCGTGCGGCGCGTCACAAATCGGTGCGACCCCAGTGAGGCTTGAGTATCCTAAGCAGCACTAAAACTGGTCTACAGAAGTGTGAAATAAAAAACATTGAGAGTATACCTCACTGTTCTTTTTCGTGCGGCGCGTCACAAATCGGTGCGACCGCAGTGAGGCTTGAGTATCCTAAGCAGCACTAAAACTGGTCTACAGAAGTGTGAAATAAAAAAACTGATCATGAAGCCTTGGGGTTGTTTGTGGGAGCGCTTGCGGGGCATTCAATCTGTGCATCATCACTTGCTATCTATCTATCTATCTATCTACCTTTTTATCTATCTACCTAACTATCTATCTATTTATCTGTTCATCTATCTATCTATCTATCTATCTTGATTTCCTTCCTTACCTGCTGCATAGGTCATGTGGAATGGAGGGCTCTTGCACTAGTAGAGAGGGACATCACATTGGGCAGCTGCGGGGAATTCATCCTGTACATCACCACTTTCTGTCTGTCCATCTACCTACCCACCCATCCTTCCTTTCTCCCTTTCTCCCTTTCCTCCTTCTTTCCTTCCTTCCTTCCTTCCTTCTATCTATCTATCTATCTATCTATCTATTTATCTATCTATATTTCCTTCCTTATTTCCTTACCTGCTGCATAGGTCCTGTGGAACGGAGGGCTCCTGCACTGATAGAGAGGGACATGAAGCTTGACAGCTGTGGGGAGTTCACCCTGTGCATCATCATCCTCTTTGTCTGTCTGTCTACCTACCCATCCTTTTTTTCTTCTATCTATCTATCTATCTATCTTTCTATCTATCTATATCTCCTTCCTTACTTCCTTACCTGCTGCATAGGTCCTGTGGAACGGAGGGCTCCTGCACTGATAGAGAGGGACATGAAGCTTGGCAGCTGTGGGGAGTTCACCCTGTGCATCATCATCCTCTTTGTCTGTCTGTCTACCTACCCATCCTTTTTTTCTTCTATCTATCTATCTATCTATCTATCTATATTTCCTTCCTTACTTCCTTACCTGCTGCATAGGTCCTGTGGAACGGAGGGCTCCTGCACTAATAGAGCGGGACATGCCATTGGGCAGCTGTGGGGAGTTCACCCTGTGCATCAGCATCGCCTGCTGCTGCTGCTGCTGCTGCTGCTGGTAGTCCATCAGTTGCTGAGCTTGCTGCTGCTTGACCTTCAGAGCGCCCAGCGCTTGTTGGTGGTGGGCGGCAAGGTCGCGGTTGTGGCGATGGGGGCGTTGGGCATTCCACGCGTTCCGAAAGAACACGTCAAGCGCAGATATTGCTTCGTCGCCCTCCTGTGTGAAAAAGGTTTACTTGATTTTTTTTTTTTTTTCCCCCTTCGTCGCCCTCCTGTGTGAAAAAGGTTTACTTACTGTTTAGATACTGTTCCACCTGAAGAATCCTGGGCCGTCAGCTGGAGTCTTACACAACATTGTGTTTCTTTATTTTCTTCTTTTATTGAGGGGAGGAGTGGATTAAAGGGTCGCAATTCCCAAGCTATCTGGAGGGGTGAAGCTACCCTCCAGTGAGCTAGCATCCACAAGCCAGATCTCCTATACCCTAAGCCCTAAACCACAAACCCTATATCCTAAACCCTAAACCTGAGGAGGATCTGGCTTGTGAATGCTAGCTCACTGGAGGGTAGCTTCCCCCCACCAAGCTATCTAGGTATAACTAGGGAACAGCAATATGAAATCATATGATATCACATGATGGGGGGGGGGGGGGGGGGGGGGGGGGGGGGGCTGGCTAGGCTAAATTTATCATTTATGGACGATATCATTTGATGCAATTTGTATGATATCATATGATATCACACTCCTTGTATCAATCAACACCATGTGATATGCCGGTCCCTAGGTATAACAAATATAATAATATATAATAAAGTATACAATTGAGATGCATTGAAACTGTGGGCGTGGGTGTGGGCGTCGGTGGGGGGGGAGGGGGGAGTGAACTTGTGCATGACTGAGTCCAGCACTTCTTCTCCCCAACACGACAAACTCGACCCCCCACCCCCCCTACCCCCCAACATCCAACCTCCAACACTTGACGAACTGACCTTGTTCATGACTGCGACCCGCATCTTGAGGCCATAGGTGAATGCACCCCCCCTACATTCAACCCCAGACACCCAACCGCCACCTCCCCCACTTCCCTACACCCCAGCCCTAGACCCCCCTACTCCCCAACATCCAAACTCAGACACCCACCCCCCTACCCCCAACATCCAACACCCGACCACTTGATGATCTAACCTTGAGCATGACTGCCTCCAGTACCTTCAGGCCATGTGTGATTGCACTCCACCTACATCCCAACTCCACAAACCCTACCCCCAACCCCCAAACTTCCCCGCATCCGACATTCAACACCCCACCACTTCATTAACTAACCTTGAGCGTAACTGTCTCTAGCACCTTAATGCCATGTGTGAATGCACCCCCCCAACATCCCAAACCCAGACACCCATCCCCCTACCCCCCAACATCCAACCCCCACCACTTGATCAACTAACCTTGAGCATGACTGCCTCCAGTATCCTCAGGCCTTGTGTGAATGCACCCCCCCTACATCCCAAACCAAAGACACCCACCCCCCTACATTCCAAACTCAGACACCCACCCCCCTGCTCCCCAACCTCCAACCTCCACCACTTAATCAACTAACCTTCAGCATGACTACTTCCAGCACCTTCAGGCCTTGTGTGAATACACCCTCCCTGCATCCCAAACCCAGACATCCCCCCCCCCCCCCCCCCTACATTCAAAACTCAGACACCCACCCCCCTACTCCCGAACCTCCAACCTCCACCACTTCATCAACTAACCTTGAGCATGACTGATTCCAGCACCTTCAGGCCATGTGTGAAGGCCCGCTTGATACGTAGGTAGCTAGCCTTGGTCACGCTCCTGCCCAGGTTGTTGCTGGGTAGGAGAGGGTCCACTATATTGAGGCATCGCACGAGGAAGGTGCGGTTGGAAGCACCCCCAGGAGCACTACTCGGCTGCTGCTGTGAGTACTTGGAATGAATGTGGTCTACTAGTTTGTCGCTGAGCAGCATGTCGCTCTCCTCACTCATCTTGGCAGGGGGTTCGGCTGCAGAGGTGCACAATGAAGGGGGTGCAAAGGGGGGGAGGGGTGTTTTGGAAATTGTGATGTTCGGAGGGTTTGTTTTGATATTTTGAGGTTCTGTTTTGGAAATTGTGATGCTTGGGGGGGTTGCTTTGGTAATCATGATGTTTGGAGGGGTTATTTTGGAAATCGTGATGTTTGGGGAGCTCTTATGGAAATTGTGATGTTTGGAGGGGGGGGGGGGGGGGGGGGGGGGGGGGGGGGGGGGGGGATGCAGTGATGGGGGTGGATTTAACCCTGTCCTCACATCCTTTCAGAGAAGGTGTTCACCAACCCCGTAGTCCCCCACACCATCTCCCATACAAGGATAAACACCAACACCAACAGCAACACCCCAGTCATTTCTAGCCTGTCCAGCTGCCCCTGGATAAAACACACACAGATACGCAGCTTTATGGCTTCTCGTACGTTTCCTATCAGCTATGCCAAACATCAAGACCGGTACATGCAAGCTGAGCGTGTATCCCACCACATCCCATCCCCTCCCCAGGCGGCCCACTCCTTTCCGATCTGTCTCACTGAACCACACACATATATGTGCGGCTTGGATGCTTTACGTACGTTTCCCATCAGCTATGCTTGACATAAAGACCTGTCCATGCAACCTGAGCGTGTACCCCACCCCATCCCACCCCATCCCCATCTCATCCCCACCTCATCCCCATCCCATCCCATTCCCCACCCCATGTCCACCCCATCCCCTCCCCAGGCGGCCCAATCCTTCCCAATTTGTCTCAGTGAACCACACACAGATATGTGCGGCTTGGATGCTTTACGTACATTTCCCATCAGCTTTGCGCAACGTCAAGACCGGTTCATGCAAGCTGAGCGTGTACCCCACCACATCCCACCCCACCCTACCCTATCCCAACCCCATCCCCATCCCACCCCATCCCCACCCCATTACCATCCCATCCCCACCCTATGCCCATCCCCTCCCCAGGCGGCCCACTCCTTTCCAATCTGTCTCACTTAACCACACACAGATATGTGCGGCTTGGATGATTTACGTACGTTTCCCATCAGCTATGCGCGACGTCAAGACAGGCCCCTGTAAGCTGAGCGTGTAGTTGTCCCAATCAAACTTGCTGAACTCTTTCAAGAAGAGGTACAGCACCTCCAGAGGGTTGGTCAGCCGCTTATGATGCACGTTGAAAATGTAGAGCACCAATGTTTCCAGGGCGTAGGTGGAAATGAGCCCGTGGTGGGCTCCTAGCAGCCGGCTTTCATAATAACACCAGGCCTTAACCTGAAATGGGAGGAGAAGAGGAAAGGGTGAAGGTGAGTGGAGGTAGGGGTAGGGGTGGGGTGGGGGTAGGGGGTCTGGGGAGAGAGTGGGGGTGGGGAAAGGTAGGGGAAGGGGGAGAGGGTGGGGTGGGGGTGGGGGAGAGAATAGGAGGCTTCTAAACAGTGTAACGCTAATCACCAGGTTGTGTGTCTCACCTAGACATTTAAATGTATATAATTAGTTGCCTTAGCTAGGGTTTCCCGAGTGGTGTACGGGTTAGAATGGTCATTATAACCGGAGGGGTCCCCGGTTCGAACGTGCACTCCATCATGCGCGCTAGAAATCCTTGGTATCCGTGTTTATCGCACAGGGGGGGCATTCTTCGCTGCAATGTGCAGACGGCTAAATGCCAAACCTGGTGTATAGAACCTTGTAACAAATATTTAATTCTTAGCCAGGGTACTACATGATGTGCGCTGGCGCGCAAGGTTTTGGAGCCCAACTGCGCGATTGAAGCATTTTTTTTCCCCCTCTGGGCGCAGCGTTTCGTTTTCAGTTGAGTCAAAAGCGCGACCCAGAAGGAGGCAGTTGCGCTTTGAAGCAACCCAAAATGACCCAAGCAGTACCCTGGCCTGAGCCCTCGACTTCATTCCAATAAACATCAATTCCTTTCTCGATAATATGCTTAGCTCGACAAAGGAGCGTTCACAAACCCGAAACTCACCAGGATGATGCTACGCTTGAAAAGATGATCAGGCTGCACAAGCCTATCTATCTCCTCTAAGAATGCTAGCGTGCACAGCCCCCCTAATTGATTGAAGGAGATGTCCACCACGATGTTGTCCACAAGACATTTCAGCAGCTTGACCTGAATTGGATCGCAAGCAACAAGGGTTGATTGCATGAACCGGAGAAGGCATGGAGGGTTTCTAGGTTGTGTGTTGTGAGGGTGAGGCGGGGCGGGGCGGGGGTGGGGGTGGGTGGTGTTGGTGGTGGGTGGTGGGTGGGTGTGAGGGTGGAGGTGGGGGGGGGGGGGGGGGGGGGGGGGGGGGCTGCCACGGTTTATCACTTCATTGGCATGTAACTGTGTGGATGATGGGACATGAGGTGGTCAGGTGAATTGCTGATGCCCTTAGGTTTTCAGCTAAATAATGGTTGGTGGACTTCCCTGTATGTGCAAAACAGGCTTGTCTTGGGTCAACATCGGCCTGTCTTTGAGAATGTCATGCATGTAATACACCCATCTACATGGCTTCTCACCTCGGCATTGATGACATGGATGTCGCCTATGCGGAAAGATGAGTTGTAATTCCTCTGCTCTTCTTCTAGCCTGCTCTGCAGCCTCATGGCCCAGGTGTCTTTGAAGGATGAGTCTGTTGTGAAGATGGATAGATCTATGTCCCCATCAGGCAGGTAGGTCCTCAGAGGCACTGAGCCAAACATGAATGCTTTCACCTGTGCAGATTCCAAAATATTGCATCCGTTGGTGCATCGAGGGCATTCGGGGCATCGAGGGAATCGGTGGTCGTTGCTGAGCTTACCTGAACCGGTGCAAAGCACTTGGAAATTACATCCGACACGAAGTTGGATACTGATGTTCTCCTGTTTTCTGAGTGAGTCGCAGGCTGCAGCCTATGAACCAATTGCTCCATCCTCTGCTGAAGAGATTCACAAAATATTGGCCCGTCAGCAGCTACTTCGGTCCTCTTGCAATCATGGCCGGCAAGAGTCTCCATTTTTTAGAACGCAGAGCTGCCAATGCAATGCGTGGGGATCAGCAACAGGTTCTTCGTGAGAAAGAAGCAAGGGGTGTGAAGTGGCTCAACGCATGAATTCAGTACTATCTACGGAAAAGTTCGAGACGTGGTAATGATAATGCAAAATGCACGAGCTACTAACTGCGAGGGAGACTGCATGGCAGGTTGTCCATCGCTCATGTTCATGAAAGGCGCCATGAGTCAGGATGGGGGAAGCTCAACCCTAAACCTCGCCTCAAGACGAAGCAGGGGACGAAGTGGTCGATCCTCACTTTTCCGTTTGTTCGGAATAGACTGCATGCGCGGCGGAACCACGGATTCCTGGACATGGACGTAAAACAATAGGACGGAAACATGCGGATTGTGTTTCACTTCCATCGCCTGGCCCCAGCTTCGGCTTTGTATCCGTTTCTTTGACCTAAGCTCACACGAGCTCACAGATCACTGGGCGGGGAGATTTTCTGAATTAATATTTATAATGTCTGTAGTCAGGGTTGTTCAGGACGCTGCGTCCTCCGTCGCTGACGCAACTTCGAAAGGCCCATTGCGTCGCAGGATGCAACGTGGGGAAGGTTCGTTGCGTCGCCGACGCAGCTTCAGTAGGTCGGTTGCGTCTCACTTGACTGGTTGACCGCAGCATGTCGGTTGCAGCTCTCTCACTGGTTGACCGGTTGAGTCGCAGGCAATGAAATTGGGTGCGTCTCAGGAAGTAACGCCACAATTTGGGTGCGTCTCGGGAAGTAACGCCTCCTGAAGTGCCCTCACCTGGTTATAGTGTGTGCGACATCCTAATAGAATAGTCCCTGAACCATTATAGACTATGAAGTGCGACTAACTTGATCACACAGGCCCGCCATTCCCCGCCTTTCCAACGTGAATTTCCAGCTTCTCCTGCTTAAACTCTTCAGGAGTGACTGGACAATAGGCAGCGCGGCACTCTGATATCCATATTTAGATGAGATAAGTTTACAGTAAGGTGAGAGCCGTCATAAGGCTCACATCAGTAAAGGGGGGGCCGGGGCAGACACAACAGGGTCAATAGATGACAGGGAAGCTGTCACTGTACATCAGAGATCGTTCTAAGGATGTACAGATGTAGTCAGCAAGGCATAATCTATCGAGTGTTACGCACTAGATGCTGATAGTTTCTGAATCCTCAGTGACCCCTGTTTTGTGTTTGGCGTTGCACTTCCTGGGGTGAAAATATTTTCAATAAAAACAACTGCAGGCCCTGAGGGAAGTGATTCTTCCTAGGTTTGTACCCATATCTTAACTTATCGACAGTGCTCGATGCCCAGGTCTGGTTTTTGAGGAGATAAAAACTTTGAATGTCAGTCTGCACGATATTGCTTACATTTGGGCTCAACCAATAAACTCATGCCGGTCACATGTAAGGTTGAGGGTTTGAGCCATTAGGTTTTTAATCCACCTGCATTGGAGGAAGGTATCGGTACTTTTATGGTAGGGACTGGACCTGAACGACAAAAATAGCTAACCGGAATAGCCCTAAGCTGACCGGAATAGCCCAAAGCGTGGCCTGAACTTGAATTCTTGGTGGCCAAATTCGCCCAGAAACATTCCTATCAGCAAAATGTCGATGCGGTATATTGGCCTTAGTAGAAACACTGCTGCAGGGTAATGAACTAATTACACGTCTTCTGATCTTCTCCCTCCTTTCCTCCTAGAATTTGATTGTTGTTTGTGTCAACTGGCTATTGCGTCTCTCCAATAAGTGGGGTTCTGCACATGGCTGTTGAATGTTATTAAGTTACGAGCCCTAATGTAAATCGGAGCTCTTTATCTCAAAAGCCGGTATCTACGGTTCAAATTTAATGCTTTCTTTGACCACTGAGGGGTATTTCATTTCTTGTACAGGTTTATTTTGTTTTCAGGGTAGTTAACAGTTTGGGAAAAGATTTTGACGATGGGTAAGGTGGAGCCAGCCCTACAATGTATGAAGATCAAAGTTGAAGCATCTGTTTACAACTCTGCCTGTGACCTATTCGGCCTACCCCTGGAATGTAACATACACTGTCATAAGGACCACGGGATAGAACTCATCCACCTGTAGAAATGAAGCACCTTTGTTTCAGGTTGAAAAATGCACAATTCCACGTGTCCAAGGGACCCCTTCTGTGAAGGGTCGCCCATTACTGATCAGCGTTCTCGAGGTTGACCTAAGCGGACCTGAGTCCTCCTAAGAAGCTCATTCCATCAAAATCGAGCAAATGTATTGTTGAGGAACAGGCAGAGAGAAAAATGCTACAGCAATTACTAACTATCACAATCTGCTGGCATCGCCTGGGTGTGTGTAGGCATGTCTTCCCCATCCACCCATGTTAATAGTAACGTCCTGAAACTCTAACCTCGTTAGACAGGCTCGGTAGGGAGCAAGGGGTTGCTTGAAACCGTTGACTCCAATGTTGGCATTTCACACGAGTATGTGGCTACAGAGAGGGGCATGCAGCTTCTGAACAGCTGGTCCATGAAACCAAGCTGTTGGTTACCGAGCTCTTCAAGACACCAGTTAAGGAGAGTCCCACAGGGGAGACTCTAGGGTAAGACGTCCATACAGTAACTAACTGAACTACTAGGGGAACCACATCTGGTGGATATGGCTTCGAGGGGAACAGCAAGAGTGTGTCACGCTGCAGCATATAGCTTCACAAAGAGAAAGCTGATTACATGACAGAACAGACCGACATATTCCCCCATCGCTGCCGCTGCATGTGCATGCATTAGCATTGGTGTGCTATCCAACAGATGGGACATATGAGGCTTTCAGCCTACTTATCTAGCCACGTGAGATCAGTGAGTTCGAGATACCAAACGAACATGCAGTGTCTTAAAACTGATTCAGTCGGATCGGGAGAGAATGAAGACTGCAACATGCTCTTGAACAGTGACACATCCACTTAGGGCACTATGACCTACTCCACTTCATGCTGAGGAATTTCTGGAACCACAGAACGCTCTCGAGGCATTTCTACACCGGGAACCATCTCCTCCTCTCCTTGCTTAGGTGGTCTAAACCACATGATGTAGGCCACAGCAGTTGAGCAGCTAGGACTCGATACAGTCTGGAGATAGAAAGAGAGAGAGCCTTCAGCATGCAACTGCAGCTTGACATATACGATGCATGCATGCCCCCCACCCCTGTCGCAACTGCCTCCTTTGAGGTAGACGGGTCAGGGAAGGAGTGAGCTGTTGGACTTTGAGCCTTGACCATGGATGTGGTCAGGCTGCAATTCAAAGGAACTAGAATCCTCACAGCAACCGGAAGATGTGGATGACAACTCTTGGACTATTCGAAGGGCCAGCACTGAATTCAAGCAACACAGAGAGCGATGCAACAGGAAGACTGATGCAAGTGACTTGGACGGTGTCCCAAACTGGATGAGAATTCTGTAGTACATTTGTGGATTGGCAGCTGAGCTGCGGAAAAGCTGGTTAGAGCTGGTTGGACCTAATTCGGACAGAGTCCGAAACTGGGTTGGGTATCCGGAGATCCCGAGGAGATAGGCAGCCTAAGCTGCAGGTCACTCGGATGGAGCTGGTTTGAGCCAGTGACTACTCTTAGGCCTTTTTGTAGAGGCGTGAAGGCTTTTTAATTTTTTAGCTGTGCTGCTGGTGCCTTGTGCACAAGAGAGGCTGCACAAAACACGACAGCACATTTTTATGGGTCCTTTTGTGGGGTGCTTGTCTGATTATCGCCTGGAAAGGCTGCACTTGATTCTTATCACAACCGATCATTTGACTTAAGAAATCCAAGTGAAGTGGCTCCTGTATCCAGTGAAAGTGGCTGACCGTCTGTTGACAGAAGCTAAACAATCATACGCGGAACATGGCATTTTTGTCATCACACATCTCTAACTACAGGGCCTTAAGTGAGGTGGCTCCTGCATCTGTTGCAAGTAGCTGACAACTGAAAGAGGAGCAATGTTTTTCTCTCGTTCCAACACACATCTGACAACAGGGTCCTACATGAAGTGGCTTCTGCATCCGACGATAAGAGCTAATCGCATGCATGAGGATCAGTTTGAGTTGTCCTAATACACATTTGACTACCGGGCTGTCAGACAAGCGACCCAGTCATCTGTTCATAGAACCTTTCACGACAAAGCAGCGGAACTTTCAGCCTGATTCACCAACATTGGGCTGGTGATGAGGAGGCTATACTACTTGACATCATTTGGACAGGTCAAACAACAGGCTAGGGTGCTTGACGTCATTCAAACCAGGAAGCAATGATCCATATACTCGCTACACGAGTCAGAGACACTTCATCACCAGGAATACTTTGCTTGCAAGCCTTAGCCAGATGCACTAGTCATTAGGAAAAGCGCATGTAACTAGGGAAGAGCGCATCTTGATGGACAGTGCATTAAGATCTAGCCATATGCTGCATGAAGTCTTAGGACGCAGCAGTGACTGGGGTGCTTCCCAAAGGCTTGGAAGCAACCTTGGTCACATCCCTGCTGCTTCCCCTACTAGAGGATTCACCCTCACCACGTCCACCCCTTCCGCGGCTCTCACCATCGCCCCTGCCACGACCACCACCGCGGCCGCCCCTGCGGCCACGTCCACCACCACGTCCACCAGTAGTATCAGCGGCAGCAGGGGTGGGGGCATCACCACCCTCGGCAAAGATACTGTCGTGGGAGGCCGAGGCGGTACTGCCACCTCTGCCAGCGCCCCGTCCATTCCTACCAAGAAAGCCTCGCCCTCCCCGGCCAGACCCACGTCCTCCGCTACCAGCACCAGCAGAGCTGGCCTCGCTGACTGCACCATCGACAGCAGCAGGCTCAGCTTCAGCTAGGGGACCTGACCTACCACGACCACGTCCTCTACCGTAGGTGGACTTGCCACCCCTCCCGCCAGCAGCGGGGGGGGCTTGAGCGGGGAGGTTTCCAGTTGCTGGGGCGCCGCCTTGAGCTGGAGCTCCACCGGATGCATCAGCCTTGCCACCTCTGCCCGACCTCTGAGGAGGTGGTGGGGAGGCGGTGTTGAAGGGCTTGGAGTCCAGGCCAAAGATGTCGTCAGGCAGGTTGGCGCCAACTGCAGAGGGGAGCTGCTGTGGAGGGCCTCGTCTGACTTCCTTGCCACCAGAGGCAGCCGCTGGTCGGACCGGCGCATGCATCTGCTGGGTCACCTGCGCAACCATGCTGCTCAGGCTTGCGCCTCCCTGCTGGGAAGCAGCTGCAGCGCCATCGGCATTGCCACCACCTTGCTGGAGCTCTGTGGGTTGCTGTCCTGCAAAGGAAGGTAGCCCTGTCAAGCCGGCGCTGGGATCAGAGCTGCCCATGAAAGGGTTGCTAAGGTCCAATCGGGCTAGAGGACTCAGACCGCCGCTGCCTGATCCTCCAGCAGGCCCGGTGCTCCAGTCAGGCTGCTTGTTGGTGGGCAGGAAGGGCTGTACTCCATAGAACCCTCCACTTCCGAAGCCCAAGGGAGGAGCAAAGCCCTGCTGATGGTGGTTAAAAGACACACCCCCTACACCAGTGCCAAATTGCTGCTGCTGCAACTGTTGTTGCTGCTGCTGGAACTGCTGCTGCTGTTGTTGCGGCTGCTGCTGCTGCTGATAGGGCTTCTGTCCAAACTGACCACCCACAGCTCCGTTCAGCAGAGAGTGATTTGGCATTCCTCCCAGGGGATCTGGAATAAAAAAGCAGGGTGGGACATGTGAGCCAAGTTGCGCGCACTTGCGCGCACATGAGGAAAGCACACACACCTGTACGGATGGAAAACTGATCCCCCCGTGACTGCTGCAATTTCTGGCTTAAGAAAAGATACGACAGCCTTCTGCAAGATAAAAATCATGCTTCTGTATCAAACGCGTCGCCTCACTAGCATAAATAAATAATACAAATAGTGAAGTTAATAGTACGCCTTAATGCGAGGCGTGGTGTTGAGGGGGGCAGCCTGTTTGCTTGCACTGCGGCCAACCTCCTTACTGGCATGTCTACCCAAGAATTACAGATTGAGGACATACCCAAAGACCAATCATTCGATCACCACTGAAATGTACACCATTTCTTTTTTCCAACACCCACTGCACCGTACCCCCCCATCTCCCCCTGCCACACCAAATGTACATTTCACACCTGAACATGGCTCAAACTCCCCTCCCCCCCACACACACACACCGAGACCTAATCCCCCCTCCAGGACTTACCCTGAATATTACCCCCATGTCTAGCTCCACCAGCCCCAGTTTGCGCAGGAGCTCCATTGGGCATGATGGACTGCATTGGGTTGAAGAATGAGTTCTGCAGCATGTTGTCTCCCAAAGCTCCTTGAGCAGCCATGCCCTGCTGCTGCCCTGCGCTGCTGCCTGGCTGCGAATGCAAGCCCCACAGAGAGGCGGCAGCACCAGCAGCAGAGGGAACTGAAGGAGGCGCAGAAGACGGCGGGGGAGGAACATAGCCAAAGCTGTTGCTCAGAGTAGCACCTCCTGAGGCTTGCTGGTTGGGAGCTACAGGCTGGGCAGCATAGCCAGACAGGCTGGGCCCTCCCGAGGCTTGCTGGTTGGGAGCCACAGGTTGGGCAGCATAGCCGGACACATTTCGTTGGATGACTTGAGTTGCTACCGGCTGCTGCTCCATGGCCTTCACAAGAGGGACGGGAAGGTCAAGGGATAGATCAGCAGGCAGAGCGGGCATCGCGCCATTGCCCCTTGAGTCGGCCCCATGGCCCATGTTGTCTGAGCTGTCATAACGGGGCGCCAGGGAGGCACTGGTGCCCCGTCCTTGAACAGGACCCGAGTTACCAATATCCAAGCTGGCAGGGAGGTTCAACCCAAACCCAGCACCAGAGACATCTTGGTAAGGCACGTCCGTGCTCATGTTCTGGTCAGCCGCGCCCAAGCTTAGGGCACCCCAGGCACTTTGAGGGGCAGCAGGGGCCTTGTCAGGGAGCTCTCGACTGCCCCGTCGGCCACGGCTTCGTCCACCTCCCCTGCCTCCGTCGATAGGCACCCTGGGCCCCTTACCAACAGCTCCGTTGGCATCAGCGCCTCCCTCTTTCTTGTCCATTCTCTTGGGAATGCCCTTTCCACCGTTCTGGTCAGCAACTACCTCAGTCCTTCCAGGCAAATCACAGCCGGAGTCAAGCACTGCTGGCAGTTCCTCCTCACCAGATCGAAGGCGGCCTCTGCTGTCTCGACGACCAGTGCGACCACGAGGAGGGACAGAGGCATCTAGAACAGGGGAGGAGTTGTTGCTTCCCTCCCTACCCTCTCCAGTAGAGCTTCCAGCTGACACCCAGCTGCCACTGCCAGCAAGGCCTCTTCCACCTCGCCCCTTCCCGGCAGGTGGACCCCTCTCGCGACCAACTCCTGAGTACCCGGAGTCGCTGGTGTCTACCTCTGAGGGCCCCCTTCCGCCACGCCCTCCTCGGCCACCCCTACCAGTTGATACACCACGGCCTCCTCGGCCTCCACGACCACCACCTGTCTCAGGGCGAAGACTTATATTCATGTCACAAGCATCCTCTGCGAGGGGTTGGATAGTCTCGATCTGTTCTTGCTGCTGCTGGGGTGGAGGGGCTCCCATCTGCTGTTGATACTGCTGCTGCTGATACTGCTGCTGGTCCGTCCAGTATTGCTGCTGCTGCTGTTGTTGCTGCTGGTGCATCATTTGCTGCTGCTGGGGCATCATCTGCTGTTGCTGCTGGAGCATCATCTGCTGAGATTGCTGCCCCATGATGGCAGCAGGGTTGCTTAGTTGCTGCTGCTGAGGGGGCTGCTGTGGGTGCTGCATGAGCGGTTGAGACGCCACCGGCACCTGAGGCTGAGCCATGGCCTGCTGTACTGCTGATCCCATCCCATGGGCACCCTGAGGGGCTTGATGAGGCATCCTGTAGGGAGCGGCTCCATTAGAAGGGCACCCATTCTGGTTGTCCGCAACGTGCCGAGGCTCGTGTGCATTGGGTTCCATGGAATGGGGAGCTGCAGATGATCCAGCTCCTTGGAAAAGGTCCTTGGAAGCAGGGTACTGGGTCTGGGAGGGGGGGACCTCGGAAGATATGGGTGGAGGAGGAGGGGGGGGAACCATTTGCTGAGCCCAAGTTGACTGGGCTGGAGGGGCATGGTGGAGTTGGGTGCCCAGTTGGGATCCCTTGCCACCTCCATTCTGCTGCTGCTGCCAAGACTCCCCTGAGTGGTGTGACACCATACCATGGCCTCCTTGGTGGTGACCGTTGGCTTCATAGGATCTTGGAGCATGCATGGGACCAGAAGCAGAGACCAGCTGATCTTCCTCTTTCGGTAGATAGGAAGGATGTGCTTGTGAATGCATGAGGGGGGGAGGGGGAGGCATGTGACCATGCTCACGGCCCTCCTCCCATTCCTGTTCTTGGGAGGTAGCAGACATTCCCTACAAGAGCCAGAGGCAGAGAAACAGTGAGTGACAAGAGAGGGAAGTAGGCTTGGCACGTCTGTTATTGGAGGAATGTTGTGACCGTAGGACGATGGCCATGTTGACAGGAAGTAGCACATCAACTAAATAACTAAGGATAATGACTAAGGGTAAATCTAAGGATAATAACTAAGGATTTAGCTGGTGTTTTGAACTGGTCACCTAACAGCAGTGAGGCACATGCGTGAGGGAAGGCGGGCAAGTGCAGAGGGAGACTTGAACCTCGTATTCAAGCGCAAGGGTGGCTGAGCTTTTCACAAAGGAGAGCATCATCGAGTAACCTGGGTTAACCATAATGAGCGACAAGCGAATCTCACTGTGCATTATCATAGAAATACAGCCTAGCCACATAAGATTCAAGCGGTGTATGATGCTGAGAAACTCACGTCTGCAGCCTGGGTTGCCCATGCTGGCTTGGCCCCTGGCACTTTCCCAGGAACTCCAGAGCCTCTCTGTAACATCTGCTGCTCGAGCTGGCGCAGCTTTTCGGCAGCTCTTTCCTTTCGCCGCCGCTCCTCCTCGTCCAACTCAATAGTGCCGCCTAATCTGGAGGCTCCTCGTTGCCCAACTCGGGAGTACTGTGGAGAAAACAGATTAAGGGAGGGAAACAACGGGTTAGAGGAGAGGCGAGAAGGAACTGTTGTTTTACCTCAATGGTCAAAGTCATGGCCTGCCACATTGGCATCACCAGCACCCCAGAGGCCCAGACCTCCACCCCCAACCACCTAAATGTCACGACAAGATGGGGAGAAGGAAACACAGCAAAACACAGGAGGTCATGAGGAGTTGCATGGATATGACCCAACAAAATACATTCACCAGACCCTTCATACAATCATGTATAAGCCATAATATAGCCACCAAGCATTCTCTAATTCTGCACACAGAATGTAAAAGTTAATCTTACTGGCATGGCCTCTGCGTCGCTGCCTGAGTGCACTTCTTGCTGAGCCCGCTCATCTTCCGCGTGGTTACTGATACGCTCTGACTCTTTATCGTCATGCTTCCGCTGCAGGAATGGAGAGGAAATGAATCAGGAATGCCGACAGCACAACATGCATGAAGCAGCTGTCTTTCCAGCAAGATGCTCACATTTGTGCCCCCATAAACACAAGTACTATCAATTCATCTGTCTCGGCCAAACAACCAGGACCACCCATAATGCTATCCACCAACTATTCATCCTGGTGCCATGGCCATGTTTCAGACAGATGCAAGCAATGTATCCAGAACATATTTTCGTCAGCCATCAGCATGGAAAAAATCAATGGCCCAGTCACATAACATAGAAAGTAATTGACAATACAGACAGCCGCTACCTACTGCGTAGAAAGACGGACAATACAAAAATGTCTCTGTTTACCTTCTCCAGGTCAGCCGCAACCCTCTCCAACTCAGCCTCAAAAGCCTGCCTCTCGAGATCAGGCTCTTCCTCTTCAGCCTGAGGTGCTTCACCAGCGCCTCCAGCTGGTGGTGGTGGTGGAGGCATTCTCGGGGGTGGTGGTGGTGGAAAGAGGGCAGGGTCATAAGGATCCATTTCATAGCGTCCGTATCCACCCCCTGAACCAGGGAAGGGTGCAGATCTAGGAGGAGGAGGTGGTGGTCCATTGCCAGCAGGCCTTCCATAGTCGTCATGTCGGTAGCCACCCCTGCTTCCTCCTCTACCAAACTCTCTCTCGTCCTCCATCCCTCCATGCTCATAGTCTCCTCCGTAGCCCCTGCCAGGTCCTCTGCCAGTGTAGCGGTCATCATCGTATCCATTCCTACAGCATGGGGGAATGTTCCAAGCAAATTGCGGTGCATGTACGGTTTTAATCATGAAGCTGGCACTGTGACAACAAGACAACTCATGGACGCACCATGAAGCAGATCAAGAATCAAGGAACAGATTTCAAAATCTGCCACCCGCCATTAACCCAGATCTCACCAGTCGCGCGGAGGGCCCCTCTCCAATGGCCCAGTCCCTCGCTCGTCATCAGCCCAGTGGCGAGAATCCTGTAGGAAAGAAATACCACCGTCAGTGCGCGCAATGTGGAGCTTCGGGCAATGTGGAGCTTCATCATGTTTTCTCACCTGCTGTGGTTCACCGGGCCTGTAATTAGGCTTCGACGATGGCTGGGGATTCTCCCTCGCTGCTGCAAGACTAGGATATTCGTCTGGGTTCAATTTGACCTGGCGATCTCGCTGAGGTCCAACTGGATAGGAGGAAGGTGCTCTAGGGGGCTGGGCTGGTGGTACCGTGGAACTGCCTGAAGTAGGAGGATGCCATGGCGCTGAAGCAGCACCCCCAGAAGCTGCGTTTGTACCGGAGGATAAGCCAGAAGTGCGAGCCCCAGGCTGCGCAGCTACAGTCGACTCCTCAGGCTTATTCCAACTTCCAGATCCAGTTCCGCTAGGGACTAGCTGTGTAGACGGGTCGTTACCAGCATGTTCCTGGGCAGGTGCATCGCACAAGCATGGAATAAGGATCGCGAGCGCTGATAAGGGCAAGATCAAGGATTTTCTGGCGAAGGACTCTCACCTTTTTGATTGATGGAAGGTTCACTGGCTTCGGAACTGATATCCTCCCACCGACGGCTGTTCGAGGTCTCTGCAAGTTCGCGGTTTTGTTAGCAAATGTGTGCAAAACTAGCGACATCGTAGCGAATTCAAATTCACCTTTAAGACGAGCAGTCCAGACTTGTTCGGAACAAAACCTTGCTGGGAGGAGTTTGCAGGCTTAGCTGCAAATGCAGCATTAAGATTTGCATTCGCGAACTTCGTGGTTCCATAACTAGATGATTGCTTTTGAGACGAAGTTGCGGACATTCCCCTGCATTCCCTTCAAAACGTCACTGTCGTGCTTGACAGCAGAAGATAGGTAGATGTTTCGAAAAAGCAGGTCAGTTTAGTGTACGCCTATGGAAGGTTGATTATGCCAGTGTTCTTGAACCACCCCCAAAAAGCATTGAAGCTGTACGGTATTGGGAGTTCGAGAAGCTGTACACACAGCCCACGCCCCTCAGCTGTACACGCAGCCCACTCACTGTCTGATGTCTGACGGCCGCGGCCGAGTCGGCAATCAAATGAACAGACGCCTGATCGGCCTGATAAATTGAGGGGGTCGCACCAGAGATTGGCGGGAAGACGTTCTTTCGACAGAAAGCTACCCGTAGCGTTCAGTTGCATGAAGTGATTCGGGCATGTGTCCAGATCTGGTGAATCACTCTCTTTGAGACAGAAGATGTGCAACGCTGCCACGTCAATCGCTCCTCCGAGCCATTTAATTTACAACTCGACCGAATGACTACCACAGTACCACACCCACAGTTTGAGATCTCTGACAGTGAGAACAACGCCCATGTCACATGCGCTGAAACCTGCAGCAAAACCGCAGCGATCTCGTTTATGGCCTCCCGTCTGACTTTCATACCCCCCTCCCCGCCCCCAACCAATTTGGGTATCCAGGTAAACCGAACGCGACATAGCGCTTCTGGATGCCTACACGGCTGTCCAGAACAGCTGCAATATTTGGGTTTAGCGCAGTGGCTGGCTCGGGGAGCTGCCTAGAAGCTACTGATAAAGCTGAAAATAGAAAGTCCGCATTGTGCAACCTTTATGACATATATTTTTACAGTCCAGGTGAGGAATACCAAAATGGTGAAAGAGGCTTAAGGGACTAGCCCAACCATAATATCAGGAGGGGCTTCAACAGAAAAACTGATGAACTGAACCCCAAACAATCATTGTACTGACGGAGGCCCTGAGATACAGTGGCCATTTATTTTTGAGATCTCAGTCCAATCTATTGCTTGACGACGCTCCACTTTCCTTCGCTCAAGACAGCCCCCCCAGGTTCCAACACCTGAGCCACAACCTCATCTCCTGCAGACATGCAATAAAGCGCAACACACAATGACGTTGATGGTGATGGTGATGGTGACGGTGATGGTTATGGTGATGGTGGTGGTATGGTGATGGTGATGGTGATGGTGATGGTGATTGTGGTGGTGATGGTGGTGGTGATGGTGATGGTGATGGTGATGGTGGTGGTGATGGTGATGGTGATGGTGATGGTGATGGTGATGGTGATGGTGGTGGTGATGGTGATGGTGATGGTGGTGGTGATGGTGATGGTGGTGGTGATGGTGATGGTGGTGGTGGTGGTGATGGTGGTGGTGGTGGTGGTGGTTATGATGGTGATGGTGGTGGTGGTGATGGTGGTGATGGTGGTGATGGTGGTGGTGGTTGTGGTGATGATGGTGGTGGTGATGGTGATGGTGATGAGGAAGAGGAGGAGGAGGAGGAGGAGGAGGAAGAGGAGGATTGTGTCAGCATCAAGGTGCACTGGGTCGCGTTAGGTATAGCTGAATAGCAAGTCAGGGGAGCTGCCTAGAAGCTGCTGCTTGTAGCGGAGAAGAAAAGCTATGCACTCCTCTACTCCCCGGACTTCACAACACTGTTTCGTTTTTTAGCTACGCGTAGCAGCTTCTAGACAGCACCCTTTCCCTGTCCTTCTGCCAAACCTGAAGGCAGCTGGTCCATCTGAAAGCTGACATGTTTGTTTTGTTACATTCCAGGGGTAGGCCAAATAGGCTCAGGGGACTTGCCCAAACGTTTAGGAAGGGTTTAAAAAGAAAAAGCACTGATGAACTGAACCCCTAACAATCGTGCTCCAGTGATCATTTAACATTGACATGACAGGCATTCCAAAGCATCTGCAAGCTTTTGGTTTGACACAGAGGCTGGCTAATAAAGCTGGCGGGAGCTACCATGAGTAACTCAACAAAGAAACAGTGCTTCACAAACTGCAACTGCCCTAGTCCGCTCCAAGCTACTACAAAGCGCGCTCGGCAGCCCCACTGCGCGTTTCGCGCAGTTTTTTTAACCCCCTGTTGGCGCAGCGCGCAGTTTGTGCGCTTTTTGCACTACAAAGCGCTGACTAATTTGACGTTTGTGCGCTTTAAGCGCTGACCAATTTGACAAAATGTAGTACCCTAGCCTGCTCTCTACCATCCACCGTTTGATAATTATATTACCATATGTTAAATATCAATTTGTATAGGGATCTGTAATACAATATTGTGGATCTGCATATCGTACGATACATCAATACACCCTATGGTATCGAATGATATATCGTGTGATACATTTGACCCAGGACGATATAGACAACCCTAAATATGTATGAAGAATGCTGAATCAAGCATAGCTTTCCATTTCAGCTGCGAGCAGCAGCTTCTAGGCAGCTCCCTGGGTTAGCCAGAGGTCCAAGTCCCAAGAATGCAACGGTACTGGAGAGGTGATTCTGCCCCTCCTGTCAAGTAACGGCTGGGAACGTTTCGGCTGGGCAGGGTGTAAAGCCTGAAATGAGTGACGCTGACCATGTGAAGTATATATATAAGTATATACTACTTGACAGGAGGTGATTCTGTCAGCTTCCAAATGGACCAGAGATTTTGCTGCCGCTACCTATCCAGGGTACTTCAAGCGCGCGCTGGCGCGCTGCTTTTTTGAGCCCCACTGCGCGTTTCGCGCAGTTTATTGCAACCCCCTGTGGGCGCAGCAAGCAATTTTTGCCTTTTTTGCACTACAAAGCGCAGTTTTTTTCTTTTCAAGTGCGCTAAAGCGCTGGCCAATTTTGTCAATGGAAGTACCCTGTACCTATCCCGATGGCTACCTCAAACCCCGTTAGGGCAAAAATGTCCACTACTTGAGACCTGAAGCGCAATCCCAGCAGACCAAATTATGGACTACCATGCTATAAGTTTGGCTGGGTAGCAAGCCACGGGAGCTGCCTAGAAGCTGCTGCTGTAGCTGAAAAGAAAAGCTATGGCAATAAGTCACACCTTCCTTGAGAGATGAATCAACTGAATCAATTCGCACCTTCCTTGAGAGCTGACACGCCGTGGGGAGTTCCTGTCAGAATCAGATCACCTGGCACCACTGGGAAGCGAGATGACACGTAGTCCAATAGCCGTGGAATCTGTCATGTGAAATCCACAATTAGAAGAGTGAAGTTGGGAGTCAAGTTGGGAGTCAAGTTGGGAGCTGACTCCGTTGGGAGTCAAGTTGGGAGTCAAGTTGGGAGCTGACTCCGTTGGGAGTCAAGTTGGGAGTCACGTTGGGAGCTGACTCCGTTGGGAGTCAAGTTGGGAGTCAAGTTGGGAGTCAAGTTGGGAGTCAAGTTGGGAGTCAAGTTGGGAGCTGACTCCGTTGGGAGTCAAGTTGGGAGTCAAGTTCGGAGTCAAGTGTTGGTGTGTGTTTTTACGTTTTTTTTTTTTACATTGGTGTGTTTGTTTTGGTGTGTGTTTTTACAATATACTGCGTGTTTCGACAATGGTGTGTGTGTTTTGGTGTGTGTTTTTACATTATAGCGTGTGTTTTATATTGGTGTGCGTGTTTGTTTTGGTGTGTGAGATTTCATTGGTGTGTGAGTTTGTTATTGGTGTGTGTGTTTTCATTGGTGTACGTGTTTTGGTGTGTGTGTTTGTTTTGGTGTGTGTTTTTCATTGGTGTGAGTTGTTTCGGTGTGTCTGTTTTACATTGGTGTGCCTGTTTGTTCTGGTGCGCCTGTTTGTTTTGGTGTGTGTTTTTACATTGGTGTGTTTGTTTGTTTTGGTGTGTGTGTGTTTTATTGGTGTGTGTGTTTGTTTTGGTGTGTGTTATACATTGGTGTGCGTGTTTATTTTGGTGTGTGTTTTTACATTGGTGTGTGTGTTTGTTTTGGTGTGTGTGTTTTCATTGGTGTGTGTTTGTTTTCGTGTGTGTTATACATTGGTGTGTGTGTTTTTAGATTGGTGTGTGTTTGTTTTGATGTGTGTGTTTTCATTGGTGTCCGTGTTTTGGTGTGTGTGTTTGTTATGGTGTTTGTGTTTTCATTGGTGTGTATGTTTTATATTGATGAGTGTGTTTGTTTTGGTGTGTGTGTTTTCATTGGTGTGCGTGTTTTGGTGTGTGTGTTTGTTATAGTGTTTGTGTTTTCATTGGTGTGTGTGTTTTATATTGGTGAGTGTGTTTGTTTTGGTGTGTGTGTGTTTTGGTGTGTGTGTTTTACATTGGTGTGTGTGTTTGTTTCGGTATGTATTATTACATTGGTGTGTGTGTTTTTACATTGGTGTCTGTTTTACATTGGTGTGTGTGTTTGATTTGGTTTGTGTGTTTTACATTGCTGTGTGTGTGTTACACATTGATGTGTGTGTTTTGGTGTGTGTGTTTTACATTGGTGTGGGTGTGTTTCTACATTCTACCCAGCTAAGCTGCAACCAAACAGACTACGTAGACTTGCCCAACCTCAATATCACGTTTGCAACTTGTGTGTGTGTGTTTATACAGTCTAGCCGGTAAAGGCGCAGCCAAATATACTAAATATACTAAATATACTAAATATACTTGCTTTATGGCCATTCAGCGGATGATTTGGGTTCAAGGTTTCTGAAGAACTCGGACTTCGTACATGAAATCGAGAATTCGGCCTGGAAATCTGAGAATTCTCGCGAGAATTCTCGATGATTGGCCTGAGATTCTGACAACCAAGTCCGAAGTACAAAGTGTGCTTCCCAAATCATCCCCTGAATTGCTTTAATACTGGGAGGGGTTGTACCGTATACAAAACAAGCACTGATAAACAGACCCCCCCCCCCCCCCCCCCCCTCCCAAATCGTAAACGACGGGGGGGCAGAGTTTGTACTGTACAGGTGATTCAACTTCAATTTAACTTCAAAAGTCATACAGTGTTATTTTATAGCAGCGGATGATTTGGAATTCGAAACAGGGAGTAGGTTGGAGAATTGACAACAATTTGGCCTGACAAAGTCGAGGTAAGAAGTACCACCTACGACTGTCGATTCCAAATCATCCGCTGAGTGGAAAGCATGAATTATGTGGTCACCTCCACCTCCAACACTGACCTCCACCTCCGTCACCACCAACCATCACCATCTCCACCACCACCACTATCCATCCCCGTGTCCATCACCAACAAACACAGAATACAAATCATCCCTGAATTGCAATCATGATTCCAACTTGAATTTGAACTTGGTCCATAGCTTCAGCCAGCAATTTGGCTGCTCGCCGTCTTCGGTAGTAAAACAATTATTACCAGGAAAATGCAAACTCGAACAAATCACTTTTTTCATTTCTTTGTTTTTCAAAATCATCCGCCGAATTGCAATCATGATTCAAAATCATCCGCTGAATTGCAATTATGATCTCCGTGGTCATCTCCACCTCCAACACTGACCTCCACCTCCGTCACCACCCACCATCACCATCTCCAACACCACCACTATCCATCCCCGTGTCCATCACCAACAAACACAGAATCCAAATCATCCGCTGAATGGCAATCATGATTCTTCTTTGGACTAAAAATTGCAGTTTCCAGCCAGCTCCCTTACCCAGCCAATGGGTAAAACCCAACGCTTTCAGCTGCAGAGGAATGCCCGCCATGTCAGCTTTCAGAAATAGCAGCTAGCTTCAGGTTTGACCAAAGGATGGGGAAATGGAGCTGCCTAGAAGCTGCTGCTTGTAGCTGAAAAGAAAAAGGTATATGTTGAAAATCACTAAGTTGGTGATGGAGTTTTGAATTTCGAATTTCAAACCAGCGCACCTTCAAACTCACTAGGTTGGTATTGAAGTTTTGATCTGAAATTTTAAAAACAGCACACCTTCAAGATCACTAGGTTGGAGGTTTAGTTTTGAACTTCAAATTTCAAAAACAGCACACCTTGAAAATCACTAGGTTGATGGTTTAGTTTTGAATCTGAAATTTAAAAAATAGCACACCTTGAAAATCACTAGGTTGTTGGAGTTTTGAACTCAAATATAATTTAGTTTTGAATTTCAAATTTCAAAAACAGTATGCCTTCAAACTCACTAGGTTGGTGTTGGAGTTTTGATCTGAAATTTTAAAAACAGTACACCTTCAAGATCACTAGGTTGGAGGTTAATTTTGAATTTCAAATTTCAAAAACAGCACACCTTCAAACTCACCAGGTTGGTGGTTGAGTTTTGAATCTAAAATTAAAAAAACCCCACACCTTGAAAAGCATTAGGTTGTTCGTGGAGTTTTGAAACACTGTCCCATCCATGCAAAGCTTTAGCTCCAAGCTCAGTTGATCCGCATTTAAATTTCAGATTTCAGATTTAAAAAACAGCGCACCTTGAAAATCATTAGGATGGTCATGGATTTTTGACGCACTGTCCCATTCACGCTAAGCTTTAACTCCAAGTTCAGCAATCCTCATTTCTATATCTAATTCCAGGTTTCAAAAACAGCGCACCTTGAAGATCATTAGGTTGGTCGTGGAGTTTTGACGCACTGTTCCATTTACGCTAAGCTTTAACTCCAAATTCTGCAGATCATGGCCTGCAACATCGAAGTAGCTGCCCAACGGCGCACTGCAGGGGAAGCTCTTGGCTAGGGTCCACGGGTGTTGAGCCTTCTTCAACTTGCCCTGGGGGGGCGGCCATGATCAGTTTGGTTATGATTGTGCATGCAAGAATGTTACAGACCAGGGGTAGCCTTATGGGCCTAAGGGGTGGGTGGCCAAACAACAATGGGGATGCAATTCGCCCAAGGGGGGTGGCCATGATCAGTATGGTTACGATTGTGCATGCAAGCATGTTACAGTCCAGGGGTAGCTCTATGGGCCTAAGGGGTGGGTTGCCAAACAATACAGGGGATGCAATTTGCCCTGGGGGGGGTCGGCCATGATCAGTATGGTTACGATTGTGCATGTCCAGGGGCAGCCTTATGGGCCTAAGGGGTGGGTTGCCAAACAACAATGGGGATGCAATTTGCCCTGGGGGGGTGGCCATGATCAGTAGGATTGTGCATGCAAGCATGTTACAGACCAGGAGTAGCCTTATGGGCATAAGGGGAGGGTGGCCAAACAACAATGGGGATGCAATTTGCCCTGGGGGGGTGGCCATGATCAGTAGGATTGTGCATGCAAGCATGTTACAGACCAGGGGTAGCCTTATGGGCATAAGGGGGGGTGGCCAAACAACAATGGGGATGCAATTTGCCCTGGGGGGGTGGCCATGATCAATAGGATTGTGCATGCCCAGGGGTAGCCTTACGGGCGTAAGGGGTGGGTGGCCAAACAACAATGGGGATGCAATTTTCCCTGGGGGGGTGGCCATGATCAGTAGGATTGTGCATGTAAGCATGTTACAGTCCAGGGGTAGCCTTATGGGCCTAAGGGGTAGGTGGCCAAACAACAGTTCTAATGTGATGCAACTTGCCCTTGGGTGGTGGCCATGATTATTAAGATTAGGGATGTCAATATCATACTTCTCCCCATACTATCGGGCAATATTTTGTATGATATCGTACAGTATATTGTACGGTATTAGGTACGATATATTGACAAATTGTACGATATTGTACGTATATCATATGATATCTCGGGGATATATCATACAATATATCTCGGGGATATATCATACAGTATCAAACTTAACAACCCTAAGTATGATTATGAATATTTGTGTTACATTCCAGGGTGTACATTCCAGGGTGTCACAGTCCAGGGTGTACATTCCAGGGTCTCACAGCCAGGGTGTACATTCCAGGGTGTCACAGTCCAGGGTGTACATTCCAGGGTCTCACAGCCAGGGTGTACATTCCAGGGTGTCACAGTCCAGGGTTTACATTCCAGGGTGTCACAGCCAGGGTGTACATTCCAGGGTGTCACAGTCCAGGGTTTACATTCCAGGGTGTCACAGCCCAGGGTGTACATTCCAGGGTGTCACAGCCCAGAGTATACATAGCAGGGTATCGCAGCCCAGGGTGTCACATTCCAGGGTGTCACATTCTAGAGTGTCACAGCCCAGGGTGTACATTCCAGGGTGTATATTCCACTGTGTCGCAGCCCAGGGTATCAAATTCCAGGGTCGCATTCCAGGGTGTCACATTCCAGGGTGTCACGGCCCAGGGTGTCACAGCCCAGGGTGTCACATTCCAGGGTGTCACATTCCAGAGTGTCACAGCCCAGGGTCTACATTCGAAGGTGTACATTCCACGTTGTCGCAGCCCAGGGTATCAAATTCCATGGTCACATTCCAGGGTGTCACATCCCAGGGTGTACATTCCAGAATGTACATTCCAGGGGTATCCTAATAGGCAAAAGGGACTACAGGGGTGGTGGCTAAAAAGGTAATGACAACGCCTGGTGGGGCGTGGTGTTAAGGGAATCCGTCGTACGCAGGTGTGGAGCGGCCTCCAACCTCAACTGGACAAGCTACCATCGCGGTTGACAACGACCTGCAACGCCAAGAGCGACCAAAGGAGGAGTCGAACCCCCGACTCTTCTTCCTCAAGCGATCTGGTCCACCACTAGACCATTGTATATCACTGAATGGGGCTAGGGTGGTGGCTAAACAGCAGAGCCGATGTGTTGGGCTACGCGTAGCAGCTTGTAGGCAGCCCCCTTTCCCTGTCCTTGGGCCAAACCTGAAGCTAGCTAGTGCATCTGAAAGCTGATATGACAGGCATTCCAATGCAGAGGCAAGCTTTGGGTTTGACCCAGTGGCTGGCTATTGGAGCTGGCAGGAAGCTACCATGAGTAGCCCCAAAAAGAAACAGTGAACAACAGTGCCAATGCGTCGGCCAGGGTTGGAGTCACATGCACACATACACACACCAAACCATAGCTTTTCTTTTCAGCTATAACCAGCAACTTATAGGCAGCTCCTCTGACTAGCTATCCAGACAAATCTCAGCAGCCTAGTGCACGTGGAAGCTGACAGAATCAGCTTTCCATCACTAATGGAATATGGGTGCTTAGCCCAGTGGCTGGCAGGAGCTGCAAAGAAGCCGCTAAAAAAGCCAAAAATAAAAGCTCTGCACCAAACATGTCTTACGCTCAACATTATGCCCATAGTGCTCATCCTGGATGTATCATCAACCAGCATACCAGTGATTTTTTTTCAAATCTGAAAGTGGGGTTTTTCTAGCTTTATAGATTCAGGCCTCCTCCAGGGACAGCGTTTTAGAGCTTTTTGTAGCATTGTGTAGCTTTTGGGGGCCATTTCAGGCAAAAAAAAAGCTTTTCTTCTAAAGCTTTTTTATAGCGATAATTTGCTCAAACGGGGTCAAACTAGCGATTGCTATATAGCGGGAAATATCCCTGCAGCACACCGTCAGTGTTTTTTTATTGTGCCACGCGTCGCTATTTCAGCGATTCGGGGGGACGCGGGTGCGACTCTCAGGTGTGGCATTGGTAATGATAACGCCTGGTGGGGCGTGGTATTAAGGGAGACCTGTCTTAAGACCGGTAGAGAACGGGCTGCTACTTTACCTGGACAGTGCTACCATGGCGGTTGACAGCGACCGCGAATACTACAGCGCACCCGTAGGGATTCAAACCCTGCACCTTCCTGTTTCAACGAGCTCTACCATTGAGCCATACGTTAAAATGTCTAGTCATTCAGTAAGTAAGTAAAAAAATGACATTGATTTTATGCCAGATTTTTAATAAAAATACGTTAAAATGGGATGTGGCACTGGTTTGATAATGATACACGTTATAGAACGAGGCAATATTACACGGAAGGGTTGGTCATTAATATGACCGACCTCAGGATTTAGAAGGTAAAATAGGTAATGGTAACGCCTGGTGGGGCGTGGTGTTAAGGGAGCCCGTTGTACGCGGGTGGGGAGCGGTCTCCTACCTCAACTGGACAAGCTACCCTCGCGGTTGACGACGACCTGCAACGCCAAGAGCGACTGAAGGGGGAGTCGAACCCCCGCCTCTTCATCCTCAAGCGATCTGGTCTACCGATAGACCATTGTAAATCACTGAAAGGGGCTGTGGCACTGGTATGATTCCGCAACCAACACAGTTTCTGTTTAAGGCTACACATGCCAGCTTCCTACCAGCTCCAATAGAAATCGACTGAGTCATACCCATAGCTTTCGGATGCATTAGAATGCATGTAATGACGACTTCCAGACGCACTACCTAACTTCATGTTTGGCCCAAGGACGCAGTAAGGGAGCTGCCTAGAAGCTGCTATGCATAGCCCTACAAATAACCAGACCGCAATTAACAAAATATCCTATCACTGTTTATTTTTTGAGCTACTAGCCAGCTCCCTTTCCCCGTCCTTGGGGCCAAATCTGAGGCTAGCTAATGCATGGTAAAGCTGACATGACATGCATTATAATACAGCTGGAAGCTTTGGGTTTGACACAGTGGCTGATTACTGGAGCTGACGGGAAGCTGCCATGCTTCGCCCAAAATTGAAACAGTGCATCCTATCTGCACATCTCTCAAAGTCAAATCCAATGATGCTGCCGTCTGCACATCCCTTAAAGTTGTATCAAATAAAGTGTTTGAATCAGTGCATCCTACCTGCAGATCTCTCAATGATACATCCAATAATGCTGCCGCCTGCACATCCCTAAACATTATATCAAATATAGTGTTTGAAACAGTGCACACTACCTGCACATCTCTCAATGTTAAATCCAATGATGCTGCCACTAGCACATCCCTAACTGTTGTATCAAATAAAGTGTTTGAAATAATGCTACCCTAAACCCTGAACCCTAAACCCTAATAATCATTAACCTTAACCTTCACTGCTACCTGCACATCTGCCAATGTTAAATCCAATGATGATGCCGCCTGCACATCCCTAAACATTATATCAAATAAAGTGTTTGAAATAATGCTACCCTAAACCCTTAACCATAAACCCTTATAATCCTAAACCATAACCCTAAACCCTACCTGCACATCTCTCAATGTTAAATCCGATGATGCTGCCACTTGCACATCCCTTACAGTTGTATCAAATAAAGTTTTTGAAATAATGCTACCCTAAACCCTAAACCCTAATAACCCTTAACCCTACCAGCACACCTCTCAATGTTAAATCCAATGACACGGCCGCCTGCACATCCCTAACAGTTGTGTCAAATAAAGTGTTTGATATAATGCTAGCCTAAACCCTAAATCCTAAACCCTGATAACCCTAACCCTAAACCCTACCTGCACATCTCTCAATGTCAAATCCAATGACACGGCCGCCTGCACGGGCTTCAGATCAGCTCCAAGCTTCAGGGCTAGCTCCACCTCATGATGGACATCCTGCAGAGGGGTGTGGTCCCTGTGATTATGGTCTAGGTGATTATGGTCAAGGTGATTATGATTATGGTACTTTATGTTGAGCTACTACTTTATGCTGAGCAACTACTTTATGTTGAGCTACTGCTATATGTTGAGCTACTCCTATATGTTCAGCTACTAATTTATGTTGAGCTACTTCTATATGTTCAGCTACTACTTTATGTTGAGCTACTACTATATGTTGAGCTACTAATTTATGTTGAGCTACTTCTATATGTTGAGCTACTACTTTATGTTCAGCTACTACTATATGTTCAGCTACTACTTTATGTTGAGCTACTACTATCTGTTCAGCTACTACTTTATGTTCAGCTACTACTACATGTTCAGCTACTACTTTATGTTCAGCTACTTCTACATGTTCAGATACTACTTAATGTTCAGGTACTACTTAATGTTCAGATACTACTTAATGTTCAGCTACTACTATGTGTTCATGTTCATATACTCAGCTAGCAAGCGTATGACAAGTGTATGTCACATGTGTTCTTCACAGCTCATACCTGGGATCAAGTACTACAAGGTAATTTAAATCTACTACTATAGGTTGAGCTACTCAGCTAGCAAGGGAAAGAAGAAAACATGTATATATCTATGTATGTTACAGTCCAGGCAAATAGGCTAGAGGAAGGGAAACTTGTACATAATAGTGCTTCATCCCAGGGCCTCCATCGTATCAGTACGATTTGCTGGGGAACAGATCTTATATAACTTGTTAATGTCCCCTCCAGATAGCTCATAATCTTCTTGATTATCTGAGGATGGTCAAGTCCCAATAGCCTAATTGGCCACCCCCTGGACTGTAACATACATACATAAAGGTTTATGCCACAAGCCCACCCTAAGTGTGCCTGCTCTTTTGTAGCAGTGGCAACACCATTCCAATTGGAATCGGTATCATTGGTGCTGCTGGTTTGTGTCGGGAGAATCACCTCCTGGGGAAATATTCCTGTCATATCTAAACAAGTCCTATGCAGCGTCGCAAGCGAGGCAGAAATTTGGTGGAGTGCGTTGGCTATGGAACGACAGGTGGCAACCGAAGCCGGTAAGCTGTGAGACAGACAGTTCACTGACGTTGCAGGCTTCAATTTTTCAGTCAGTCCGTCGCACAGACAAACGGACAACAGGGTAACCCTCATCCCTATTGTATCCTCAATCCGCTAGTTTGTGTCAGGACTCGGGAGACCAACCTCCCGGGTTGAAATTCCTTTCATAACTAAAAATCCTGAACAGCTCGCACCTGGGACCAGGAGGGCAGCACAATAGGCTGACCTGAGGGCATCCTTAACAGCTCGTACCTGGGACCAGGAGGGCAGTACAATAGGCTTACCTGAGGGAATCCTTGACAGCTCGTACCTGGGACCAGGAGGGCAGTACAATAGGCTGACCTGAGGAAAACTTGACAGCTCGTACCTGGGACCAGGAGGGCAGTACAATAGGCTGACCTGAGAGAACCTTAACAGCTTGTACCTGGGACCAGGAGGGCAGTACAATAGGCTGACCTGAGAGAATCCTTGACAGCTTGTACCTGGGACCAGGAGGGCAGTACAATAGGCTGACCTGAGAGAATCCTTGACAGCTTGTACCTGGGACCAGGTGGGCAGTACAATAGGCTGACCTGAGGGAATCCTTGACAGCTTGTAGCTGGGACCAGGAGGGCAGTACAATAGGCTGACCTGAGGGAATCCTTAACAGCTCGTACCTGGGACCAGGTGGGCAGTACAATAGGCTGACCTGAGGGCATCCTTAAAAGCTTGTACCTGGGACCAGGTGGGCAGTACAATAGGCTGACCTGAGGGAATCCTTAACAGCTCGTACCTGGGACCAGGGGGGCAGTACAATAGGCTGACCTGAGGGCATCCTTAAAAGCTTGTACCTGGGACCAGGTGGGCAGTACAATAGGCTGACCTGAGGGAATCCTTAACAGCTCGTACCTGGGACCAGGAGGGCAGTACAATAGGCTGACCTGAGGCAATGGCGGAGGCTCCAGCCTGCATCGAAACATCGGTGGTGGGTGGTGGGTGGTGGGTGGTGGGTGGTGTTGGTGGGTGGTGTTGGTGGGTGGTGGGTGGTGGGTGGTGGGTGGTGAGTGGTGGTGGTGGGTGGTGGTGGTGGGTTGTAAAATAATGCTTATATAAGCGAATTTATACTTAACTACATCCTTTGCTGTTCTATACTTCTATTTGAGTGATGGGGGGGGGGGGGGGGGGGGGGGGGCGATGTGCTTGGCGTGCATTGAATCAGGTGGTGAAATGGCTTAGACAAAAACAAAACAGCTGAACGCGAGCTGTTCTATACTTATATTTGAGTGATGGGGGGGGGGGGGGGGGGGGGGGGGGATGCGCTTGGCGTGCATTGAACTACAGGTGGTGAAATGGCTTAGACAACAATAAAGTGCCTGGATGTATGTTGTTCTATTTGAGTGAGGGGGGGAGGGGGGGGGAGAGGGGGGGGGGGGGGGGGGGGGAGCAATGTGCTTGACATGCATTGACTCACAGGTGTTGAAATGGCTTAGACAACAATGAAGTTGCTGGATGTATGTTGTTCTATTTGAGTGAGGGGGGGAGAGGGGGGAGGGGGGGGGGGGGGGGGGGGGGGCGGGGGGGGGAGCAATGTGCTTGACGTGCATTGACTCACAGGTGGTGAAATGGCTTAGACAACAACGAAGTAGCTGGACCCATGCTGTTATATTTGAGTGAGGGGGGGAGGGGGGGGGGGGGATAAATTATACCCTGGTTAATACCCTGGCAAAGCTAAGTGACTACCTTTTGCAAATTCAAATTCAAACATGTGGATGTACCATTTTAGCTTATTGGACGATATATGTGTTCTACTACTCTTTAAGTTGAAGCTGTAAAAATCCCCATGCAATTTGAGAAATAGATGACTCTTCTATTTCACTTTGCCCTAAACAGATTTTTGTATTACCGGTAATACACGGCCACCCAGGACAAACACCCAGGCTACCACTGTTATTGGCGGAGCACCCTCTTCAAGGGGGTGGGAGCTCCCAAGTTTACCCATTTGTCCGTTTGTCCGACAGAAAAAAACAAATTGAAGCCAACGGTAGCGTAACTAACTCGCTTCGGTCAGCTCCATCGTTGCCACCTTTCGCTCCATTGCCAACACACTCCGCCAATTTTTTTGCGTCGCTTGCAACGTTGCATAGGACTTGTTATTTTCAGCTACGAGCAGCAGCTTCTGGGTAGCTCCCCTGGCTGGCTAATCAGCCAAACCTAAAGCAAGCTAGTGCACCTTGTAGCCGGCGTACTCAGCTTTCTAGCGCTGCTGGAGTTTGTAGACTTAGCCCAGTAGCTGGCACAGGGAGCTGCCTAGAAGCTGCTGCTAGAAGCCGAAAAGAAAAACAGTGCTGGCTAAAAGCCCCCTGGCTAAAAGTACATTGGCTGACAACCTGATAATGATAACGCCTGGTGGGGCGTGGTATTAAGGGAGCCCCGTCTTACGGCGGTAGGGAACGGGCTGCTACTTTACCTGGACAAAGCTACCATGGTGGTCGACAGGGACCGCGAACACTAAATCGCACCAGTGGGGATTCAAACCCGGTTACTTCTTCGTTCTTTCCAGGAGCTCAACCATTGAGCCATTCGTCGGAACGGGGATACAACCTGATATGAAGTTGGATGATCCCATTGGCGTTATATGGTGTGCTGAGATTACAGCTCGCAAAATCTGGTGGCTACTAAACTTTTCTGAAATCGGGCTTGAGTAGCCCAACCAGCTACACAACCTTGCCTAGATATATCTGGAATAAAAGATACTGAGCTCCCACCTTCAAGAAAATCATGGGGTCTTCTGCTTTTTCCCCAGCATTGCCCAACTCTTTGATGTGCTCCTCCTGGATAATTAGAAGCACGGTAGGGGTGAGCAGGTTGGATGTGAGTGCGTGTGTTTGTGTATATGAGTGTGTGTTTGTGTATGTGAGTTTGTGTGTGTGTGTGTGTGTGTGTGTGTGTGTGTGTGTGTGTGTGTGTGTGTGTGTGCGTGTGTGTGTGTCTGTGTGTGTGTGTGTGTGTGTGTGTGTGTGTGGATGGGACAGGTTAAGCATCAAAGGGAGCAGTTATTATTACTGATGATGAGATGATGTACGGATGATGAGTTGATGTACGGATGACTGATGATGAGTTGATGTACGGATGACTGATGATGAGTTGATGCACGGATGACTGATGATAAGTTGATGTCCCGATGACTGATAATGAGTTGAAGTACGGATGATGAGTTGATGTACGGATGATGAGTTGATGTACGGATGATGAGTTGATGTATCGTATGACTGATGATGCGTTGATGTACGGGCTGAGGATGATGAGTTTAATAGGATGATGAGTTGTGTATGGATGATGACGTGATGTACGGATGAGAAGTTTGCTGTACGGATGATGAGTGGATGTAGGATGACTGATGATGAGTTGAGTACGGATGATGCCGATGATGTAAGATGGATGATGAGTTGATGTACGGATGATGAGTTGATGTACGGATGATGAGTTGATGTACGGATGATGAGTTGATGTACGGACGACTGCTGTAAGTTTGATGTACGGAGGGACATGATGATTGGAGTTGATGTTACGGATATGTGATGATGAGTTGATGTACGGATGGGACTGATGAGATGTTAAGTACGGATGATGAGATAATGTACGGAATGATGCGTTTATGTGACGGATGTGCGTTGATGTACGGATTGATGATGTAGTTGATGTACGGATGATATGATGAGTTGCTGTAGGGATGACTGATGATAAGTTGAAGTACGGATTGATGAGATGATGTTTCGGATGATTGGTTGATGTCGGATGATTGAGTTGATGTAGGATGATGATGCTGAGTGATGTGTCCAGATGCCGGATGATGAGTTGTGTACGGCTTGACTTCATGATGAGTTTAGTTTCGTATGGATGCTCATGATAGTTGATGGACGGATGATGCGTTGTGTTACGGATGATGAGAGTTGATGACGGATGATGCGTTGATGACGGATTGATGATGTTGATGTCGGGTGATTGAGTTGATGTTTCGGACGAACAGTACGAATGATGAGTTGTAGGATGACTGATGATGAGTGATGTCACGGCTGACTGATGATGAGTGCTTGTAGGATGATGATGATGATTTTTAGTACGGATCGATGGAGGTGATGTACGGATGATGATTTGGCTGTACGGCTGATGGTGATGTACGGATGACTGATGATGAGTTTGAGTACGGATGATGAGTTGATGTACAGATGATGAGTTGATGTACGGATGATGAGTTGATGTAGGATGATGAGTTGATGTACGGATGACTGATGATGAGTTGATGTACGGATGACTGATGATGAGTTGATGTACGGATGACTGATGATAAGTTTAAGTACGGATGATGAGATGATGTACGGATGATGAGTTGATGTACGGATGATGAGTTGATGTACGGATGACTGATGATGAGTTGATGTACAGATGACTGATGATGAGTTGATGTACGGATGACTCATGATGAGTTTTAGTATGGATGACTCGATGAGTGATGAAGGATGCTGCGTTGAGAACGGATTATGAGTTGATGGGACGGAGATGAGTTGATGTACGGATGATGAGTTGATGTACGGATGATGAGTTGATGTTCGGACGACTGATGATGAGTTGATGTACGGATGACTGATGATGAGTTGATGTACGGATGACTGATGATGAGTTGATGTACGGATGACTGATGATGAGTTTAAGTACGGATGATGAGTTGATGTACGGATGATGAGTTGATGTACGGATGATGAGTTGATGTACGGATGATGAGTTGATGTACGGATGACTGATGATGAGTTTGAGTACGGATGATGAGTTGATGTACAGATGATGAGTTGATGTACGGATGATGAGTTGATGTACGGATGATGAGTTGATGTACGGATGATGAGTTGATGTACGGACGACTGATGATAAGTTGATGTACGGATGACTGATGCTGGTGAGTACGGATGAATGATGATGAGTTGAGACGGATGACTGATGAGGCTAGTTTACGTAAGGATGAGAGATGATGTACGGATGATGAGTTGCTGTACGGATGATGAGTTGATGGTACGGATGGATGATGATGAGTGATGTACGGAATGACTGATGAGATGTTGAGCGATGACTGATGATAAGTTTTTTAAGTACGGATGAGAGATGATGTACGGATGATGAGTTGATGTCGGATTATGAGTGATGTACGGATGACTGATGATGAGTTGATGTACAGATGACTGATGATGAGTTGATGTACGGATGACTCATGATGAGTTTTAGTATGGATGACTCATGATGAGTTGATGGACAGATGATGAGTTGATGTACGGATGATGAGTTGATGGACGGATGATGAGTTGATGTACGGATGATGAGTTGATGTACGGATGATAGTGATGTAGGGACTACTGATGAGAGTTGATGTACGGATGCTCTGACTGAGTTTGATGTACGGATGATGATGTGAGTTAATGTAGGATTATGGGACTGATGATGAGTTTAAGTACGATGATGAGTTGATGTACGGATGATGAGTTGATGTACGGATGATGAGTTGATGTACGGATGACTGATGATGAGTTGATGTACGGATGACTGATGATGAGTTGATGTACGGATGACTGATGATGAGTCGATGTACGGATGACTGATGATGAGTTTAAGTACGGATGATGAGTTGATGTACGGCTGATGAGTTGATTGATTTGTCGGATGTAGCGTGTGTACGGATGATGATGATGAGTGTGATTTACGGATGGACTGCCTGATGAGTTGATGTACGGATGACTGATGATGAGTTTAAGTACGGATGATGAGTTGATGTACGGATGATGCGTTGATGTACGGATGACTGATGATGAGTTGATTTACTGATGACTGATGATGAGTTGATGTACGGATGACTGATGATGAGTTGATGTACGGATGACTCATGATGAGTTTTAGTACGGATGACTCATTAGTTTGAATGTACGGTTATGAGTTGCTGTACGGATGATGATGATGAGTTTGCTGTCCGCTTGACTGATGATCGTCGATGTACGGATGACGCTATGAGTTGATGTAGGATGTGATGGTTGATGTACGGATGACTGATGATGAGTTTTAGTACGGATGACTGATGATGAGTTGATGTACGGATGATGAGTTGATGTACGGATGACTGATGATGAGTTGATGTACGGATGATGAGTTGATGTACGGATGACTGATGATGAGTTGATGTACGGATGACTGATGATGAGTTGATGTACGGATGACTGATGATGAGTTGATGTACGGATGACTGATGATGAGTTTAAGTACGGATGATGAGTGATGTAGGATGATGATTGAGTGCTTGTTACGATGATGAGTTGATGTACGGATGACTGATGATGAGTTGATGTACGGATGACTGATGATGAGTTTAAGTACGGATGATGAGTTGATGTACGGATGATGAGTTGATGTACGGATGATGAGTTGATGTACGGATGACTGATGATGAGTTTAAGTACTGATGATGAGTTGATGTACGGATGATGAGTTGATGTACGGATGATGAGTTGATGAGGCTTGACTGATGATGAGTTGGAGTACGGATGACTGATGAGGCGGTTGATTACGGATTGACTGAGATGAGTTGATGTACGGATGATGGACTGATGATGAGTGATTGTAGGATGGACTGATGATGAGTTGATGTACGGATGATGAGTTGATGTACGGATGACTGATGATGAGTTGATGTACGGATGACTGATGATGAGTTGATGTACGGATGACTGATGATGAGTTGATACGGGATGACTGATATGAGTTTACGTAGATGATGCGTTGCTGTACGGATGTGATGAATGTGCTGTACGGATGATGAGTGATGTACGATGACTTGCTGATGAGTTATGTACGGATGGACTGATGATGAGTTTACGTACGGATGATGAGTTGATGTACGGATTGATGAGTTGATTGTACGGATGAGAGTGATGTACGGATGCTGAGATGGTTTAATTAACTGATGATGAGTTGCTGTACGGGTGATGCGTTGATTACGGGAGATGAGTTGAGTACGGATGATGATGATGTGATTGTACGGATGATGAGTTGATGTACGGATGACTGATGATGAGTTGATGTACGGATGATGAGTTGATGTACGGATGACTGATGATGAGTTGATGTACGGATGACTGATGATGAGTTGATGTACGGATGACTGATGATGAGTGATGTACGGATGACTGATGATGAGTTAAGTACGGATGACTGAGTTGAGTAGTACGGTGATGAGTTGATGTACGGATGATGAGTTGATGTACGGATGACTGATGATGAGTTGATGTACGGATGACTGATGATGAGTTTAAGTACGGATGATGAGTTGATGTACGATGATGAGTGATGTACGGATGATGAGTTGATGTACGGATGATGATGATGAGTTTAAGTACTGATGATGAGTTGATGTACGGATGATGAGTTGATGACGGATGATGAGTTGATTGTACGGATGGACTGATGATGAGTGATGTCGGATGACTGATGATGAGTTGATGTACGGATGACTGATGATGAGTTGATGTACGGATGACTGATGATGAGTTGATGTACGGATGACTGATGATGAGTTGATGTACGGATGACTGATGATGAGTTGATGTACGGATGACTCATGATGAGTTGATGTACGGATGACTGATGATGAGTTGATGCACAGATGACTGTTGATGAGTTGATGGACGGATGATGAGTTGATGTACGGATGACTGATGATGACTTGATGTACGGATGACTGATGATAAGTTGATTCCCCCCACCCCCACCCTCCACCCAACCCCACCCACACCCATCCACACACACACTCCAAATGCTTGATGCCATGCCCTTAGGTGCAAGTAACTTGCATACCTGCCCCCCACACCCACTCCCCACACCACACCACCCACTCACATCCACAAACACACTCCAAATGCTTGATGCCTTGCCCATAGGTGCAAGTAACTTGCATAATCCCCACCAACACCAACACCAACACCACCAACACCCCTGACTCGGCTGATCAATGCGCCATCAGCCCTTTCAAGGGGCTAGCACCTCCAAGCTTACATAGTTGCGCCCCACACACCAGAGCCTTGGTTGCATGTCCATGGTGTCGAGCCAACTACACCCCCCACCCCACACCCCAAATCCCCTGACTTGGCTGATCATTGCGCCACCAGCTCTTTCAAGGGGCTAGCACCTCCAAACTTACATAGTTGCGCCCCACACACCAGAGCCTTGGCTGCCTGTTCATGGTGTGGAGCCAACTACATACCCCGTACCCCACCCCACCCCCACCCCACCCCACCCACACACACACACACCACCCCGACTCATCATCAGCCATCTGTCAAGCTTTTGGTGGGCAACTTACATAATTGCGCCCCACACACCAAATGCTTGATGGCCTGTCCATGGCGGATGCTGCGTAAGCACGTGCTGAGAGTCGGGGAGAGTCTTGCGTGCTGAGAGCCGGGAGAGGGCCGAATCCAGCCGGGAGGCCGCGGGCCAGCAGGCGTAGTGGGTGGCGCAGCATGCGGTGGTGGGAATGCGTGGTATCGAGCTCAAATGATAGGAGGGAGCCGTGAGGGCACACATCATCGGACGGAAGCCACGAGCTCGGTGACAGCGGACTCCAACATCGCATCGGGCTTTCAAGGTTGGTCAGGCGAGGATGCAAAAAACGGGCTAGGGTTTAGAAGGTCACGAAATAAAGTAACTGGTACCCCCTGAGCTGGTTTTTGCATTTATTTTTTGTATGAAGCATAACAGCAAGCATGGATGCAATGCATGCCCATGTACCATGTGCCTGAAACCCTCTCATGTCAAATCAATAGATATCCCTTCCCTAACTACCGTAATTACTCATTTTTAAATGACGGAACACCTCAAAACAGGTCCAAGCAGGAACTCACCCCACGGACACCATGGACACTTGTCTTGATTGACAATACCTACAAGTGGCATGGTGAGGCCAAGCTGGGCAGGAAAACATCCCAAGACACATGGCCAATATATGCTGGCGCGGCCATGTACTATCCATGAAATCCCACCCTCTCCCCCAAACCCAAACACATATGAACATCCCATACGCATGGAGACCCCCCCTAGGCTCTATTGTGGCATGCCATGGGGTGGTAGGCCATATTCCCTACGCTCATCCCAAGGCTTAGTATATCATTAGATATATTTTAATGTTAAATTCGACATCTAACATTGCTTCAGCATCCAAGGCCTTTGTCATGCAACAAATTGCCGCTGCCCCTGACTGCGCACCTGTCAGCAATCCACACGTCAACGGGTTGGCCACCAAGGACTACTTGCGCGAGCACCAGGCAGATCTCCCTATAGATAGTCATCAAACAGGGCCCAATATCTCTCGAAGTGAGGCAGTTACATTTCTTTACATTTCATGTTAAAGTCTACTTGACACCGCGAGGGTGCATGAGACTCTATGCTTTAAACAAAAAGCACCCACAAAGCAAAAAAACCCATTACATCAGGTGTGTGTCAAGGACAAACAAACCAAACTACCAACCACCGTTTTGGTGCCGTAGGTATTAAACCCCCTAGAGCAGGACCCAGATCAGGACCAGGCACTGTGGGATTCAGAATTCTGATTATTCGTCAGTGATTTTTTAAAGGATTTGGGCTTAAACTTTAATAATCGACAGTGCTCGATGCCCAGGTCAGGGGGGTTAGGAGATGAAAACATTTATAATCGGTCTGCACGATTTTGCTTACATTCTGGCTCAACCAATAAACTCGTTCATCGGACACATCTAGGGTTTAGGGGTCGGGCCATTAGGGTTTTAACCCACCTGAGTTAGGGGAAGATACCTTTATGGTAGTGACTGGCCCTCCAAAAATACCTGAATCCACAAAGGGCTGTATCGTACCCATCCAGGGGTTAGGGGTTCAGGGTTTCCAAAACATGAATTGATAAATACAAAAATTGCCTAAGGCAGTGGCCTACCAATAACTGAATAGCCAAAGGGTTGGCCTGAACTTGAATTGAAATAATGACGAAGTGTGCAAATCAGAGGCGGTGGCCTATGAACTAAATAGAACTACCGAGATAACGAGATGCACTTAACTATCTTAAGAAAACAAGGGACTTTCCATAATAAAATATAGCCAATTTTTGTCTTCGTGATGTCTATAAATAGCCGCGGGCACATTTGAAGCCCAGCAGAGCACAAGGAAAATGGTATCATCATCATCTTCTTCTTCAACAGTCACGGTGACTGTGGCTAGCTCCGGCTTACGCTATGGTGTCCTTAACTTCACGTCCTGTGAGTAACGGTATAACACGGATGTAACAATTTCAATTTCAATTTCTTCAACAGTCTTCTCGCCATTAATCATAAACTCACAACACCTGCAATCCCTACAGGTGCGCTTTAGTGTTTGCATTCGCGGTCGCTGTCAATCGCCATGGTAGCTTTGTCCAGGTAAAGTAGAAGCCCGTTATCTACCGCCGGAAGACGGAGTCTTTAAATACCATGCACCACCAGGCGTTATCATTTCTACAACACCTGCAAGTTCTGTCAGCTTGGTGTAACTCGGTTCCATCTATCAGAGTCTACATTCAAATTTTGTGCACTCAAACGTAATCTAGCAAAGCATTTGGTGTCCTCTTTGTCATTCAGCTCTTTCATCCAGTTTTAGGCAAGGTCCCCCCTTCTCGGGGCGCGGGAGCCCCCAGATTCACCCCGTTGTTAGTCTGTCCGACCGACGACCGAGACGAAGCCTGACACATCAGTCAACCGTCTCGTAACTAACTGGCTTTGGTCCGCTCCATTATGAATTTATGATGCCACCTGCCGTTTTGATAGCCAACACTCTCCGCCAATTTTCGGCCTCGCTTGTGACGCTGCCATGGACTTGTAGTTGAGTTCCCCATAGCGAAGGGAGGCTGCCTAGAAGCTGCTACACATAGCCGGAAGGAACATGGTACAGGTGTGGGCAGTGTAGCTAAGTTATAGCTTTGACCACTTTCAGCTTCCAAGACTCACAAAGGGAAGCTGCCTAGAAGCTGCTACACATAGCCAGAAAGAACATGGTACGGGTGTGGGCAGTGTAGCTAAGTTATAGCTTTGACCACTTTCAGCTTTGAAGACTCACAAAGGGAAGCTGCCTAGAAGCTGCTACACATAGCCGGAAGGAACATGGTACGGGTGTGGGCAGTGTAGCTAAGTTATAGCTTTGACCACTTTCAGCTTCCAAGACTCACAAAGGGAAACTGCCTAAAAGCTGCTACACATAGCCAGAAGGTACGGGTGTGGGCAGTGTAGAATAAGTTATCGTTTGACCACTTTCAGCTTCAAAAAACTACAAAGGGAGGAAACTGCATAGAAGAAGCTGCTACCCATAGCCAGAGGTACGGGTGTGGGAGTTTAGCAAGTCTAGCTTTGACCACTTTCAGCTTCCAAGATCACCCAGGGAAACTGCCTAGAAGATGCACCATAAGCCAGAGGTACGGGTGTGGGCAGTGTAGCTAAGTTATAGCTTTGACCACTTTCAGCTTCCAAAACTCACAAAGGGAAACTGCCTAGAAGCTGCTACACATAGCCAGAAGGTACGGGTGTGGGCAGTGTAGCTAAGTTATAGCTTTGACCACTTTCAGCTTCCAAAACTCACAAAGGGAAGATGCTAGACGAAGCTGCACACCTAGCAGAAAGTAGGTGTGTTGAGGCCAGTGTAGCTTACCCCGTGTTTCCCCCATTGGTAACAAGGGAAGCTGTCTAGAGCCAGCAACAAGGCCAGAGGGGGTTTAAAAAATTGTGTCAACCTCGCAGTCAGGCTACAAAATCTAGCGCTATTGCACAACAGCGCGCGTCATGTAGTACCCTGTAGAGAACACTTCTGCCAGCATCAACTGGTGTGCATGGCAGCAACCTTTATAGTGTAAGCGCGTCGATCTATAATATCCTTGCTCACTCGAATGGTCAACGCCGTGATGTATCCTGCCATAATGTACATGTCAGTGCATTGGTACTCGGGTTCAAGAAGGTCATTCCTCAACCATAATACGCACCAAAAGGTATGATGAAAAGGCCAAACTAGTATGACTGGCACGTGCTCAGCAAAAGGAGCGACAATAGCCTCTACCGGTACCATCATGCACGAGATTAATCTCTTAATCCCTATCTCTGAGCTGTGGATATCCTTAAGCCCCAAGATGGGTAGGGAATTCGCTGTTGCCCTCGAGATGATCAACCAAAGGATACCAAATCCTAGTCGATCAGCCCATTCATTGCGGCAGAGTCTACGGCATACAAAGACCGGTATGACGGCGAGAATGACAAGGAGAAAGGCAAACAGATACTTTTTTTCCCACAGAAATTTCACCAACCTGACTGAGATAACTAAACAGCGGAGGTTGAGACTCATGGTGGTGTTGGCCAAGTTCCTTTGCACCAGAAATCGCTGAAATTTGAACTCGTGCTCTTCGCCAAAGCCAAATAGCACCATCAGCATCATACTGCGAAAGCCCAGGTGGAAGATGGGAGGTGAGGGGAGGCTAGGGGCTGCAGGAACGTGCCCCCCACCACCAGCAACATTGCTACCATCTGCCAAGGAGGTAGGGTGCTCTGTCATTTCACTTATGACCCCAGGATCATTGCGATTAACAGCAGCACTTGTACCCCTCTCCACCATAAATATGCCTGCCTCCTCGTAAATCACGCTGCTAACCTAGATTGTATGGTGGTATCCTGAAAGGGCAAAGATGGTGGTGGTGGTGGTGGTGGTGGGGGGGGGGGAGGAGGAGTCAGCTAGGGCAGGCATGGTGGTATCCTGAAAGGGCAAAGATGGTGGTGGGTGGGAGTCAGCTAGCGCATGAATGGTGGTATCCTGAGGGCCAAAGATGGGGTTTGTGTGTTGTGGGGGGGGGGGGGGGGTGGGGGGGGGGGAGGGGGGGGGGGGGAGGGGAGTCGCTGCAGGCATGGGGTATCCTGAACAGGGCAAAGATGGGTGTGTGTTTTGTGGGGGGGTGGAGCGGGGGGGGGGAGAGGGGGAGTCAGTAGCGCATGCATGGTGGTTCTTCTGAAAGGGCCAAAGATGGTGTTGTGTGCGGGGGGTGGCGGGGGGGGGGGGGGGGGGGGGGGGGAGTAGGGGGGGGGGGGGGGGGGGGGGGAGGTGGGGGGGTGGGGGGGGGGGGGGGGGGGGGGGGGGGGGGGGGTTGGGGGGGGGAGTAGCTACGGCATAGATGGTGTATCCTGAAAAGGTCAAAGAGGATGTGGTGGTGGTGGTGGTGGTGGAAGGGAGTCGAGTAGTAGCGCAGGATGGTGGTATCCTGATGAAGGCAAGGATGGTGGGGGGTGGGGGGGGGGGAAGTGGGAGTCAGCTAGCTCATGCCTTGGTGTATCCTGAAGGGCAAATATGGTGTGTGTGTGTGCGGGGGGGGGGGGGGGGCGGGGGGGTGGAGTCAGCTAGCGCAGCATGGTCGGATCCTGAAAGGGCAAAGATGGTTGTGGTGTGGGGGGTGGGGGGGGAAGGGATAGCTGCGCATGCATGGTGGTATCCTGAAAGGGCAAAGATGGTGGTGGTGGTGGTGTGGGGGGGAAGGGGAGAGTCAGCTCGGCATGCATGGTTGGGTAAAATCCTGAAAGGGCACAGCTGGTGGGTGTGTTTGCGGGGGGGGGGGGGGGGGCGGGGGGGGAGGGGGGGGGTCAGCAGCGCATGCAATGGTGTTATCCTGCAAGGGCAAGATGGTGGCGGGGTGGGGGGGAGTGGTGAGGGAGTCAGCTCAGCGCGGCAGGGGTTGGATCCCGGAAAGGGCAAGGCTGTTGTTGTGGTGTGTGTGCGGGGGGGGGTGGGGGGGGGGGTTGGGGGGGGGGGGGGGGGGGGGGGGGGGGGGGGGGCGTCCGGGGGGGGGGGGGGGGAGGGAGTCGGGAGTGGGGGGGGGGGGGGGGAGGGAAGGGGGGGGGGGGGGGGAGGGGGGGGGGGGGGGGGGGTGGGGGGGGGGGGCAGGGGGGGGGGGGGGGGGGGGGAGTCAGCTAGCGCAGGCATGGTGGTATCCTGAAAGGGCAAGATGTTGTGTGTTGTGGGGGGGAGGGGTGGATGGGAGGGGGGGGAGGGGGTAGCAGCGAGCGGATGCATGTTGGTATCCTGAAAGGCAAAATGGTGTGTGTGTGTGCGGGGTGGGGGGGGGGGGGGGGCGGGGGGGGGGGGGGGAATCAGCTAGCGTCATGCATGGGGTTACTGAAAGGGCAAAGATGGTGGCGGTGGGGGTGGGGGAGGAGTCAGCTAGCGCCATGCATGGTGGTATCCTGAAAGGCAAAGATGGTGTGTGTGTGTGTGTGCGGGGGGGGGGGAGTCAGCTAGCGCAGGCATGGTGGTATCCTGAAAGGGCAAAGATGGTTTGTGTGTGGGGGGGGGGGAGGGGGAGTCAGCTAGCGCATGCACGGTGGTATCCTCAAAGGGCAAAGATGGCTGGGGGGTCGGGGGTGGGGGGGTCAGCCAGCGCATGCATGGTGGTATCCTGAAGGGGGCAAAGATGGTGGTGGTGGTGGGGGAGGGGGATTGAGCTAGCGCATGCATGGTGGTATCCTGAAAGGACAAAGTATGGTGGTGGTGGTGGGGGAGGGGGAGTGAGGTAGCGCATGCATGGTGGTATCCTGAAAGGGCAAAGATGGGGGGGGGGGGAGGCAGCTAGCACAGGCATGGTGGTCTCCTGAAAGGCAAAGATGGCTGGGGGTAGGGGGTGGGGGGGTCATCTAGCGCAGGCATGGTGGTAACCTGAAAGGGCAAATATGGGGGGGGGGGGGGGGGGGGGGGGGGGGAGTCAGCTAGCGCAAGCTAGTTTTGTTGTATTATGAAGACATGCAGTTTCATGCGGGAGGGCACAGAGGGTATAAATGCATGCCAGTAGTTTTCTTTGGTTGAGACGCGTTGTAAATTGAGCAACTAGGTGCGATTCCAGCTATCCAGGGGGGGCACTTCTGACTACTTTAGCCAGACCCATGATTCGCCATGCAGCAACGGACTGGCTACAGGTCATCGAAAGAAGAAGAAAAATGCATACAGGGAAGATGATTGTGTGGTTGAGTGCATGCGAGCACAATGGTAGAGGGTGTGAGAGGATGGCTTGATGGCGTGGTCTGTGGGGCCCTGCATGACGTCAGGGTTTGATAGCGTGGCGTGGGGGTAGAGGGTGTGAATGGATAGCTTGATAGCGTGGTCTGTGGGGCCCTGCGTGGCATCAGGGTTTGATAGCGTGGCGTGGGGGTAGAGGGTGTGAGAGTTTGATAGCGTGGCGTGGTGGTAGAGGGCGTGGGAGGATGGCTTGATAGTTTGGTCTGTGGTCTGTTGGGCCCTGCATGGCATGGCCTGCCTGGCTCACAGAGGGTGTAAGCGCATGCATGGGGCCTGATTGTGTCTGTGGTCAAGTGTATGAGTGCACGGTGGTAGAGGGTGTTAAGAGGATGGTTTGATAGCGTGGTCTGTGGGGCCCTGCATGGCATGGCCTGCCTGGCTCACAGAGGGTGTAAGCGCATGCATGGGGCCTGATTGTGTCTATGGTCGAGTGTATGAGTGCACAGTGGTAGAGGGTGTTAGAGGATGGTTTGATAGCGTGGTCTGTGGTCTGTGGTCTGTTGGGCCCTGCATGGCATGGCCTGCCTGGCTCACAGAGGGTGTAAGCGCATGCATGGGGCCTGATTGTGTCTGTGGTCAAGTGCATGAGTGCACGGTGGTAGAGGGTGTTAGAGGATGGTTTGATAGCGTGGTCTGTGGGGCCCTGCATGGCATGGCCTGCCTGGCTCACAGAGGGTGTAAGCGCATGCATGGGGCCTGATTGTGTCTGTGGTCAAGTGCATGAGTGAACAGTGGTATAGGGTGGGAATATTTGATGGGAATTCTGATCATATGGTTGAGGGGAACAAAACGGGGAGGGCCGATACTGGTTGAAGTTATCACTTAACATTTTAGAAATCGTATGTAGTGGAAACTAGCAAACTCAAGTTGAGCAGTTGAACTCTAAACCCAACGGGTCTTAATTTAAGCATTATTTTAGCGCTGGGCCGGTGCTCTTACTAAAGGGAAGAAATATCTCTCCCGCCCCTTCCCCATACCACTTGTCTCTCAGAAGACTGTTCCTGCACTCCAGGTGCCTTTCTCTTTTTATTTCTTTTTCTGTCTGTGATGTTCACCAGTTTCCATAGATTTTGTCATTTTGGGTTGCGCTTTTGAGGCAACTGCCTCCTTTTGCGTTGCGCTTTTGACTCAACTGAAAACGGAAATCTGCGCGCTGCGCCCAGAGGGGGTTAATTTTTTTTGTCAATCGCGCAGTCGGGCTCCAAAACCTTGCGTGCTAGAGTGCAATAGCATGCGTCATGTAGTACCCTGCTGGCCCCCTTTGACTCCATTAAGCCGCGGACACAAACAGAGTCCAGTAGAGCACCAGGAATAATGTAAGCATCCTCATCATGTTTCTCTGAAAAAGAAAAAAAAGAAAACGCATGGAGGGGCACAGTGTTAAGGGGACCCTCCCATACACTGCAGCTGGGGAAAGTCACAATGGCTTCTCTGAAGACAAAAGAATCATGGAAAGCCTTTTTGGCGGAGCCCCGTCTTCAAGGGGGCGGAGCCCCCAGGGTTACCCATTTGTCCGTTCGACCGGAAAATTTCTTGAAGCCCGACAGGTCAGCCAACGGTCGCGTAACTAACTCGCTTCGGTCAGCTCAGCATCGTTCCCACCTTTCGTTCCGTTGCCAACACACTCTGCCAATTTTCCGTGTCGCTTGCGACGCTGCATAGTACTTGTTTTTTAAACTTGTCAAAGGACTTTCACCCCAGGAGGTGGGTCTCCCGACACAAACCAGCGACCCTGAGGATTCAGTTTGAATGGCTTTGCCCATCCTACAACATGCATAGTAGGCGCACTTAGGGTTATATGGGGGACCTACTTTTGTTTTGGCAACAGCCCCGCAGAGCCGCTAGTTCCGCTCATGGTTTTCGTTACCAACCAGAGATACCAACCCACGACCAAACGCACATTCACCACTACCCCTGTTGACCATGGCAGACAAGCTCATGGTTTTCGTTACCAACCAGAGATACCAACCCCTATGAACATGGTGGTTCAAGCTCTTTTGAGAATGTGCGTGACTAAAGCACTGCCCCCTCCACCCCTCCACACAAACATCCATCCACACACACTCAGACCCTAACACGCGGAACTCACCAGCGCTGCTACTAACAAGTGATGGAAAATATTTAGGGGGCGGCAAATAGATATATATTGCCCACAAATATAGATCTTTATAGATCTATATATATCAAATATATTTATTGTGTATATTTACAACATATGCAGTTACATCAGATAGACACCGGAAAATCCAGTCAAAGCGCCTGCAATATGATATGGTGCCCTATGCCATAATTGTAAAACCAGATTTTAATTTTTGTAAGGTGCCCTATGCCGATTTTCTAAAATCCAGCTTCGCCAATATAGATCTATATAGATCGATGCCTCTCCCTACAAATATTGAGGGAGAAATAGGGGGGGACGGGGGCTGGGACGGGGGCGGGTTAATAGCAGCGCTGATGAGTGCCGAGTGTTTGGGTCTGTGTGTGTGTGGATGGATCTGTGGGTGGAGGGGTGGAGGGTGTGAGGTTGTGTGGATGGATGTGTGTGTGTGGATGGAATGATGTGTGGGTGGAGGGGTGGAGGGTGTGGCGTTGGGTTGGGTGGGAGTGGGTTGAATGAGAGTGTGGAGGTATATATAGGGATCGTGTTGCATCATATGATGCCATACTGCATCATATGATATTATGATGTCATATTGCCGTTCCCTAGGTATATGTAAATGATCACTGTAGCACGAAATCAGGGCCCACGTCGGTAAAACAATTGTTTGGGGCTCAGTTCATCAGTTCTTTTTCTTTTTAAGCCCCTCCTAAAACGGTTGGGCAAGTCCCTTTAGCCTGTTTGGCCTACCCCTGGACTGTAACATACATACATACATACATACATACATACATGTCAGTAGCAGCTCTCCATAAATTTGACATCATCCTCAATTTCATATTGATGTCATAATTATAGTTCTTTGCATGTGGGGTATAGGGACATCCAAATGTTTATGTAAAAGTGGTGTAATCAAATTAGTTTAAAGGAGTAAGCCCTGCACTCTCTGGGCCAACCAGCAACTATTATAACTGCTGCCATTGAACTGTATGCTTACCTTCCTCTTTTTAATTGCATTTCAGGAACAATGCTCTAACTGGGCGGGCTTACGGCAGCAAATGCTGCAGGCCACCTTTGCACTGGGTGGGAATGCGTGCCCTTCTACTCACTGCCGGCATCAAGGCCCGTCAATGCCTAAATTTCGCGCTTTACTCCGCTCGCGCCATATAGCTTGTTCCCAGAGCTATCCACGAGTCAGCTCTGACTGACACCTGCTTCTAGCTTTTCCCCCCCTGCCCTCTCATTCCAGCGCGGGCATAGCTGATGGGCATCGCATTTGTTCCTGCTGTGCTGTCTGCTTTGTAGGAACCTAAGTGTTCTTCAGATGATTTGGGTGGATGTATGTGTGTGTGTGTGGTGGTGGTGGTGGTGGTGGTGGTGGTGGGTGGGGGTGGGGGGGGGGGTGGTGGGGGTGGAGGTGGGTGGTGGTGGTGGTGGTGGTGGTGGTGGTGGTGGTGGTGGTGGTGGGGGGGGGGGGGGGGGGGGGGGGGGGGGTCGCGCAGTTTCTGAACATTGAACCTCAGGCAGTGTGTTGGATGGTGATTGATCGATTCCCGGGCCCAATCTGTGATTTGTGGAGCTCGCGACAGTCACTTACGTACCCTCGAGTACCTTCACGTTTCGCTGCAAGGCATGACAGGAGGTGAAACGACATTGTAAACTCCGGACATTTGTTTGCTTTTGGCTGTCACTGTGACTTAAGAAGTAGAAAGAACCACAGCTTCGTGGAGCAGACATGGATGCATAGGCTATTACTCACGTTTATTTGTCTCGTATGTGGAAGGCCTGGGAGCTGAGCATCGACATAAGGAGAATTTGGCTTTGCAGGCATCGCTAATGCGGAGCTTCTGAAGACATCCGTTGACGAGATCGATGGTGTTTTGCAAGAAAAGAAAAGACAGCCGGTACGTACGCAAGTGCTAGGCGCGTCTCAGGCGTCGCGGAAATTGGCGGAGAGTGTTAGCTATCGGAGCGTCAGGTTCTCTACTGGAATCGAGTTAGTGAGTGAGGATCGAATCGAGCGTCCTGGAATTATCAAAGTTTACACGACGAAACTTTACCTGACGAGTGTACCTGGAGTGTACCATTATCTTACTATCAGGAGTGTAGGTGACGTGGCATAGTAAGATGGCAGCGCAGTACAACGTTGAGCGAGAATAAAGTTGTCAGACCGCAGCAGAGGTTGTTATTTCCGCTGAATGTTACACATCGATTTCACAGATCATCAGTGTTACACTGAAGCCCTACTAGTAGTAAAGCTTTCCGGAGTTATGTGCAGCGCATAGTGAAAAAGGGATGTAGCAAGAGAATCTGATCGTTACACTTAGATTAAGCATTCAATCAATGCGCTAGGAGGAAGTACTGAGATAGCACGGTACCTCATTGTACCGGCATCAGCGTCCGTGCCATACCTGGCAGCGGCACTACAGTACAGTGCTACAGGGCGGGAGTCCAGGTGAACCGGGAGAACCGGCGAATTACATCCCCCCCAATTCCTGGTATTCTTCATACTGAAGAATTCCAGGAATTAGAGGAGTCAAAAGGCTAGAGTGACAATTCAAAAACTTTTATGCAGGTACAATAATTTGTAACTCATCAGGCTTGTCAAGAGGTCAATGATAAAATTATACCGACTGTGGCAAGGCAGGCTGGCTCAGTAAAGGTGGTAATCATATCTGAAGAACTCTCAATCACTGATCTAGGTTGGCAGCTTAAAGAGCTACCATGGAGGTCTAGACTTAAACTGGATAGAAGAGAGCAGTCAGTCATGAGGCAATCAATCAATATCAAGGAAAGGTCTGTGGGATCAGGATCTGGGCCTGTTAGGGAGGTGCTGGGTTGAACTCCTAGGAGCTGCAAGGAGGCTGCAGGGCATACTACTAGGGGCTGCAGAGAAGCTGTAGGGAACACTACTAGGAGCTGCAGGGAAGTTTCAGGGAGCACCGCTAGGGGCTGCAGGGAAGCTGCAAGGTGTCAGCAGCTTGGGGCTGCGAGGTAGCTAGGGTCGCTGCAAGGGCACTAGGAGGGGGTAAGAAGATGCAGGGACGGTAGGGACTGCCGGGGCTGGTGGGATCTGCTGGGTCATTGCATATCAACGTAGGCATAGCTATGAATGCTGCATGGGGGGGCTGCAGGGGATATTAAGGACTGCAGGGAATACAACTGATGATGTCTGCACTAGGCTCCCCCATAATTTGGGAGTGAAGGCTAAATTGTACCGAAATGCTAAATTAGAATCGGGCAGGCATCATTTTGTCAGCATGAAAACATCGAAGGGGTAGAAACTTGAACTGCACGTGTGTAGGTACATGGGGCAGTACGGGGGCAGATCATGAATTAATTCCTAGAGTGTCCGTTACTAATTGTTTAACAGATGCTGGGGATTTGCAAATCGCTGCAGGTTAGCACAGAGCTACCCGTATGTTGCAAAGCTGAGTTGGGGAAACTCTCCTAGGAAGCAGCAGGTAGTGCATGTAACTATGCCCTGTAGGTTGACTAGGCACTGCTTGAAAGCTACAAGGAATCTGCATGTCAACATTATTGCTGCTGGGTAGCTGCAGGGAGTTGAGTTGTCGCCTAGGCAACACTATGGGTTAAGGGAGTATCAGGTCAACTTAGGCTATAGGAGCTGAAGGGAAGCTCGTTGATGTATAGCTGCTAGGTGTTGTCAGATCTGCAAGGTAACTAGGCACATTTTGGGAACTACATGGGCCTAGATGAGGACTGCTAGCTAGCAGCACTGCAAGGCAGTGTTTTTTCTAAGAACGATTTATCGCTCAAACTCGATAATTAATGTTTATTTCTAAATTGGTCCATCGCGCTCTCAGGTGTGGGTAATGTTTTCGGATTTCAGATCTCTGGGTGGAGCATCGCGTGCCACATACTTAATGTTTCCGTCTGTCAGATGCCTGGCTGGAGCATCGCGTGTGCCATATACTTAATGTTTATGGCTTGCGGATGCTTGAGTGGAGCATCGCGCTGCCAGATACTTAATGTTTTTGGATTGTGGGTACCTGGCTGGAGCATCGCGCAGGTCACCACCAGGGCACCAGGTCGTGGTGACGTGGGCATCTGGGTAACATGGTCACATGGATGGACGAAATTCAAAAAGCTCCCACGAGCTGACCACGAATTTCAAAATAATTACCTGCGCCCCGGTTCCTATGGCTGTCGGAGGTTAGAGGTTACAGCAGCCCGGCCGTATAAATAGTCATCCCCACTTCGTAGATGGGTCGCCGTCCAATGCGCAGTCCTTGGGACCTCCCCCAGGCACCTGGAAAACCATTTTTGATGCTCCAACGACTGTGGTCGCGCCTGTCCGAGGCCGACCCAGCAAGTCGAATCCGGCCAACGAAGGTGCGCAACTGCTAGTATCTCGACGTGCCTTTATCTCTTCCCTTCTGCCTGGGTTGTGTGCGCTTCAAGGTATTTTGTTCAGTCGACTGGGCCATACTCCCCACTTCTCCCTCCCAGGCAGGTGTCGTCGCAGAAACAGCCGTTCAGTTAGCCTTCGGCCCCGGGACTCCTAAGCTGGGCATAGGTAAGCTAGTAACAATCATTGCCGGACCACTGATTCTATTGAGTGGCTGCACGACCAGCGCGTCTTGCTTGCTGAAATGTCAGACTCAGGATGCATCGAGTATTGGAAGCTTGCCCGTGATGATTCGCTAATCGTATCATTGCTATTGGCCCCGATCTACGATTTGGGCCGAGAGCCCTCTATCTACCTTTCCCATGGATATACTGCCAGCCCTTTGATTCTACCGAGTGGTTGAGATTAGCGCGCCCCTTGTGCTCTCTTACCTACGATCAGCCCGTGTTGCTTACTTTTGTCTGGGTTGTTTGCGAGTCATTATGATTTACTGACCCCCCCCCCCCCCCCCCCCCCCCCCCCCACACACACACACACACACACACACACACATGAGCTGCCTGGAGCTGTAAGGACCCTGCTAGCTGCAAGGAGCTGCCTGGACCAGCCAGAGCTGCAATGATCTGCTAACTACAAGGAGCTGCTTAGGACTTGAACTGTTGTTCATGAATTGTTGCTTGTATTTGCCACAAGGGCGACTAGGATTTGTTACCATGGTTTGCCCCATTAGTAACCTCAATTTCCGACTGAGAATTATTTATTTAGTTATTTTGTGTCCACCACGTTTGTTGCTAGTATTTCCCACAGAGGCTACTAGGATTTGTTACCATGGCAAGCCCCATTGGTAACCAGGGCTTGTGAATGGAATTCCTCTTTGACAACCACTTTTCAGTGATAGTACTTTCCACAAGGGATTAGGATCACATTGTATTAGGAAAATTCCCCAACCCGATTTCGGGTAACCATCTGTAAGCAAAATCGCGCTTGTCAGATACTGAATGTTTATGAATTTCCAAATTTACACCTGGGCATCGCGCTGCCATATACTTAATGTTTCTGTACACCAAAGTCTACACCTGGCCATCGGGCTGCCATATACTTAATGTTTCTTTCCCACCAAAGTCTACACCTGGGAATCGGGCTGCCATATACTAAATGTTTATGGCCAAAACCTTAGAAAAAACACTGCTGCAAGGTGACTACTGAATCTGCGGGCAAGGTTAGGTCACGTCACATCAGTCTAGGGCAGTTCAGTGCAGCAGTACATCAGCACATGGGCAGTACGTTAGTGCTGTACAGCATTGCAGTACAGTGCACAGCAGTTCAGTAAAGCAGTACCTTCGTGCATCAGCACATGGGCAGTACGTTAGTGTTGTACAGCGTTGCAGTTTAGTGCATGTAGATCAGCACACGAGGGTATCGCTCATTGCTTAGGATCTGCATGCAAGGAGGATTACATCACAACAGTGGGTGGCTGTGTATCACTGGTCAGCTATGCATGATAGATGGTGCATATTCATAGGTGAGTGTGGGATGAACAAGTAAGTGATCTAAGGCAGTGCATGTACAGATATGCACATGAGAGGATCTAGATGGGCAAGTCCCCTATCTGACATGAGTCTCTCATGCTAATATTCCCCCCTTTCCCTCTCATTTACTGATCAGTTATCCGATGCCTATAGAAAGGCGCAATGCCTTGAGGTGCCTACGGCTGGTGGGCAGGGAGAACAGGGGGTACGTGGATGAGTGTGGATGTAATTATGCAAAGCTCAGCGGTGTTGGCACAAGTCTGGTGCCTGTCGCATTCAGGGGGAAGAGGTGGGACACGTTGTTGGATAGGTGTGTGAGTGAAAGTGTGATCCCAATCAGTTAAGATTGATGGGGTCATCATGTCACTATTGTGGATGACAGGATTGCAGGCTGTGGCTGTAATGGTGTCTTGCTGAATGGAGCAGGATGAGATCACAATGGCAGATGGTTCTGTCGTGGAGGTGGATAGATGTGGGGTTGGTGTTCAGATCCCCCTCATGCAAGTCATCAGGGTTGACATAAGGGTTAATTGCTGGAGGGAGGACATGTGTGACAGCCTGTGGGATCCTAACGTTCTCAAATGCAAGGATCAGTTCTGCAACTAGCCTAGGGACATCAACAACAACATCAATCACGGATGCGTATGAGGGAGTGTGAGTGCCTGAGGTAGTTGGTACAGGTGTGGTGAACAGCATCAGATCTTGTTTCAGAGGGAGGGCAGGTGCGACAGAAGTGTCGTCATCATGTGTTGCATCAAGTACACTTGCATGAGTGAGGACAGGATAGCCTGACAGTTCCCCCCCATGCATGGGGGCAATTGCAACGACAGTGGATCTGGGGCTGTTGTCCCCAATTGTTGTATTTGCAGACATCAGAGGAACGGCTACAACAGCAGGCACAGGCGTGCAAGCAAGGGCAACAGTCGGGACAGGTCGATGATGTTCGGCCATGACAGGGTTGATCTTTCCAAAGCGCAATCTGAGGTCTCGCAGTAATTTTGCCGCAACGTCTGTGTGCGTGGCAAAGATTTGAACAAGGGTAGTGGACAATGAGTTGACTATATACCTAAATGCTACAGCGTTTGCATTGCGACAAATTCTAGCGTCAGGACAATCCTCGCTGTCGGGGTATCAGTCATCATCATCATCATCATCATCATCATCATCATCATCATCACCTGTCAGCGTATACTACTAGAACACGAGTGCCATACAGGTATCTGAATCAGATACCTGTATGGCACTCGTGTTCTAGTAGTATACGCTGACAATAATGCATGTCCCGGGAGGAGAACAGATGACCCAGAGGTTCCACTAATCCACAGCCAAGCTTTTTCGGCTATGGTCTTACGCTGGGGGCAACTTAGTACTTATCAGACCCGCAACCCGCCTGTGTACCGCGACCTTCTAGGGAGGATCAAACCCCCCCGTTTTCCTCCCGAATCAGGCATTATTGTCAGCGTATACTACTAGAACACGAGTGCCATACAGGTATCTGATTCAGATACCTGTATGGCACTCGTGTTCTAGTAGTATACGCTGACATCACCACCACCACCATCATCATCATCATCATCATCATCATCATCATCATCATCATCATCATCATCATCATCATCATCATCATCATCATCATCATCATCATCATCATCATCATCATCATCATCATCATCATCATCATCATCATAGTCATTGAGAGGTGATGGCTCATGGTCCGGCTGGTAATCGAGCATAGCATCTGCCTTGATGAACTTGCTATAAGGGGCATTATCGGCGATGTCATGGCAGATAGCTGAGTACCACTCACCAAAATCCTTGCCTGGTTCATAGACGTTGAAATGGGCAGGCTTAATCCCGCTCAACCTCAAAGGTTCAGGATAGGACCGATCCATTGGGAAGGTGTTGAGTTGAAGTTCGATCTCTCAAGAATCATGTGAGGTGGAGAGTCCAGCGAGGTGACCACCTCGGCGATCAGGAGGTGCCCCCCATCAGGCGATTGCCGGATAGGATCCGTCAAGTGTGGCCACGGAGCAGGATGGCGTTGGGGCGATGTCAGAGAGTGGTATTTGAGCGGCGGAGAGGGGGGGGTGGGGGGGGGGGGGGGGGGTGAGTAAGCGGAAGGGTAGGAGTTTGGGAGACGGAGCTTTCGAGGCAACGGGAGATGAGAAATCGGGAGTGTGATTGGAAGCGAAGGGAGGGTAGGAGATTGGAGAAAACGGTGGAGAGTTGCGAGGCAACGGGTCTGGGAGGAAATGGAATCTGGTGGGGGCGGGTTGCATTGGATATGGAGGCCAAATGGGGAGAAATGGGAGAGGGGGGGGGGGGGGGGGGGGGGGCTGTTGTCTTGCGACGGCTGGAGGACAGCTTGTTGGCTCAGGGGAGCAAATCAATCCGGACGCGGATGATGGTTGTGCACAAAGGATGTTCCGCACGGGGGAAGTCAATGTCACAGGTTGGAGAGTTTTCCTATTCGTCCTTTCAAAAGTTGAGATGAGCGCACGACAACAGTCAAAATGTCCTTTGCTCGGCGTAGTACCGCAGCGAAGGCCAATCAAGCAATGAGGGGACTGTAACCTAAAGCTTTCCGGAGTTATGTGCAGCGCACAGTGACGAAGGGAAGTAGCAAGAGAATCTGATCGTTACAGTTAGATAAAGCATTCAATCAATGCGCTAGGAGGAAGTACTGTGATAGCACGGTACCTCAGGGTACCGGCATCAGAGTCCGTGCCATAGCTGGCAGCGGCACTACAGTACAGTGCTACAGGGCGGGAGTCCTGTGCACTCTAAGTCACTCTAGGTGAACCGGGAGAACCGGCGAATAATAAGTAGGGCTACTGAAGCCCTACTTGAGCTACTGAAGGGGGGTTGAATAAACTGCACGAAACGCGCAGAGGGGCTCAAAAAGGCAGCGCGGCACCGCGCTGCCGCGTGCGCTTAGTAGTACCCTGGTCAGTTGCCCCGGGATAGTTTTCCAAACCCGGGGGAGCCCGCATAGGGAGGGAATAATCAGGAGCAGCAGACGTAGAGCTGGCAGATGAAAAGTGCAAATGCTGACCGAAGGTTTTGCCAATGTAGACAGTGGTAGACGGGAGAGCTAGCAGCGTGAAGGAATAGATGCAGAGAAAGAGGTAGGGGGGGACCAGGACCGCGCCCGATGTGCCAGTCAGCTAGCCAGTCGGTCAATTTATCAAGTACCCTATGCTCTTAATCGCCCTAAATCGCCAAGGGTCTGAAGTCCTATCCCCCCCTCCCCCCCCCCCCCCCCCCCCCCCCCCCCCCCCAACTTAAGAACTGGGGGGGGGGGGGGGGGGGGGGGGGTAGTTATGGTTAACTGGGCGAGATAACCGACACGAAAAGTGTCGTGTAAACGCTTCGCAGTTGGTTAACTGTACGACTTAACCGTAACTGGCCAAGATAACAGGCTCGTGCAAACGACCTCTAATCCACGGTCGACCCATCCATCCATCGATTCGATACAATACAAGTACATCAAAGTTAATTCAATTCAATTCAAATTCCTAAAATCCAAATCAATTAAATACATTCAATTGACGTAAACGCAATTCGTTTGATTACATTAAATTGAATTAAAAACACAACAAAAAATAAAATAAAATAAAATAAATTAAAATATTTGTTACCGCATGGGTACGACTTCGTTACATCAGCCGTACTGCCGGACGAGCCAAACGGGCGAGCAAAACGGGTGCGCCAAACGGATGCACAAAACGGGTGCGCTGGGGAACCTAAGGGTTCGCCGGCGAAGTTGCATTTGAACCGCACCAACTGACGTTTGCAAACGGTAGGCAGCTCAGTAAACTCGCAAAGGCAGTCACCTCTTCTCAGACTCGGAACCAAATTTCAGACACGTGGTATTTTCAGTCACGTCACCTCATCTTCCAGGTGTATTTAAGTCAAACTGCGCCCCGGACCACTTCACGTTAGGATTCGGCAGTCAAGTCATCCCGAAGGAGACTGCCTAGTCACAGCCGGAGGGTGCACAGCCCCAGTTTATGAGGTAACGTGCAACTGTGTACCAAAACGCGGTATACGAGACGCACATTCCGCAAGAACAGCCACGAGGGCAGCAACAAGGTTACGCACACCGCACACCAAACAACCCTAGCTCCCCATCCCCATCCCTATCCCCAGCGGATCCCCATACCTCACACGAGTGCAGCAACAAGGTTACACACGCCGCACACCGCACACAAAACAACCCTAGTGACAGCAGGGCTCGGCCAGGCTTCCCCATACCCCAGCGGATCCCCATTCAATTGCCAGCACAAGGTCAGTCACGCCCTTGTTCAATTTAGACCTCTGGTAATATCATTCGGGACGCGCCTCCAGGCGCCCTTAATTGAACAGTGTTTAATTATTCAACACGCTGAACACCTGTTCAAAGACAGCCGACACGCATGTGCCGAGGCAGCCAGACAAGTCCTAGGCGCGCGGCGTGTCTCAAGCGTCCCGGAAAATTTGCGGAGAGTGCTGGCTATCGGAGCAACATGTTACACCACGATTCGGGTGTGACACAAAGATACACGCACGTAGCGCAGTACAGTCAGATATGAGAGCTTTGAGTTGTAGTTTGGGCGAGGACCTGCGTAAGGTTCCGTCGCAATAGTAGGGGTCCGTCCAATGTTCCCGATCCAAGATCTAGTTGGCCGATGGAATGTTCCGTGGGGGATATTCCTAGGGAAAGGTCCGTTTGGGAGCGACCCTTTGAGAGAAGATCCAATTGGGAATATTCGAAGGAATGTTCGAGGAATGTTCATTAGGAATATTCCGATGGGAAAAGCTACAAATAGAGTGCCTACGCCTGAGTCTTTAATTATATCTTAATTCACTTGTAACCCCGAGTCAAGAGTCACCCCTGGAGTCCCGTCTCTTGTCCCAGTCTCCTCTACGTGAGTTGTCTTTGATTCCCCGCATCGCCCTGTCGGACATATCCTTGTCGCGACTCGAGACCCTGATTTGCCAAGACCCTGAAGACCCCAGCCCGGCCTCCGCGACATATCCTTGTCCCGGCCTCAAGACCCTGAAGACCCCAGCCCGGCCCCAGCGACATATCCTTGTCCCGGCCTCGAGACCCTGAAGACCCCCCCGAAAGTACGTGCTCAGAGGCAGTACCTGTGGCTGGCATTAGGCTTGTATAGTTAAGATATTGAATAGCTGTCCGAAGACCTTCTGTCCGACGATCCACGGTTGCGCGTCCCTTGACCAAGGACGGTAATTGTCGTCCACTAGACTTGGAATTAGTTAGATTACGGCACTACTTGATTGACTATCAGTCGCTTAGTTGTCAGCCGACACTACCCGACTAAACAGCAGTCGGTGACGTGTGCAGATTGGCCCTACCCTAAAGCGCGCTCCCTAACTCCTTTTCCTGTGTGTTACACGACAGGTCCTCTACTAGAATCGAGTTAGTGAGTGACCGGGGCAGGGCCCCCCGGGCCCCCCTCCGAGGGGGCTCTGGTGAGTAAGGATCGAATCGAGCGCTCTGGTCACCGCCCTCAACTAAGCAGATACCTAGGTATAGTACCCCACGGTTACACCGGTCACACTGGAGGAGCAATTTAACCTAAGGGTTCGGCATAGTCCAAAGCCTTCGCCACACGCCACCTGCGGATGCCGCGTGGAAGGTTCGAGACGCAGAAGACCAGGGGCCCCTGCAGAAGACCGAGACCCAGACCGAGACTCAGACCGAGACCCAGACCCACGAACCCACGACCGTGCGACGGTTCGGATAGGGGGCGACGGAAATAGGACGGGTCTCCCGACGAAACTTTACCCGACCTGGGGATAGAGTGGAGTTCACGGGAGCATTGTCCGGGAGCATGTCACGTAATGGGGGGCCGCCACGACCCCTCACACAGCAACTTTCGGGTACCGGGTTTCAGGCAAATCCAGTGGGGGCGGTTGGCTCTTCAGATTGGCTGCCTCCAAGAAGAAGCCTTTGAACATGCAGCATCAGCGTCCGAATTCAAGAATGATTATTCGCGCGTTTTGTCAACAGATGCTCTTGGAGTCAGAAAATTTGACCATCGAATCCAGGAGCATCTGTTGACCAAACGCGCGAATAAAGATTCTTGAATTCGGACGCTGATGCTGCATGTTCAAAGGCTTCTTTTTGGAGGCAGCCAATTCGGAGAACTGGCGCCCCACGTGCGCTGCCTTGTTGCAAACTATCAGGTCAGGGCATGGTAGGTTCCGAGACAGTCGAAATGCTCGGTTTCCGTAGCGTTAAGAAAGTCCGCGCCTATTTTCCAGGTTTTAGTCCGCGCCTATTTGTAAGGCAGGGTTCAGACAGGTGGACATCGTCAGTGCCATGCTGGTCAGTGGTGATTCACGAGACAGAGCGTTAACCGGTCGGCTCTTTTCATCACTTCCCCCATGCGTATTGCTTTTAATTGTGCTTTTCATCTTGCTGCCCAATCCTTTCTGCGAGACCAGCACTGCCCTAGCAGATAGAGTTTCCAACAGGACGGTGGCGTTCAGTGCGTCACCGTCTTGATGGATGCTGGTCTCGCCTGCTGGTCTCGCAACCGCAGCAGAATTCGCAGCAACCGAAGCAGAAGTCGCAGCAACAGCATCGGAAGTCACAGCAATGGAAGCAAGAGCAAGTGCAGGAGATTCGTCTGATCTCGGGCCAGGCGATTTGTTGTGGCCCCTTGCTTCAGCTAGAAATGTGAACTCAGTGATTACCCAAAGTCCCTATACCCCTCTTGATAGTGTGAAGCTGGTGCAGACTTATATTCATGTTTCAGCTGAGTCAACATGGATAATGACTCTCCTGGTAGATGTTTTATCATGGGGTTGCGTAGTGACATGGACGATGCGATTTATTGAGCATTGTTTCAGATTTTCTGAGCATCTCATTTAGGAGGGGGGGGGGGGGGGGGGGGGGGGGAGTCATTTGTGTTTTGCTATCTTTTTACTCAGGTCTCTAAATGAAATTCTGAGACGACCCATGAGTAGGCATTGGTAAGGGCAGTACATTGGCACCACTCTGGACCTCATGCAATAAGTATTTACCTCCCCCTCCCCCCACCCACCCACCCCCACCCTCACCAGCCCAGCCCAGCCCCCACCCACCTACCCACACAGCCCCACACCCATACCCAAACCCCAGCCCAGCCCAGCCCAGCCCCCCCCCCACACCCACCCACCCACCCACCCCCACCACCACCAGTGAAAATTCTGAGACTACCCATGAGTAGGCCTTGGCAAGGGCAGTCCATTTGCACCACTTCGGACCTCATGCAATAAGTATTTACCTCCCCCTCCCCATCCACCCACCAGCCCATCCCAGCCCCCACCTACCCACCCACACAGCCCCACACACATACCCGAACCCCAGTCCAGCCCAGCCCAGCTCAGCCCAGCCCCCCACCCAACCCCCCACCCAACCCCACCACCACCAGTGAAAATTCTGAGACCACCCATGTTTAGGCCTTGGCAAGGGCAGTCCATTGGCACCACTTTGGACCTCATGCAATAAGTATCTTCCCTCCACCCCCATTCCAACCCACCCCATCCCCACCCCAGCAGTGGAGCAGCCCACATTTGTGTTCCAGACTGAGTAGCTGAAGATCATAAGACGGCAAGCAGCGGCTCCTCGGTTTTTTTAGGCATGTCGTTAGAAGATTTTTTGTACTCCTGCTTGAGACTTCTGAAGCATGAATATTCATATGGGTGACTCGTGAAACAACTTCAATATTGGAGACTTCTGCAAACAATCTATAGATACGGCTGAGTCGTGTAACGAATTCAATGCTGGAGACTTCTGTAAACCATTTATATATACGGCTGAGTAGTGTAACGAATTCAGTGCTGGAGACTTCTGAAACATATATGTTCATACGGGGACTCGTGTGAACAATGCAATGCTTGAGACATATGGAACATATATATTCATACGGGTGACTTTTGTTCCAAATTCAATGCTGGATACTTCTGTAAACAATATATTTATACGGATGAATCGTGTAACAAATTCAATGCTGGAGACTTCTGTAAACCATATTGAAATTGAAATTGTTACATCCGTGTAATAAAGTCACTCACAGGATGTGGAGTTCAGGACACCATAGCGTAAGCCGGAGCTAGCTATAGTCACCGTAGGACCACCTCATAAAAAATAATCACCACCAATGCCTGCGGATGCAGGCACCGTGGCCACATCGTATTACGAGGGTTTTCCACCCCGGTTTGGAAGCACAAACACAAAGTAGACCACACATAGTTACAGCTGAGTCTCTTAACGAATTCAACGTTGGAGGCATCTATGTATCAGGCCAGTGATTTTCCTAAGGTTTTTGCACACAACTTTAATAATCGTTTGGGTCTGATTCCTGGGTCAGCACTTTGGGGACATGAAAACAATAATAATCTTTTTTGAGGATTCTGCATGATTACAGTTTTGCAGGGGGGAAAACGATACTGTAGTATACATTCCAGAAATTCCCTAGGACTTGCATAATTACATTTCTTAATGCCTCGTCTTAGGGAAGCACCACAACGAAAGCCCGCACAGCGACTTTGAAGTGCTCCTTCACCAGCCAATTCCTCGTCAGGTCCTTGATGAAATCCATGGCACACAAACTACTGAGGGGCCTAGTCAAACAAGGAGGGGTAGCATGCAGCTTCTAGCCAGCTCCCCCCCATACAAACTACTGCGGCCCTAGTCAAACAAGGAGGGGTAGCATGCAGCTTCTAGCCAGCTCCCCAGCGTTTTTCCTAAGCACGATTAATCGTGCAGGCACGATTATTAAAGTTTCTCGCGAAATGGTCCATCGTTTTCTCAGGTCTGGGTAATGTTTTCGAGCTCGCGAAACTTTGGCCTGGGCATCGTTCATGCACGATTATTAATGTTTCCGGTCTACCCAAACGCTGGCTGCAGCATCGTGCAGAACGATTATTAATGTTTAGCATCGCCATACTGTTGTCTCTGGCATCGCGCATCCCAAGTCCCCCATGTGAGCATGCCTTGACCAGAACGCTGGTTGACACGCTGGACAGATTCCAGCCAGGTCATCCTGGGGAGGCGAAAGAGGCAGGGGGAAGTTGAGGCCACGTACCCCAAGAAATAACCTCGTCAAACGGCTGCGTGAAACCTCGAGCTCGCTAGCTGTTACGCCCCAACGCACCACTAGCTTCGTATTCACGGACCAGCACTGGGAGGTTCGAATCAGCGACAGGAACAATCATGTTAAATACCAGTGTTGACCAAACCTCAGTCGCTTATAAGCGCTCACTCTGGAGCTATTCCTCCACAACGATACAACTGCTGCTGTTGAATTGAATGCTAGACGCCCGTTTTTCACTCGCAACAGGAACAAAGCTCTGACTGGGCGCGCTTGTAGCAATGCTTTGCACTGGGCGGAAATGCGTGCCCTTCTACTCGCTTCCCGCATCAATGCCTACAAATTTCGCGCTGTATGCAGAGTTCCCCCGGAGCTCTGACTGACAGCTGATCCCTGCTTTTTCCCCCTACCCTTAAATTCCAGCGCGGGCATAGCTGATAGCTAATGGGCATCGCATTTATTCCTGCAGCAATCTGTCTGCTTTGTAGAAACCGAGCGAGTATTGGGTTAATGAGTCGGTGGGGTGGGAAGGGTCCGCTCGCGAGATACTGCGCCCAACATGCTCCCTGGATGCTATTTCCCCTTGCCCTCTCACTTCGGACAAACCTGAAAGGCATCGCATTGATTCCTACATCGCTGTGTCCGTTTTGCACGAATCAAGCCGCTCTCGGGGGGGGGGGGGGGGGGGGGGGGGGGGGGGCTGCTGCCGTCGGTACGACGGGCGCACTGCCCTACTCTAGTGTCGTTTTTCTTCCAGTAAAACTGTAATCGTGCAGAATCGTTCAAAACGATTATTAATGTTTTCATGTTCCCAAAGTGCAGACCCAGGAATCGGACCCAAACGATTATTAATGTTTCGTCCAAAAACCTTAGGAAAATCACTGCAGCTCCCACACAGACAAACAAGTCCGGGGCCTAGTCAAACAAGGAGGGGTAGCATGCAGCTTCTAGCCAGCCCCCCCCCATACAAACTACTGCGGGCCTAGTCAAACAAGGAGGGTTAGCATGCAGCTTCTAGCCAGCTCCCACACAGACAAACAAGTCCAGGGCCTAGTCAAACAAGGAGGGGTAGCATGCAGCTTCTAGCCAGCTCCCGCACAACCAAACTAGTGCGGGACCTAGTCAAACAAGGAGGGGTAGCATGCAGCTTCTAGCCAGCTCCGACACACACAAACTAGTACGGGGCCTAGTCAAACAAGGAGGGGTAGCATGCAGCTTCTAGCCAGCTCCCACACAGACAAACTAGTGCGGGGCCTAGTCAAACAAGGAGGGGTAGCATGCAGCTGGGTGATTTGGGTTCCCTTCCACTTCAGCAACACAGGACAACTTCTCCCATCCAATTCTGACACTTTTTATTTTGAGGAGGCTGGCGCATCGAGCGAATAAGCTAGGGGCAGAGACCAGGCAGCCTGATGTTGTAAAAAAAAGGAAGACTCAAATTTTCATGGGAGTGGGTGATTTAGTTTCCCTTTTAATTCAAAAATGGGCTATATTCTCAAACAAAATTAATCGAATAAGCAGTTTAGGGACACAAGGCAACTTCTTCTAACCAAGGAGACAGATCAGTGACAAATGAGGGGAATCGGGGTGTCGATAGACACCTTTTTCATAATTGTGTACCTACTTTTCAAGCTGAAGGCGGAGAACGTTTTACCATACTTGGCCCTCGATGTAAGCGCCTTCGCTGTGTGGAATAAACACAGGAACATATGTGTATAGCTGTTGATTGATTCCTCGATCTTCCTGCATCACATGAATAATGGTTTTGTGAGGTGGAGGCAGTCAAAGCATTCTCCTATGCACGCCCTCTAGTTTTAGTCACTTGCGCCCTTTCCTCCCGGAACATGACCTCACACCCACCCACCTACATTGCCCTAGAAGTTCACTCCTCTCTCTGAAGGGTAACGATCCGGTAACAGCCAGCGATTGTTATGCGCAAGGGTTAAGGGACAAGGGGAACAAGGAACGAGGAACTAGAAGACTCGTTACAGATCAGACAGAAGGCAGTGATTGTTACAACGTCAGAAGTTACATGTTCCAAGTTCTAGAAATATCCAAACATCAACTTATATAGTCTTGCGGAATAATCCAGAAGGACCTAACAAACCCTAAACCTGAAGTGTTCGGCTCACAGAAACTCTACGAACCCTCGCAGAAGCCTCCTAGCAGTTTCTCGACTTCCGACTCCTAGAAGATTCTCGACGAACACACTAAACTCTCCATCACTCCAACCGGAATCCTACCCTACAATAAGGGTCACCAAACCTAGAGCACCCCATCACTCACGCTCGGCCGCTGCCATCCAGTGTTGGGTTGCCATAGTTGTGAAGCAACTCAGACGTTTCCTCCAGGTACTTCAGAACCCTGAGAGTACATGAAATGTTGCTTCAGTACTGGTCATTACGGAGTTAATATAAATACACAGTATGTGCATTATTTCTGGTTCAAGTCTCACCATAGGGTATCAATATGACAAGTGGATCAATTATAATTCCCCCTTGACACCGTTAAACAGCAGGAACATAAGGCGCACATAACAGGTAACCATCATTATCATCAATTTCATCAATGTCAAAATTTTGGATGCAGTAAATGTATGTCTGTCCCCACCCCCAAACCCCCCACCCCCCTACTCCCGAACACACAAAAAAACAAAAAGCATACTAACTTCTTGCCATTAAAGTTGAGGCAGAATGCATTCATCAGCGCTAAGTCCTTGTCTGTCATGGAACACTTAGGGATGAGGGTGCGAGAAGCAATGTGGCACCCAAGACCTGACACATCAGATTCCTTGGACAGGCGGGAAAGTTCATGTGATATGTAGCTGAAACTTGAGAGGAACGCCAAGTACGACATGTCTGTGTGGAGAAGCTCCGCTAGAACAAGCGTTTTGTCTTTACCATCAATGTGCAGATAGTTGGTCTGGAACACCATCGTACAGTCCACTGCAACAAAAATAACAACAACTTCAACACAAGGGATGGTAAATTACAACAACAACACATGGATATGGCAAGTGACAACGACATAACAAGGAATGGTTAGTTAAAACAACAACAACACATGAGATGGCAAGTGACACCAACATAACAAGGGATGGTAAGTTAAAACAACAACACATGAGATGGCAAGAGACAACAACATAACAAGGGATGGAAAATTAAAACAACAAGAACAACAACACATGAGATGGCAAGTGACAACAACATAACAAGGGATGGTAAATTAAAACAACAACAGCAACAACAACAACAACTCGAGAGATAGTAAGTAATAAAAAGCACACAAGGGATGGTAAATTACAAGAACATGCACTCACCATTCTACCTTTGGTGTCCATCACCCACATGCCACGGCCAGCTTTACGTTGTACAGTCCATCTCATGATAGAGAAGTTTTTCATGCGAAGAATCAGCAGACCATGAGAGTAGGACACCATGGGTGTGTCACCGAAGACCAATATTGTGTTATGTACTGCTCCGGGGATGATCTGACGATATCTACTCTCCATGTCGGCCTTACGGAGATAAACTGAAATTAACTGGTCTGTATGATAGAAAAACTCTTCTTTAAGTACTTCGCACTTGGCCGTCTGGAGCACCTGACTGCCCGTGCCACAACGAGAGATATCACCATTATCACGTGCCAGTTTCTCGTTCGTAGTGCGACCATTGCTTGCTTTTCCATGCTTAGTAGCTGCAGAGAGCCCATCCTCCTCGCCTACCACCGCTGCTCTGGCCGCTCGACGCAGCTGTCCACACTTCATACCTCCAGTATAATGAGTGCAGCCATGCTTGAACTTCACATGAAGTGTGTCCATGTCACTACGCAACCGCATGATAATACCTCTACCAGGACAGCCATTATCCATGTTGACGCAGCTGAAACATGAAAAGAAGTGTGCACCACCTTGCACACTATCAACATGGGTAATCCTGGGACGTTGGGTAGTCTCTGGGTTCACATGTCTAGCTGAAGCAAGGGGCCACAACAAATTGCTTGGCCCACGCTCAGACAAATCTTCAGCACTTGCTTTTGCTGCTGTTGCTGTGACTTCTGCTGCGGTTGCTTCAAATCCTGCTGCTGCTGCTGCCTCACCTAGCTGGTCTGCTGCTGCTGCTCCTCCCGCTTCAGCTTTCTCTGTTGCTGCTTCTGCTGCTGCTTGTGGTGCTGCCTCTGCTGTTTCTGCGGTTGCTGCTGCAAGTTTTTCCCTCACTGCATCTTCTGATGTTGCGATTCTGTTTGTGTTGGGGATAACAGTAGACTTCATGTGCGCCGGCCAGCTGCTATGCGCCCGCCTCCAAAGCCTCTGTGGCGTTTTTGCGGAAGCGGGGAAGCCCGGAACCGCTCCTGTTAACAACCTCGATAGAGATGTAGGACGCATCTAAGTTTCTCGCGGTTCCGATCAGTTTGCACGTTCAATTGGAGGCTGAGCTGGTGGAGAGGAGATATTTTGATGAAGCGACCTGGGGGAAGTGATGAAAAGAGCCGACCGGTTAACGCTCTGTCTCGTGAATCTTCACTGAACAGCATGGCACTGACGATTTGTCCACCTGTCTGAACCCTGCCTTACAAATAGGCGCGGACTAAAACCTGGAAAATAGGCGCGGACTTTCTTAACGCTACGTCGGTTTCAGTACTCTGAAATTTCCTGTGCCCTCACCGAATCTACCCTGGAGGATCGCGTATCTCCTGGCGTTTGAATTTTCGCAGCAATTTTCAAATCTCGGCCCAAATCTTGGCAGGTTGTGCCCGCTCGCGAGGTAGCAACAGAACGGGGCTTGCAAACTCTTTTTCGATCATGCCTCGATGAATCCTGCCCCTGCAATGGAAAGACGAAAACTGCCCCAGCTGCTACCATTAAGCTGAGCCGGTATGGGGTTTTCTAATAGACTGTAGGAAAGGGTGTCAAATATAATAGCATGGAAGGCAGCAACTTAGGAATAATGATTAAAAAAGAGTTCGCAAGCCCCGTTCTGTTGCTGCCGATATTTGGGCCGACTGCTGTGGATTTGCTACCGAAGATTTGGGCCGACTACAATCGCCCCTGGACTACAACTGCCGAGATTTGGGCCGAGATTTGAAAATTGCTGCGAAAATTCAATCGCCAGGAAATACGCGATCCTCCAGGGTAGATTCGGTGAGGGGTCGTGGCGCCCCCCCCATTACGTCATGAGCTCCCGGACAATGCTCCCGTGAACTCCAGGTGCACAGGGTGACCCGGAGTGTACCAATTGCCAGCACACTGCAACGTAGATAGACGTAGATCAAGCTCTCTGTCTACCAATTCCACTCAAGAGCCTGTCAAAATGTGCGAGTGAACACGCCCGGGGGTATACGTCAACGTCGGCGATAGCACGATTAAGAGGAAGTCAAGAGGAAGACAAGAGGAAGTCACGGCATACTCATACTCGGTTCTTGGCTCTAGCTTTGAGATAAAGTCGCGAGCGGCGAGCGGGCGAGTGACCCCCCTCGGAGTTTCTTTTCTTGACATTGGGGAAAGCCACCATCGATCTCGCCAACGGATGTCTTCAGAAGCTCCGTGTTAGCGATGCTTACAAAGCCAAATTCACCTTGTGTCGATGCCCAGCTCCCAGGCCTTCCACATGCGAGACAAATATACGTGAGTAAAAGCCTATGCATCCATGTCTGCTCCATGAAGCTGTGGTTATTTCTATTTCGATGTCTCAGTGACAATCAAAAGCAAACAAATGTCCGGAGTTTACGTTGTCGTTTCACCTCCAGCCATGCCTTGTGGCGAAAGCTGCCCGAAGTTGCCGAAGGTACAAGAGGGCACGTAAGTGGCTGTCGCGAGCTCCACAGAGCACAGATCGGGCCATTAAATCGATCAGTCGTCATCAATCATTGTGCCATTCATCACACTGCCTGCAGTTCAATTGTGCGATTTCGCCTCTTTCCGACAGATTTGGGTCGGTATACCAGCCTGTACAGGCTGGCTCCCTCTTCATGTAAACCCCCGATGGGACAACTGAACCAGTTGACTAAAGTTGCTGCTTAGAAGTTGTACATAAAAATAAGTATCTGGCAGCACAATGGCCAGGTGCAACATTTGGGGGGGGCGTACACATTAAGTATGGCACGATGCTCAGATGTAACATTTGGGGAGGTAAATACATGAAGTACATGGCACGCGCGGCATTGCTTACATTTGACAAACAACCAAAACGGTATTGTATCAGGCTTCATGATTTGAATTCCATTTTTACCATTAAAAAAACTCAGTCCTCGTAGCTCAATTTCGGGCTTGCTATTCTGATAATTCAATCGTGTTGACTAGATTCCGGTCACACTATCCTGATAGCTCAATCTCGTTAACTCAGTCATGTTAACATATTCCAGTCACAGTCTCAGGATAAGTCAATCATGTTAACAAAATTCCAGTCACACTCTCATGAGAACTCTATCATGTTAACAAAATTCCAGTCGTAATATCCCGGCACTATCCTGATAATTCAATCCTGTTGACTTCCAGTCACACTAACTCAATAATTCAATCCTGTTGAATTCAATAATTATGTTGACTTCCAGTCACACTAACTCTGTTGAATTCTAGTCACACTAACTAATAATCCTGTTGACTTCCTGTCACACTAACTAATAATTCAATCCTGTTGACTTCCAGTCACACTATCTTGATATCTATATCCTCGGGTGCTACGGTAATCATTAGCATCATCATCATCAGTTCTTCACCCTGAAATTCAGCCCCAGATTACACCTAGTGAGGGTTCAAGGGGTGAGGTTACAAGGGTACACCAGCTCATCAGTCGTGGTTCCAAACATGGTCTTCCAATTGCCAGGTGCAGTTGGCCTAGCTTGGCCTTGCTTGCACTGTTTTCTTTTTGGCTACAAGCAGTAGCTTCTAGGCAGCTCCCCTGGCTGGCTAATCAGCCAAACCTAGTGTTACCTAGTGCACCTTGAAGCTGCCGTAATCAGCTTTCTAGCGCTGCTTGAGCCTTAGCCCAATGGCTGCCTCAGGGAGCTGCCTAGAAGCTGCTGCTTGTAGCAAAACAAAAAAGCGCTTGCTCGGCCGAACCGTCCGCTTCTCATGGACTTGGCGCATCTTGAAATTATGTGCGAACACGGTGGGATTGACAATGTATAGCTATGAGCGTGAACCTCAGGGGCAGGGTGTTACAATGCACCGGCAGCTAAACTGCGGTTTAACCTGAAATGTTGTAAAGCGGTGGTATGAACAATTCGACCATCTTATCAGATGGTCCAATTGTTCATACCACCCCTTAACAATTTTCCGGCTTCTTGTTTTGCTAATTTCTGGCTTTTGTGGTCAGGCTGGGGGCAAGAATCGGAGGTGATCTCGCAAATGAGATGCAAAATCGTTTTGCTGGCATATTCTGGGAGGGTTTCAATACAGGGTTAAGACATCTATACAAAAATGATCTTGATCGCGGGAACACCGACCTACAGACGTGCTAATACGAGTACCCAGATCTGACTGTAGCTACCCCCCCCCCCCCCCCCCCCCCCCCCCCCATCTACCCCTTGACTAAAACATACAAACGAACAGACGTGTAGACCTAGGCTGAGGCGATTCCTGCAGCTAGGCGCAAATAACTCCTGTGTATTTATGGGTGGGGGTGGCCGGAGTCAGAGCACGCAGGCCAGTGTTAGTGGCCGCTGTCAACCGCCATGGTAGCTTTGTCCAGGTAAAGTAGCAGCCCCTTCTCTACTGCCGTAAGACAGGGCTCCCTTATTACCACGCCATCACCAGGCGTTCTCATTGCTTTTTGCACTCATGGTTCTTGGTCGAAGTCCACGACCACTACCACACACACACCACTACCACAACTATGCCCCCCCCCCCCCCCCCCCCCCCCCCCTCCCCCACCCACCCACCCACCCACACCCCACACCACAGTCATAGCACACAGGCAGACAAGAGCAGGCACGCCATCAAGCCATTCTCACACCTCTTGTATGTGTGTACGTATGTTGCAGTCCAGGGGTAGTCCAAATAGGCTAATGGGACTTTCCCAACAATGACAGGAAGGGCTAAAAAAAAGCATTGATGAACTGAACCCCCAAACAATCGTTTTACCGGTGGGGGCCCTGAGTTCGTTCTACAGAGATCATTTAACTCTACAATATAATGATATTATCATCCCCTTAGACTATCTGATGCTCGTTGCAGGGAGCACCATGTTCTCCTGGCACGCCATCAAGCCATTCTGGCACACCTCTTGCCTACCTCAGCCTTCGCGCTACAGATGGTGGCTACACAACTTTCCTGAAATCAGGCTTGAGTAGCCCAAGTAGCTACTAAACCTCCCCAGTGAAAGCAAACGGGCTGGCCCCCTCAACCTCACGCCTCGTAATAAGGTGTACTATTTATTTATTTAGCTACTCAACCTTGCATACAGAAATCTGAAATAAAAAACACTGCCTACCTGATGCTTGTTGCAGGAAGCACCATTTTGTGCTGACTCTCTTTCGACTGATGTGTGGAGCTCGGTGGTGCCTCATATTTCGAGCGGCTCAGATATAATTTCTCTTGCAGCAACATGCAGGTGCGATTGACGATTAAAGCAATTCAGGGGATGCCTTGGATTTGGGTCTCGTAGTTTGTAGCTTGTACCTCATATTTTCCAGGCAAAATCTACGTAAATTCAAAAAAACTCAGAAATCCTCAGAATTCTCGATTCTCAGGCCAGAATATCAGAATTATGAGGCCAAATTCTAAAGTTCAAGGTATCTATCTATTTATCCATCCATCCATCCAGCCACTTATCTATCTATCTATCTATCTATCTATCTATCCATCCATCCATCCATCCATCCATCCATCCATCCATCTATCTATCTATCTATCTATCTATCTGTCTGTCTATCTGTCCATCCATATATGAAGGGTATATACATGTAGGGAACGGCAAACTGGTATCATATGATATTATATGATGCTGGCAGTTTGACTAGGCCAAAGTTACCATTCAATTTATGTACAATACCATATGATGTAATTCGTGTGATATCATATGATATTATACTCGCCTTAAGTCAAAATCATATGATATGCCTGTCCCTACCTCTATGAAATGAGCCGGTTACGCGCGAGAATGCTCAGCTAGACGGTATGGTCATGACGTCAAATAACTGGCAATAATATGACGAAGGCAATGCATTGGTCGGATGGGTAAATTGCGCATGCCAACTTAAACTTGAACTAATATGTATAATAACTAAAATACATAGTAAATAACTAATATATACAGCACTCTATGAGACCTCCTCCCCTTACCCACCACCCCAAAACATCATCCCACCACCTCAAAACATCAGCTACTGACTCCTACCATCAGCCCACCACATCTCCCATCATCAGCCCACCACACCTCCCACCATCACACACACACAACTTGAACTTGAACTACACTACAATACTACACTACAATGCATTGGCGGGATAAGAGAGTGAATCGCGCATGCCAACCCCGATATAATAGGTGTATACTAGGGTGTAATCGCGGATGCTCCTATCTCTGATTCTTTGGTTTTGTCGTTTTTCTCAATTTCCTTCAGTTTTTAAGACTTATCTGTTTCCCACCAAGACTTATCTGTTTCCCACCAAGACTTGCCTGTTTCCCACCAAGACTTATCTGTTTCCCACCAAGACTTATCTGTTTCCCACCAAGTCTTATCTGTTTCCCACCAAGACTTGCCTGTTTCCCACCAAGACTTATCTGTTTCCCACCAAGACTTATCTGTTTCCCACCAAGACTTATCTGTTTCCCACCAAGACTTATCTGTTTACCCACCAAGACTTATCTGTTTCCCACCAAGACTTGCCTGTTTCCCACCAAGACTTATCTGTTTCCCACCAAGACTTATCTGTTTCCCACCAAGACTTATCTGTTTCCCACCAAGACTTATCTGTTTCCCACCAAGACTTGCCTGTTTCCCACCAAGACTTATCTGTTTCCCACCAAGACTTATCTGTTTCCCACCAAGACTTATCTGTTTCCCACCAAGACTTATCTGTTTCCCACCAAGACTTGCCTGTTTCCCACCAAGACTTATCTGTTCCCCACCAAGACTTATCTGTTTCCCACCAAGACTTATCTGTTTCCCACCAAGACTTATCTGTTTACCCACCAAGACTTATCTGTTTCCCACCAAGACAATCCTCCTCAAACCCGATATATTCATATATTAGGGTGTAATTGTGCATGCCAACAATGGTGGCAGCGCCCTCATTCGGTCAAGGGTTGGTATTCGTACGTTTAGTTTTTTTTAGTTGCGAAAGGAATTTCACACGTAATTATCAATGTTAGGCCGTGGCCAATAACTCAATAAGGGTAGTGGTGAATGTTCGTTTGGTCGAGGGTCGTTATCTCCAGCACCGCGTTGTTGAGGACAATTCGAGGCACTCAGTTTTGAAGGGATGCAAAAGGAAGTTACCCATGCTACTGCTAGGACAAAGTGTGGGTCTCACCTGCAAACGCCCCAAATGGGTCTCACCTGCAACGCCCTCATTGGGTCGGGGGTTGGTATCTCCCACCGACCCTAAGTGCGCCTACTTTATTGTAGGAGGGGCAACGCCATTCGAACTTCCTCTGAGTTGCTGGTTTGTGTCGGGAGACCCACCTCCTGGGGTGAAAGTCCATTCACAACTTCAAAAAAAATGAGACAAAGAGACACAGTTGGTGATTTGGATTTTGGACGCTTCAGAAAAGAAAAAAAAATCCAGATGCGCGAATCGCGCAGTTATTTAAAGGCATTTTTGCTTTTCTGGCAGCGCACAGTTTTTCAGGGCAGTTGCGCTTATTATTCGGATAGATGTATAGGTATCTGAGTTATTATCTATGTAGATATCTGTATTTGCATCAATATCTACATCCTTATCTACATCCAAATCTCTATTCAAATTTATCTCTAGATATGATCTTGATTGATTGAGTTTGGGCAAGTCACTTAATAAGCCAAAGTTGCTAACTCTGGGCTGTTATTGATTGAGTTTGGGCAAGTCACTTAATAAGCCAAAGTTGCTAACTCTGGGCTGTTATTGATTGAGTTTGGGCAAGTCACTTAATAAGCCAAAGTTGCTAACTCTGGGCTGTTATTGATTGAGTTTGGGCAAGTCACTTAATAAGCGAAAGTTGCTAACTCTGGGCTGTTATTGATTGAGTTTGGGCAAGTCACTTAATAAGCGAAAGTTGCTAACTCTGGGCTGTTATTGATTGAGTTTGGGCAAGTCACTTAATAAGCGAAAGTTGCTAACTCTGGGCTGTTATTGATTCAGTTTGGGCAAGTCACTTAATAAGCGAAAGTTGCTAACTCTGGGCTGTTATTGATTGAGTTTGGGCAAGTCACTTAAGCGAAAGTTGCTAACTCACTTAATAAGCCAAAGTTGCTAACTCTGGGCTAATAAGAACTCACTCACTTAATAAGCCAAAGTTGCTAACTCTGGGCTGTTATTGATTGAGTTTGAGCAAGTCACTTAAGCGAAAGTTGCTATCTCTGGGCTGTTACATACACATACAACCATCTCTATGATCGATAACACTTTGACTCCCACAGCATACATGGCAGCTGGTGCAGAGAGGGGCGGGGCTAGTTGGGACTATAAGGCCAGACCTAGCTGCATCGCTTATATCGCTTTCATCGCTAAGCCAATCTTGGTAGCCATGGGTTAATCGCTACAGAGATACATCGCTAAAAAACACTGAAGGGAGGGGCAGGGTAGCGGAAGTTAGCAATCAAACTGCACATTACAACAAGTCCTGATCGACTGTAATTGAACAGGATCTGTTCTTCAGGTGGTACGCTCTTCTGTTTAAATTGAAAACAACCAAGTCCTAATCCGAGGACAGGCGGCTGTAGAGTAACACGCCGATCAGGATAGAGACTGGCAGTCCTGGATTAAATACTTCCGGCAGGCGGGAGGAGAATATCTCACATTCTCCATCTCTCTCTATATCCATGTGATAATCTATGTGAATGTCTATATGTCCATCTATATTTGTATTTGATTTGCATTCCTCACTGCCCAAGTCCATTTGTTTCAACTTATTTTGCACAACAATTGTTGTGTTGATGAATGGCCACATCCAATCCACTCCTACTGGTGCTCTGAAGGAGAGCTGCAAGGGGAGTGTGTGTGTGTTATGCCATGATGTAGTGGTGTGTGTGTGTGTGTGTGGTGGTAGTGGTGATGTGTGTGTGGGGGTGGGTAGGTGGGTGGGTGGGGGAGGGATTGTTGTGTGGATCAATGGCCAGTAAGAGTGGATTGCTTGATGGACTAGAATGGATGGATGCACGGACTTACGGAGGGACGGATGGATGGATGGATGGATGGATGGATGGATGGATGGATGGATGGATGGACAGAGGGGTGGACAAACATGTGGAGGGAGGGATGAATTGATGGATACCGTGGTATGTACAGTTATATGCTCATTCACATCCATTCAAAGTACATTTCGCATATATTGTACGATTACATGTTCCTGCCGATCCATTCACAGCACAGTGCACCACCAGACTACAATTCCATGCTCATGCACATCCATTGACAACCAGCACAGTGCACCACCAGTGTATTCTTCCATGTTCATGCATATTCATCCAAATGACAGTGCATCACCATTGTTCAATTACATGCTCAAGCCGCATTCACAGCACAGTGCACCACCAGTTAACAGGCGTTTTGTTGCTCCTGAAAAATCGAACGTCGAGCGCACTGCTGCTAGCTGTAGAGCAAGCAGTGTAAAATTCCATGCTCATGCACATCGATTAACCGCACAGTGCGCCACCAGTGTACAAGCGTTTTGTGGTGTCTGAAGAACTGAGCGTCACGCGCACTGCTGCTAGCTGCTAGGAGCTGCTAGCTGCAGAACATACAGTGAACAATTCCATGCTCATGCAGATCAATTCAAATCACAGTGCACAACCAATGCACAACCAGTGTGCAATTCCATGTACATGTAGATATATTCACCGCACAGTGCACCACCAGTTTACAAGCGTGTTGTGGCTTCTGAAAAATCGATCAACAAGCGTGCTGCTACTAGGTGTTGAACAAGCAGTGTTCAATTACATGCTCATGCAGATCAATTCAAAGCACAATGCACCATCAGTGTATAATTCCATGCCCATACACATCCATTGCCATACAGCACAGTAGAACAAGCAGTGTAAAATCCCATGCTCATGCCAATCCATTCACCGCACAGTGCGCCACCAGTTTATGAGCATGTTGTGCCTTCTGAAGCACTGATCGGCAGTACAACAACCAATGTAGTATTCCATGTCCATGCAGATCAATTCAAATCACAGTGTACCACCAGTCTACAATTCCATGTGCTTGCAGATCCATTCACCGCACAGTGCACCACCAGTTTACAAGCGTTTTGTGGCTCCTGAAAAACCGATCGTCAAGTGCGCTGCTCCTAGCCGTACAGCGGGTCCCCCAGAGTCAACAGCCTAGCATGGTGAATATGATTCTAAGCATGGGGCCCATGGCGGAGAGGTATCCTGGACCATTGCACATTGCATGTGAGCAAGGGAGCTTGGAAGTTGTTCACCTTCTCCTTTGTGCTGGGATGGAGGTGTGTGTAGGGGTCGGCTATGTCATATAACATTAGTGAATAAATAATTTTATATAATATTATATAATATTAGTCGGACGAGCCGTGTCACCAGAATTTCTAATTTATTTGAAAAACCAATATTTTTGTGACACAGTGTGACACTATAATAATATTAGTTAATATTAGTTTTTCAAACACTTATATTAGTTGCCGTTATCTAGGTATGTATAGGGATCGACATAACATACGATGCTGGCCAAAGGTGAGTATGATATCGTATGATATCATACAAATTGCATCCTATAATATTGTATTTAAATGGTAACTTTGGCCTTGTCACACTTCCGGCATCATATGATGACATGATATCATATGATGCAATGTTGCCGTTCCCTGGGTATGTGTCCATGGTTTTGTATTGAAACGATTTTGGCCTCAGGACAAGAAGAGAAAGCAAAACAAAGTACTGGTAATGATATTTACTAGGGATTTAGAATTTAAACAGAAGAGTGTACCAACTGAAGAACAGATCCTGTTCAAGTACAGTCAATTAATTAATTAATTAATGATATTTACTAGGGATTGGATTTTTATTGAAAAAATTAATTAATTAATTATATTTTTATTGAAAGAATTAATTAATTGATTTTTATTGAAAAAATTAATTAATTAATTATATTTACTAGGGTTTGGATTTTTATTGAAAGGATTTTCACTGAGGAACTTGAGCTTGGTTGCATGGCTCCAGCCATCAATTTTGCTGCTTGCTGTCTTCAGCAGTAACACAAAGCATTCATACCAGAGCATTCTGATCAATGTCGGCAGTTCCCATTTGAACTCGGGCCAAGAAGAGACTGCACAACAAATCACTGGTAATGATATTGACCAGGGATTGACTTCTTGCATTGAAAGGATTTTCACTGAGGAACTTGAACTTGGTTACATGGCTCCAGCCAGTATTTTGCTGCTCGCTGTCTACAGCAGTAACATAAAGCATGAACATCAAAGCATTCCGACCAATGTGGGCAGTTCCCATTTAAGCTGCAGGACAAGAAGAGACTGCAAAAGAAAGTACTGGTGATGATATTTGAAGTACAGTTATTGCATTTTTGTATTGAAAGGATTTTCACCCCAGGAAGTAGGACCTAGTACACACAACAGCGACCCAGGCCTGGCCAGTTTGTTGCCAAGCCATCTGCCCTTGCTTTTCATCCTAGGAAGTAGGACCTAGTACACACAACAGCGACCCAGGCCTGGCCAGTTTGGTGCCAAGCCATCTGCCCTTGCTTTTCATCCTAGGAAGTAGGACCTAGTACACACAACAGCGACCCAGGCCTGGCCAGTTTGGTGCCAAGCCATCTGCCCTTGCTTTTCATCCTAGGAAGTAGGACCTAGTACACACAACAGCGACCCAGGCCTGGCCAGTTTGGTGCCAAGCCATCTGCCCTTGCTTTTCATCCTAGGAAGTAGGACCTAGTACACACAACAGCGACCCAGGCCTGGCCAGTTTGGTGCCAAGCCAACTGCCCTTGCTTTTCATCCTAGGAAGTGGGACCTTGTACACACAACAGTGCCGGTGAACAGTGACCCAGACCTGTCCAGTTTGGTGCCAAGCCAACTGCCCTTGCTTTTCACCCCAGGAAGTAGGACCTAGTACACACAACAGCGACCCAGGCCTGGCCAGTTTGGTGCCAAGCCAACTGCCCTTGCTTTTCACCCCAGGAAGTGGGACACAAAACAACGCCCACTGAGGGTTCAGAACGAAAGGCGGAGAAAGTTGTACAGAAGTAGGAAGTACGTGTCCAATGTGTGTGTTTGTCTTTGTTTGTGTTCGTGTATGTGTATCTGTATGTGTGTGTATGCTTGCGCTGGGATGGAGGTACGTGTCCAATGTATGTGTTTGTCTTTGTTTGTGTTTGTGTATGTGTATCTGTATGTGTGTGAATGCTTGCGCTGGGATGGAGGTACCTGTCCAATGTGTGTGTTTGTATTTGTTTGTGTATGTGTATCTGTATGTGTGTGTATGCTTGCGCTGGGATGGAGGTACGTGTCCAATGTATGTGTTTGTCTTTGTTTGTGTTTGTGTATGTGTATCTGTATGTGTGTGAATGCTTGCGCTGGGATGGAGGTATATGTCCAATGTGTGTGTTTGTATTTGTTTGTGTATGTGTATCTGTATGTGTGTGTATGTTTGCGCTGGGATGGAGGTGCATGTCCAATGTTTGTGTTTGTATTTGTTTGTGTATGTGTATCTGTATGTGTATGTTTGCGCTTGGATAGAGCTAGTATCTGTATGTGTGTGTATGTTTGCGCTAGGACAGAGCTAGTATCTGTGTGTGTGTATGTTTGCGCTGGGATAGAGCTACATGTCCAATGTGTGTGTTTGCATTTGTGTGTGTGTCTGTGTGTGTATGTACATGCGCATTTTGTTTCTTTTCTACCTGTCTTATTGATGTTTTCTCAGTCATACAAGTGCACTTATTTACATATGACACTAACCAGGAGTAGCCTCTTTGTCGTATATACCGGATATGTCGTATATACCGGATATGTCGTATATACCGGATATGTCGTATATACCGGATATGTCGTATATACCGGATATGTCAAAAATACCGGATGTCGTATATAACGGATATGTCGTATGAGCTTACATATTATATAAGACCATAACGCTTGGGAATTGGGGGGGTGTTGATAATCTGGGAGCATAAAGCTTGAGAATCGTGGGTATATTGATAATCTGGGACCATAAGCTTTGTCATCGTGGCTTGAATGATAATCTGGGACCATAAAGCTTTGTTAGCTTGGGTTAATTGATAATCTGGGAGCATAACGCTATATTATCGTGGTTTAATTGATAATCTGGGACCATAAGCTTTGTTATCGTGGCTTGAATGATAATCTGGGACCATAACGATATATTATCGTGGTTTAATTGATAATCTGGGACCATAAGCTTTGTCATCGTGGCTTGAATGATAATCTGGGACCACAAAGCTTTGTTAGCGTGGTTTAATTGATAATCTGGGACCATAAGCTTTGTCATCGTGGCTTGAATGATAATCTGGGACCATAAGCTGTGTAAATGTGGCTTCAATGATAATCTGGGACCATGAGATTCTTATCGTGCCTTGAATGATAATCTGGGACCATAACTCTCTGTTATCGTGGCTTGAATGATAATCTGGGACCATGTGCTGTAGGTGGATGTGTCATACGAGAGAATTCCGGGAGCTACGCCGCTTCAGATCGCTTCTGCCATGGGCCACCTTGGCATATGTTGTGCCTTACTAGAAAGTGGAGCTGACCCCGATGCTAGGAGCTGCATTGGCTCATATCCGCTGCTGCATTCCTGCTGCCCCAGGCATTTGCCGATCATCAAGTCCATGCTAGAGGTATGTGGTACTTGGTGCAGTGGGACACAGTGACAAGGATTTTTCAGTCCCGACCGAATCAGACAAAGAGGTGGAGTAATTATAAGTATACGACGCGCTGGCTCATATCCGCTGCTGCATTTCTGCTGCCCCAGGCATTTGCCGATCGTCAAGTCCATGCTGGAGGAATGTGGTACTTGGTGCCCCCCCCCCCCCCCCTCCTCTTGTGGTGGTTGGCCCCAGTGAAAGCAAACGGGCTGGCCCCCTCAACCTCACGCCTTGTAACAAGGTGTACTATTTATTTATTTATTTATTTATTCATTTATTTATTTATTTATTCATTTATTTATTTATTTATGTATTTATTTATTGATTTATTTATGGTACTTGGTGCAGTGGGCTATAGTGACAAGGATTCTTCTTGAACTTGGTGACATAGCTTCAGCCAGCCATTTAGCTGCTCTCCGGAGACATATATATATAAGTACGTGGTACTTGGTGTAGTGGCATGGATGTTTCTTGAACTTGGTTACATAGCTTCAGCCAGCCATTTGGCTGCTCGCCATATATATATAAGTATGTGGTACTTGGTGTAGTGGGCTATAGTGGCATGGATGTTTCTTGAACTTGGTTACATAGCTTCAGCCAGCCATTTGGCTGCTCGCCGGAAACGTATGTTAAAGTATGTGGTACTGGGTGCAGTGGGCTATAGTAATACGGATTTTTCAGCCCCGATAGAATCAGACAAAGAGGTGGAGTAATTATAATAAGACTTCTTACGAGGTATCCCCGTTCACCGAATGGCCCAAAGGCAGAGCTCCTTCGTGTTCGAATCCCCACAGGTGCGCTTAAGTGTTTGCAGTCACTGTCAACCTCCATGGTAGCTTTGTCCAGGCAAAGTAGCAGTCTGTTCCCTACCGCTGTCAGATGGGGCTCCCTTAGTACCACGCCTCACCAGGCGCTATCACCACCCCCCACCCCCACACCCCACACCCCACACCCCCACCCCCCCACCCCACAACCCCACCCCCCCCCCACCCCACACCCACCCCCCCCACCCCCCCCACCCCACACCCACACCCACACCCCCCCCACCCCACACCCACACCCCCCACCTATCCGCCTTCACTTCACTTGATCCACTCCACCTTCCCCCCCTCCCCCCCACCTCCCTTGGCCTGTAGCTACGGACAACACTGGGTGGGCTATCCGACTTACTTCTTACAAGGTTCACATGACTCATTGGCTAATATTGACATTTGCATTCCTGCTGCCTCAGTCTTGTGAACAAACAAAACAATTCATGTGCCAGTCTTGTACCAAAGGTCATGTGCCAATTTGAGCCATGTGCCAATAGTCATTTGTCAGAGGTCATGTGCCGATTTGAGTCATGTTCCAAAAGTAATGTGACAATGTCACGTTCCAGGTCATGTTCCAATAGTTCCAGGTCATGTTCCAATGTGACAGGTCATGTTCCAATAGTCATGTTCCAAAAGTAATGTGACAGTCATGTGACAGTCATGTGCCAATCAACAAGTCTAACTCACAGCTCTCTATAGTGATGCTCGTTGAAATTAGAAGGTGCGGTGTTCGAACCCCTTCGGATGCGCTTTAGTGTTCGCGGGCGCTGTCAACCACCATGGTAGCACTGTCCAGCCCAAGCACTCTGTAGCTGCCTCTGCTACCTGTTGTCTGTAGCTGCCTCTGCTACCTGTTGTCTGCAGCTGCCTCTGCTACCTGTTGTCTGTAGCTGCCTCTGCTACCTGTTGTCTGTAGCTGCCTCTGCTACCTGTTGCCTGTAGCTGCCTCTGCTACCTGTTGTCTGTAGCTGCCTCTGCTACCTGTTGTCTGTAGCTGCCTCAGCTACCTGTTGTCTGTAGCTGCCTCTGCTACCTGTTGTCTGTAGCTGCCTCTGCTACCTGTTGTCTGTAGCTGCCTCTGCTACCTGTTGCCTGTAGCTGCCTCTGCTACCTGTTGTCTGTAGCTGCCTCTGCTACCTGTTGTCTGTAGCTGCCTCTGCTACCTCTTGTCTGTCCCTGTAAGCCTTTCCATAGTATCTGCTTCTCCCCCTCTTTTTCTCAGCTGCCTGGGCTGCAGCAGCCTGAACTGCCGGGTCAGTAGCTGCCTGAGCGTCCCGTTACCTATCCCTCCAATCTGTTTAATGGCATCTGCTTCTCCCCCTCTGATCCTCAGCTGCCTGGGCTGCAGCAGCCTGAACTGCCGGGTCTGTAGCTGCCTGAGCGTCCCGTTACCTATCCCTCCAATCTGTTTAATGGCATCTGCTTCTCTCCCTCTTTTCCTCAGCTGCCTGGGCTGCAGCAGCCTGAACTGCTGGGTCTGTAGCTGCCTGAGCGTCCCGTTACCTATCTCTTTAATCTGTTTAATGGCATCTGCTTCTCTCCCTCTTTTCCTCAGCTGCCTGGGCTGCAGCAGCCTGAACTGCCGGGTCTGTAGCTGCCTGAGCGTCCCGTTACCTATCCCTCCAATCTGTTTAATGGCATCTGCTTCTCTCCCTCTTTTCCTCAGCTGCCTGGGCTGCAGCAGCCTGAACTGCCGGGTCTGTAGCTGTCTGAGCGTCCCATTTCCTATCCCTCCAATCCTTTGATTGGCCTATGCTTCTCTCCCTCTTTTCCTCAGCTGCCTGGGCTGCAGCAGCCTGAACTACCAGATCTGCAGCTGCCTTTGCTACTGGCTCTGAAGTTGCCTTGGCTACCCAATGGCTATCCCTATACAGCTCTCTCATGTGATGTGAACTGCCTTTCTCACAGCTCTCTATGTTGGTGTGCAGGGATAGACAATGGGTAGCTAAGGCAGCTGCAGACCCAGTAGTTCAACTTACAGCTTGTATGATCAGCTCATGTGATCTCTCATGTGATCTCAGCTCACCTAACAGCTCATGTGATCTCTCATGTGATCTCAGCTTACCTAACAGCTCATGTGATCTCCGCTCACCTAACAGCTCATGTGATCTCAGCTAACCTAACAGCTCATGTGATCTCAGCTCACCTAACAGCTCATGTGATCTCTCATGTGATCTCAGCTCAACTCACAGCTCATGTGATCTCTCATGTGATCTCAGCTTACCTAACAGCTCATGTGATCTCAGCTCACCTAACAGCTCATGTGATCTCAGCTCACCTAACAGCTCATGTGATCTCTCATGTGATCTCAGCTCAACTCACAGCTCATGTGATCTCTCATGTGATCTCAGCTTACCTAACAGCTCATGTGATCTCAGCTCACCTAACAGCTCATGTGATCTCAGCTCACCTAACAGCTCATGTGATCTCTCATGTGATCTCAGCTCAACTCACAGCTCATGTGATCTCTCATGTGATCTCAGCTTACCTAAGAGCTCATGTGATCTCAGCTCACCTAACAGCTCATGTGATCTTAGCTCACCTAACAGCTCATGTGATCTCAGCTCACCTAACAGCTCATGTGATCTCTCATGTGATGTGAACTTTCTTACTCTCAGCTCTCTATGGTGATGTGCAGGCGAGCGAAGAGCCTGATGCAGCTGCAGACCTCAGAGATGCTACATACACGCCGCTCCTTGTCGCTGCTCGCTACGGCCATGCGGCAATAGTCCATACCCTTCTATCAGCAGGCGCTTCACATGATCGAGGAGACATCAATGGCAACCTGCCCATTCACATTGCAGCTTTGTATAATCACTTGCCAATTGTGGCAATGCTGATAGAATCAGGTAGGTATCGTTGTCATTGTTGATAGGTAGGTAGGTAGGTTGGTAGGTAGCTATTGGTGGCTGATAGATAGACAGGTGTGTTGGTACCAGTGTCAATGCTGATAGGATCAGATTGGTATTGTTGTCAGTGCTGATAGGTAGGTAGCTAGCTATGTCGGTGTCTGACAGAGAGGTAGGTGGGCAGGTGATAGAGAGGTAGGTGGGTAGGCGATAGAGAAGTAGGTGGGTAGGTACCGCTGTCATTGCTGATAGAATTAGTTGGGTATGGTTGTCATTGCTGATAGAATTAGGTGGGTATGGTTGTAATTGCTGATAGGATCAGGTTGGTATTGTTGTCATTGCTGATAGGTAGCTAGCTAGCTATCGGTGTCTGACAGAGAGGTAGGTGGGTAGGTGATATAGAGGTAGGTGGGTAGCTACCGCTGTCATTGCTGATATAATCAGGTGGGTATGGTTGTCATTACTGATAGAATTAGGTAGGTATCGGTGTCTGACAGAGAGGTAGGTGGGTAGGTGATAGAGAGGTAGGTGGGTAGGTGATAGAGAGGTAGGTGGGTAGGTGATAGAGAGGTAGGTGGGTAGGTGATAGAGAGGTAGGTGGGTAGGTGATAGAGAGGTAGGTGAGTAGGTGATGGAGAGGTAGGTGGGTAGGTGATAGAGAGGTAGGTGGGTAGCTACCGCTGGCATTGCTGATATAATTAGGTGGGTATTGTAGTCATTGCTGATAGGTGTGTAGGTAGCTATTGGTGGCTGGAAGAGAGGTAGGTGGGTAGGTACCACTGTCGTTGCTAATACACACACTCCACACACAGGCATGCAAATACACACACACAGGCATGCACATCCACATCCACACACACACACTCCACACACAGGCATGCAAATAAACACACACAGGCATGCACGTACATATCCACACACACACACACTCCACACACAGGCATGCACATACACACACCAGGCATGCACGTACAAATCCACCACACACCAATCCACCACACAGGCATGCACATGCACCACACACACACACAGGCATGCACGTACACATCCACACACACACACACTCCACACACAGGCATGCACATGCACACACACACAGGCATGCACGTACACATCCACACACACACACTCCACACACACAGCATGCACTCACACACAGGCATGCACGTACACATCCACACACACACACTCCACACACAGGCATGCACATACACACACACACACACAGGCATGCACGTACACATCCACACACACACACACACTCCACACACAGGCATGCACATACACACACACAGGCATGCACGTACACATCCACACACACACACACTCCACACACAGGCATGCAAATAAACACACACAGGCATGCACGTACACATCCACACACACACACTCCACACACAGGCATGCACATGCACACACACACAGGCATGCACGTACACATCCACACACACACACTCCACACACAGGCATGCACATGCACACACACACACACACACACATGCATGCATGCACGTACACATCCACACACACACACTCCACACACAGGCATGCACATGCACACACACAGGCATGCACGTACACATCCACACACATATGGCCCTATTAGCTCATGCACAGTAATTAAATTAATGATACTGCCTTGTGGGGCAAGTTTTAGACTTAGCCCAGTGGCTGCCTCAGGGAGCTGCCTAGTAGCTGCTGCTAGTAGCCGAAAAGAAAAACAGTGCTGGCTAATAACACCCTGGCTAAAAGTACCTTGGCTGACAACCTGATAATGATACTGCCTGGTGGGGCGAGGTATTAAAGGAGCCCCGTCTTATGGCGGTAGGGAACGAGCTGCTACTGTACCTGGACAAAGCTATCATGGTGGTCGACAGGGACTGCGAACACTAAAGCGCACCCATAGGGATTCGAACCCCGCACCTTCTTGTTTCAACGAGCTATACCATTGAGCCATTCGTCGATAAACTCGTAGGATAGCTCATGCAATTCCCACACACACACATAAGCACAGACCCACACAATCTGTTTCACACACACACACACATATAAGCACAGACCCACACAATCTGTTCCACTCACACACACACACATAAGCACAGACCCACACAATCTGTTTCACACACACACACACACACACACTTAAGCACAGACCCACACAATCTGTTTCACACACACACACACACACACACACACTCACTCATGCGCATGTTTGGAAAAAAACAATGTTTGACCCATTCCAGATGTAACCCTTCATGTCCAAACACCATGGATGAAACAATCATCCTCCTATTCCCTTGGCCACAACCACAACCAGTGCCACAACCAGCGCCACAACCACGAACAGCGCCATGGCCAAACCCAAGTCTTGTTTGACCCATTCCAGATGTGAACCTCCATGTCCAAACGCCATGAATACACACACACTCTCTCTCACACACACACACAGACTCACACACAAACGCGCATACACACTCAGACACACACAAACACACACACACTCTTACACACATACACACTCTTACACACTCACAGACTCACACACACTCTCGCACGCACAATCCCACACACACTCACACACAAACACACTCACTCATACACACACACACTCACTCTCACATACACCACACTCTCACACACACACAATCACACTCACACGAACACTCTCACATACACCCAAACTCTTAAAGACACACACTAACCCACACGTGCACGCACACACACTGACACACTCTCTCTCAAACACACATCCCCCCCCACACACACAATCACACTCTCACACAAACTCTCTCTTACACACACACTCACACTCTCACACATACTCACACACACTTAGACACACACAAACACACACACTTTCACACACATGCACACTCACACACTCTCTCAAATACACTCACACGCACACACACGCACACGCACTCTCTCTCTCACACACACTCAAACACACACACTCACACACCATACTCTAGCCCACCGCCACAACCAGAGCCTTTGCCTTAACCCAGGTCTTGTATGCCACATTGCAGGTGTGAATCCATCATGTCCTAACGTCATGGATGAAGCAACCACATCTCTGCACTTGGCTTGTAGACGAGGGCATGTGGAGATGGTCAGGACCCTGCTAACAGCTGGTGGGTATGGCAGTGTTTGTGTGTGTGTGAGAGTGAGTGGGTGGGTGGGTGGGGGGGGGGGGGGGGGGGGGAGTGTTTTGTGGAGATGATCAGGACCCTACTAACAGCTGGTGGGTATGGAACGTGGAATGGGACGTGCAAAACCTGTGGTTAGGCAAAGTCTATGGTGCTCTTGCAGTGGTGGGCAAGAGTATGGTGCGTGTGTGAGAGTTTGGGTGTTTAAGTGTGTGTGTGAGTGTGTGTGTGTGGTGGTGGTGGTGGTGGGGGGGGGGGGGGGGGGGGGGGGGGGGAGTGTTTTGTAGAGATGATCAGGACCCTGCTATCAGCTAGTGGGTATGGCATGTGGAATGGGACGTACAAGACCTGTGGTTAGGCAAAGGCTGTAGTCGCAGTGGTGGGCAACAGTATGGTGCGTGTGTGAGAATGAGTATGTGTGCAAGTGTTTGAGTGTGTGTGAGAGTGAGTGTGTGTTTATGTGTGTGTGAGTGTGTGAGTATGAGTGTGTGTGCGAGTGTGTGTGTGAGAGAGAGTGTGTGAGAGTGTTTTGTGGAGATGGTCAGGACCCGGTAAACAGCTGGTGGGTATGGCACGTGGAATGGGATGCACAAGACATGTGGCTAGGCAAAAGCTCTGGCTACAGCGGTGGGCAAGAGCATGGTGTGTGTGTGAGTGTGTGAGTATGAGTGTGTGTGCGAGTGTGTGTGTGTGAGTGTGTGTGTGCGGGGGAGAGAGTGTTTTGTGGAGATGATCAGGACCTTACTAACAGCTGGTGAGTATGGCACATGGAATGGGACGTACAAAACCTGTGGTTAGGCAAAGGCTCTGGTCGCAGTGGTGGGCAAGAGTATGGTGTGTGTGTAAGTGTGTGAGTATGAGCGTGTGAGAGCTGGTGTGTGTTGAGAAGAGAGTGTGGTTTAGTGTAAGAGAGTTGCGGTGAGAGTTGTGTGAGAGGGTGTGAGTATAGTATGTGTTGAGGAGAGTATGTGTGTGAGAGAGAGTGTGGGTATTAGTGTAAGAGAGTGTGTGTGTGAGAGTGTGTGAGTATGAAGGGTGGGTGCGAAGAGAGACGTGTGTGTGAGAGAGAGCGAGTGTGGGTGTTTGTAGTGTGTAAGAGAGTGTGTGTCGTGATGAGTCGTGAGTGAGTTTGAGTGTGTGGTGAGAGAGTGTGTGTGTGTGAGAGTGTGTGTGAGTATGAGTGGTTGTGTGCGAGTTGGGTGTGTGTGAGGATGAGTGTGTGTGAGAGAGTGGGAGTATGAGTGTTGTGTGGTTGAGAGTGTGTGAGTGTGGTGAGAAGTGTGTGGTGAGTGTGTGAGTATGAGTGTGTTGCGAGCGTTGTGTGGGGGAGTATGAGTGTGTGGTTGAGGGTGTGTGATATGAGCGGTGTGAGAGGTGTTGAGTATGAGCGATGTCGTGTGAGAGTGTGTGAGTATGAGTGTGTGTGAGAGTGTGTGAGTATGAGTGTGTGTGAGAGTGTGTGAGTATGAGTGTGTGTGCGAGTGTGTGTTGTAGTATGAGGTGTGTGTCGAGTGTGCATTGTGTGTGTTGTGCGAAGTGTGTTGAGTATGAGTGTTGTGTGCGAGGTGTGTGTGAGTATGAGTGTTGTGAGTATGAGTGTGGTGTGTGAGTGTTGTGGTGAAGAGTGTGTGAGTTATGAGTGTGCTGTGTGAGTAAGAGCTGTGTGTGCGAGTGTGTGAGTATGAGTGTGTGTGCGAGAGTTGTGTGTGTGCGGTATGAGTTGTGTGTGCGAGTGTGTGAGTATGAGTGTGTGTGTGCGAGTGTATGAGTGTGTGTGTGTGTGCGAGTGTGTGTGTGTGTGAGAGTGTGTGCCAGTGTGTGAGTATGAGTGTATGTGTGTGTGCGAGTGTGTGAGTATGAGTGTGTGTGCGAGTGTGTGTATGTGTGCGAGTGTGTGAGAGGATACACACTCACACACATGCACACACACCGACACACATGTACTCATGCACACACATTTGTACATACACATGCACACACACATGTGCACGAGTATGCATATACATCTATGTATGTACACACGTACAAACACACACACGCAAACACACACCTGCACGCACATGCACACACACACAAACACGTACACACACGCAAACACACACCTGCACGCACCTGCACCTGAACACAAACACGAACACATATGCAAACACACACCTGCACGCGCATGCACCTGAACACAAACACGTACACATACGCAAACACACACCTGCACGCACATGCACCTGAACACAAACACGTACACACACGCAAACACACACCTGCACGCACATGCACCTGCACACAAACTTGCATATATGCACACACACTGCTTCTATTCAGGTGCTTTCACTGGAGCAAGAGATGCAAACAAGGAGACGCCCATAGTTGTCGCGTGTCGCATGGGCTTTCTGGAGGTGGTGGATGCATTGCTGAAAGCTGGTGCAGATGTTGAGGAGGATGGCCTTGGGCTGGGAGACATGACTCCTCTCATGTGGGCATCCGCCTTTGGACAGGTGGGCTTGTGTGTGTAAGCTACAGTCCAGGGATGGTTTCGGTGCCTGCCCTCGCGGGCATCGATGGCGATTCTTTTTTACTAAGGTGGTCCTACGGTGACTTTAGCTAGCTCCGGCTTACGCTATGGTGTCCTCAACTTCACGTCCTGTGAGTAACTGTATTACACGGATGTAACAATTTCAATTTCAATACAGTCCAGGGGTAGCCAAATAGGTCGAAGGGACTTTCCCAATCTCGTTATCAGATGAATTGGGCCCCAACAAATTGGACCCCAACAAATTGGACCCCAACAAATTGGGCCCCAACAAATTGGACCCCAACAAATTGGACCCCAACAAATTGGACCCCAACAAATTGGACCCCAACAAATCGGGCCCCAACAAATCGTTTTACCGAAAGGGACTCTGATTGTGTGCTACTGTATGTAAGGAATGGTAATATGATATAATATGATATCATGTCGTCATATGATATCATATGATATCATATGATGCTGACAGTCTGACTAGGCTAAAGTTACCATTTACATACAATATCAAATGATTCAATTTGTATGATATCATATGATATCATACTCGCCTTTGGTCAGTATCATATGATTTTCCGGTCCTTAATAGTATGTAGGCCCTGGGTTCTTGCTACCAGGGTGATACATGACGCGTGCTATGCGCGGTAGCGCACAAGGTTTTGGAGCCCGTCTGCGCGGCTGACACAATTTTGTAAGCTCCCTCTAGTCTGGGCGCAGCGCGCAGATTTCCGTTTTCGGTTGAGTCAAAAGCGCAACCCAAAAGGAGGCAGTTGCGTCAAAAGGGCAACCCAAAAGGAGGCAGTTGCGTCAAACGCGCAACCCAAAATGACAAAATGTAGTACCCTGGGGACTCGTGAACATCACCGACAGAAAAGGAAATAAAAACAAAATTACCCTGCCTGATACTATATAGGTGGCCTAGTACCTATGGCATTGCCATGTAGGCAAAGAGGTTTGTCACAACTAAGGCATTAGCAAATAGGCAAAAAGGCATAGGGCTTGGAGATGGTTCCATGGTGCACACCAGGATCAGCACAGGGGCGTTGGCCACGGCGGGGACAGGCAGGGGGGGGGGGGGGGGGGGGGGGGGGGGGGGAGTAGAGGGGTAGGGGGGGGTGTAGAGGGGTAGGGGGGAGTAGGTGCAGTTTTGGGGCGGTGGCTACTGTGGGGACAGCCTAGGAGTGGGGAGGAGAGCACACACACACATATATAATGATGCACGCATACGATGACACACACATACAATTACACTGAGTAAGGCATAGGGGTTGGCGACATGACTTGTGACGGTGACATGACTTGTGATAGTGACATGACTTGTGACAGACAGATGACTTGTGACTGTGACTTCTGACAGTGACTTGTGACAGTGACATGACTTGTGACGGACAGATGACTTGTGACAGTGACATGACTTGTGACAGTGACATGACTTGTGACAGTGACATGACTTGTGACGGACAGATGACTTGCGACAGTGACATGACTTTTGACAGTGACTTGTGACAGTGACATGACTTGTGACAGTGACATGACTTGTGACAGTGACATGACTTGTGACAATGACATGACTTGTGACAGTGACATGACTTGTGACAGTGACAATACTTGTGACAGTGACTTGTGACAGTGACATGACTTGTGACAGTGACATGACTTGTGGCAGTGACATGACTTGTGACAGTGACATGACTTGTGACAGTGACTTGTGACAGTGACATGACTTGTGACAGTGAAATAACTTGTGGCAGTGACATGACTTGTGACAGTGACATGACTTGTGACAGTGACATGACATGGATTGGACAGTTGAACTTGTGACAGTACATGACTTTGTGACCGTGGACATGACTGTCGGGCAGTGACATGACTTGTGACAGTGACATGACTTGTGACAGTGACATGACTTGTGACAGTGACATGACTTGTGACAGTGACATGACTTGTGACAGTGACATGACTTGTGGCAGTGACATGACTTGTGACAGTGACATGACTTGTGACAGTGGCATGACTTGTGACAGTGACATGACTTGAGACAGTGACATGACTTGTGACAGTGACATGACTTGTGACAGTGACATGAATTGTAACAGTGACATGACTTGTGACAGGTGAATGACTTGACAGGACATGATTGTGACCGGTACATGACTTGTGACAGTGAAAGACTTGGACAGCGACATGACTTGTGACATGACATGGACTTGTGACAGACAGAGGACTTGGGGGACAGACTTGTGACATGACAGACCGTGTGACGGATGACATGACTTGTGCCAGGTGACACATGATTGTAACCGACAGATGACTTGTGCAGTGGCATGACTTGTGACAGTGACATGACTTGTGACAGTGACATGACTTGTGACAGTGACAGTGACATGACTTGTGACAGTGACATGACTTGTGACAGTGACATGACTTGTGACGGTGACATGACTTGTGACAGACAGATGACTTGTGGCAGTGGCATGACTTGTGACAGTGACATGACTTGTGACAGTGACAGTGACTTGTGACAGTGACATTGACTTGTGACAGTGACAGTGACTTGTGACAGTGACATGGCTTGTGACAGACAGATGACTTGTGGCAGTGACATGACTTGTGACAGACAGATGCGACATGACTTGTGACATTGAGATTCAAACCCCCGTTGTTTCAGCGACCAGGCTTCAACAAGTCCTATGCAGCGTCGCAAGCGACGCGGGAAATTGGCGGAGTGTGATGGCAACGGAACAAAAGGTGGTAACGATGGAGCTGACCGAAGCGAGTTAGTTACGCGACCGTTGGATGACGTGCCAGGCTTCAAGTTGTTTTCAATTTTTCGGTCGGACAAACGGACAAATGGGTAACCCTGGGGGCTTCCGCCCCCTTGAAGAGGGGGCTCCGCCAAAAACAGTGTGACGGAACTAGACCTATGGGACATATCGAAAAGGTATACTCGATCGCTAGAATAATGTCAACACACAAGTTTTTTGTGTGCCTTAAATGGCCCTTAAAAGCTATATAAGGCTTGGGCCTTGGGAAAATATAAAAAGCTATATAAAGCTATAAAACGCTGTCCCTGGAGGATGCCTAAAACAATGAAGCATGAAAAAACCCACTGTCTGATCTTTAAAAAATCCCTGTGCTACGCGTAGCCTAAAAAGGAACAGTGCCATAGAGTTCCTTGTTTCAACTTCAGTAATGATGATACCTGGTAGGGCGTGGTATTGGTTGTATCACTAGGTATATTGTCACCGGGAGATATGAGACAGTGTGGGGCACTGGAGATGATGACTGGTAGAGGATATAGTTTTAGAACGAGACAATATTACACGGTAGGTCGTACGCGGGTGGGGAGCGGTCTCCTAGCTCAACTGGACAAGCCACCATCGCGGTTGACAACGACCTGCAACGCCAAGAGCGACCGAAGGGGGAGTCGAACCCCCGACTCTTCATCCTTAAGCGATTTGGTCAAGGTAAAACATAAGAACCTAAATGCACAGTCAGATCTACACATCTTCATATAGACACGATTCCCCCTTCGGTCGCTCTTGGCGTTGCAGGTCGTTGTCAACCGCAATGGTAGCTTGTCCAGTTGAGGTAGAAGACCGCTCCCTACCTGCGTACAACGGGCTCCCTTAACATCACGCCCCTCCAGGCGTTATCATTACCTTTTTTCATCACGTGTAACAGTATCAAGATAAGACGAGGACAGCAAAGCATGTAGCAGAATGCTGACTTATACCAGCCTTCAGGCTGCTCACGGTCAGTGGTATGTAGCAATTCTGTTGCAGTTTGGTTTCATTGCAAGGTATGTGAGCTTTCAGGTACTGCAGAAGTAATCATAACGCCTGGTAGGGCGTCGTATTGGTTTGATCACAAGGTAAACCAGCCTTCAGGCTGCTCACTGTCTGTGGCATGTAGCAATTCTGTTGCAGGTTGGTTTCATTGCAAGGTATGTGAGCCTTCAGGTATTGCAGAAGTCATGATAACGCCTGGTAGGGCGTGGTATTAAGGGAGCCCTGTCTTACGGCAGTAGGGAACGAGCTGCTACTTTACCTGGACAAAGCTACCATGGTGGTTAACAGCGACCGCAAACACTAAAGCGCACCCGTAGGGATTCAAACCTCGCAGCTTCTTGTTTCGACGTGCTCTACCATTGAGCCAGTCGTCGAAACGGGATTTGTTTCTTACAGATCCTCCAAAGCTACAGATTAGAAGTAGCAAAACAAGCAAAATGTTTACTGATCTCAATCAGTGGAGCAAGGATGATAATATTCGATAAAGTCGCTATTCAAGTTAAGAGAATTCCAGCAGAGACTTTTCCGACATTGATATTAAACACAATGTATTACCCACCCACTGCCCCTCACGTTTTCATCCATAGTCTCTAGCTTCCCCTCCACCTCCTCCTGCCCCATCACCCACCAACACCAACACCACTACCCACCAACCCACCCACCACCATCACCACCCTCCACCACCATCACCACCGCGTGTATGCAGGTTGAAGTTGTGAGGAGGCTGCTTGAAGCGAATGCTGATGTCCATGCTTTAGGTGGAGCTTATCGCACTGCAATGGAGTTTGCTGCTGGTACGTGTATGTTTTTTTTTTTTTTTTTATTATTATTAAATTTACTGCAATGGAGTTTGCTGCTGGTACCCGTATGTTAATTATTATTAGTAGTCGTCGTCGTCGTAGCAGTAGTATCATTATTTGCAATAGTAGTAGTAGTAGTAGTAGTAGTTTTAGTAGTAATAGTGTTATTAAATGAACTTCAATGGAGTTTGCTGCTGGTACGTTTATGGTTCTCATTTGTTAATTTATATTATTATTATTATTATTACATTTTTTGTATTATTATTTTAGTTTGCTGCAGGTACGTGTTTGGTTATTGCTTGCAACCTGACTACTGAATGTATGTTACTTCAGTCCAGGGGTAGTCAAATAATGCTTAAGGGACTTGCCCAACCATGATATCAGGAGAGGCTAAACATCAAATGGACACATCTTGATTGCAACCTGACTCCTGTATTTATGTATGTGTGTATGTTACAGTCCAGGGTTAGGCCAAATAGGCTAAAGAGACTTACCAAAACGTGTAGGTGGGGCTTAGAACGAAAAAGCACTGATGAACTGAACCTCAAACAACCTGACTACTAAATGTACCACAACGAAGCTTACTGCTGGGTTTTTATTTTTAGTTGGCCCCTCCTGGTGACCTAAAATTGACATGGATTGTTAGAACTTGGGCAAACCCTTTTACCCTATTTGGCTACCCCTCCACCATACCAGACAGGAAGGCGCACAGACAGACACAGACAGGCACTCAGAAACACAGACAGACAGGCAGGCACACAGACAGACACACAGAAACACAGACAGACAGGCAGGCACACAGACAGACACAGACAGACACACAGAAACACAGGCAGGCACACAGACAGACACAGACAGACACACAGAAACACTGACAGACAGGCACACAGACAGACACAGACAGACACACAGAAACACAGACAGACACACAGACAGACAGGCAGGCACACAGACAGACACAGACAGACACACAGAAACATAGACAGACAGGTAGGCAGCCACACACCTGTCTGTCTGGTTATAGTTTGCATTGCTAAAAGTGGGTACCAGCATGCAGGAGAATACTCTGCCTAGCTCACAACACTAAATCCATTGCTGTAGCCGCAACCAAATACACACCCAAAACCCTATCCACAGCCACACCGAAATCCGTTACCAAATTTGTATCCAACCGCTAGGTCATACCGAGGTGGTAGCCCTCTTGGCAGCAGCAGGGGGTGAGCTGCCATCAGACGAGGGGGCTTCGCCCGTTTTCGACTTTCAGGAGGAGGTAGTAGCATACGTACCAGAAGAGGACTCTGCCCCACCAATCAACTTCGACCTTGGACTCTAAGATGGCAGCAAACTGCAAATTGCTACGACGAATTGCTACGAGCAGCCAATTTGCTGGCTGAAGCTATGTGACCAAGTTCAAGTTCAAGATGATGGTGGAGTATCACTGATAATTGCTACAACGAATTGCTACGAGCAGCCAATTTTCTGGCTGAAGCTATGTAACCAAGTTCAAGTTCAAGATGATTGTGGAGTAGCACTTCAAATGTGGGGGGGGTCCCGTACCCTCTTCTGCACCCCTGTGGCGCCCCCGGTGTAGCAGGATAGCCTATTACAGTATATCTCGGCGAGGTCAACAAGATCTCGACACGATCTGATGATGCCCGATTTCATCATCAGATCTGATGTCGACTGTGCGGGTGCATAGCTTTTCTTTTCCACTAAGAGCAGCAGCTCCTAGGCAGCTCCCCGCGCTTGCTACCCAGCTAATCTTATTGCAACGTAGTGCAACTGGAAGCTGACAGAATCATCGTTCCAGTACTATTTAAATGTTGGGGCTTAGCCCAGTGACTGGCTCATGGACCTGCCTAGAAGCTGCTGCTCGTAGCGGAAAAGAAAAGCTTTGTGCGGGTGACACCATCATCGCACATGCAACATCTATGCGTGTTTATATATTTACTGCTCACGAGTGACAATACAGGTAGTGCCAACATGTGCACCAATTCCAGGGAGTTAAACCTCCGCTTCAATAAACTATTCTTGCCGCTTCACAGCACTTCAATTAAAATTTGCCATTTCAATAAACTGTTTATGGCTGTAGCTCAGGTTGCAGCAGGCAGTTGCACCCATCTTCTGGCAGTAGCCCAGGTTTAAGCAGGGTTGGTGACACCAACATGCGACGTCCTTGCAAGCAAGAAATCACAGTGACACTAGTGAATCACAGTCACACTGGTGAATCACAGTCACACTGGTGAATCACAGTCACACTAGTGAATCACAGTCACACTAGTGAATCACAGTCACACTAGTGAATCACAGTCACACTTATGAATCACAGTCACACTAGTAAATCACAGTCACACTAGTGAATCACAGTCACACTAGTGAATCACAGTCACACTAGTGAATCACAGTCACGCTAGTGAATCACAGTCACACTAGTGAATCACAGTCACACTAGTGAATCACAGTCACACTAGTGAATCACAGTCACACTTGTGAATCACTGTCACACTAGTGAATCACAGTCACACTAGTGAATCACAATCACACTAGTGAATCACAGTCACATTTATGAATCACAGTCACACTAGTGAATCACAGTCACACTAGTGAATCACAGTCACACTTATGAATCACAGTCACACTAGTGAATCACAGTCACACTAGTGAATCACAGTCACACTTATGAATCACAGTCACACTAGTGAATCACAGTCACACTAGTGAATCACAGTCACACTAGTGAATCACAGTCACACTAGTGAATCACAGTCACACTAGTGAATCACAGTCACACTTGTGAATCACTGTCACACTAGTGAATCACAGTCACACTGGTGAATCACAGTCACACTAGTGAATCACAGTCACACTAGTGAATCACAGTCACACTAGTGAATCACAGTCACACTAGTGAATCACAGTCACACTAGTGAATCACAGTCACACTAGTGAATCACAGTCACACTAGTGAATCACAGTCACACTAGTGAATCACAGTCACACTAGTGAATCACAGTCACACTAGTGAATCACAGTCACACTAGTGAATCACAATCACACTAGTGAATCACAGTCACACTAGTGAATCATAGTCACACTAGTGAATCGCAGTCACACTTGTGAATCACAGTCACACTAGTGAATCACAGTCACACTAGTGAATCACAGTCACACTAATGAATCACAGTCACACTAATGAATCACAGTCACACTAGTGAATCACAGTCACACTAGTGAATCTGATGACATAGCTAGTGTATGTAACTATGTGAGTAATGGGGATTTTGTGGTGAATATTGAGCTAACTAGAAGCTGACTAGGTTAGGGTCAACTGAGCAAGAGTATAGCAGGGGGTTCGCTAGAGGATCAAGGAGGCAGACAAAAAACGATGATGCAACCATTGTGTGGCGCATGGGCGGCTGCCGATGACAAGGCTATGTCTAGAAGGATCAGGTTGGCTATATATATTGTGGGATGCATTGTGTGGCGCATGAGTGGCTGCTGATGACAAGGCTATGTCTAGAAGGATCAGGTTGGCTATATATATTGTGTGATGCATTGTGTGGCGCATGAGTGGCTGCCGATGACAAGGCTATGTCTAGAAGGATCAGGTTGGCTATATATATTGTGTGATGCATTGTGTGGCGCATGAGTGGCTGCCGATGACAAGGCTATGTCTAGACGGATCAGTTGGCTATATATTGTGTGATGCATTGTGTGGCGCATGAGTGGCTGCCGATGACAAGGCTATGTCTAGAAGGATCAGGTTGGCCATATATATTGTGTGATGCATTGTGTGGCGCATGAGTGGCTGCTGATGACAAGGCTATGTCTAGAAGGATCAGGTCGGCTATATATATTGTATGATGCATTGTGTGGCGCATGGGTGGCTGCCGATGACAAGGCTATGTCTAGAAGGATCAGGTTGGCTATATATATTGTGTGATGCATTGTGTGGTGCTTAAGTGGCTGCCGATGACAAGGCTATGTCTAGAAGGATCAGGTTGGCTATATATATTGTGTGATGCATTGTGTGGCGCATGAGTGGCTGCCGATGACAAGGCTATGTCTAGAAGGATCAGGTCGGCTATATATATTGTATGATGCATTGTGTGGCGCATGAGTGGCTGCCGATGACAAGGCTATGTCTAGAAGGATCAGGTTGGCTATATATATTGTATGATGATACATTGTGTGGCGCATTGGCAGCTGCAGATGACAAGGCCATGTCCAGTAGAATGAGGTAGGATAGATATATTGTATGATGCAACCATTGTGCGAAGCATGGGCGGCTGCAGATTACAAGGTGATGTCCAGTAGAGTCAGGTAGGCTAGATATATTGCATGATGAAAAAAGATAACGCCTGGAGGGGCGTGGTGTTAAGGGCTCTCCCTGTATGCCTCAGCTGGGGGAAGTCACCATGGAAGACATAGAAAGTGCCACCCTCCAGGCGGTAGGGACTCCATCATGCAACGTGTGGCGAGAATGCTGGTCCAGGAGGCAATAGATTCTATGTGCAGCTTAGAGATGAGTTTTTCTAAGGAGGCAGACACAGCGGTATCGACATCGTCAACCTCAATGTGTAGAATTGTTACAATGAGAAGAAAGAACAAAATAGTGATAGAAACTGAACAAAGAGGCGGTACTTAGCGGTACATCGGCGAAACTGCCCGATTGAGCAGTGGAGTCGAGGGCCGCCTAGGTACCTAATAAAAAACCAGGACTCTTTAGATGGTACTTGAAAACTTGGAAGTACATCATCGAGCTGCCCGGTAGAGCAGTGGAGTCGAGGGCTGCCCAGATACCTAGAAAACCAGGATTCTGAAATTCTGAGATGGTACTTGGCAGTACATCAGCGAGCTGCCCGATAGAGCAGCGTAGCCAAGGGAAAACAAGAAACCATTAGAGGAACATGAGGTTGGCACACAGCAGTATAATGAAAAGGTAATGATAACGCCTGGTGGGGCGTGGTATTAAGGGAACCCGCCGTACGCGGGGAGAGAGCGGTCTTCCACCTCAACTGGACAAGCTACCATCGCGGTTGACAACGACCTGCCACACTTAGGTCGACCGTAGGGGGAATCAAACCCCCAACCCTACATCCTCAAAACGATTTGGTGTACCACTAGACAAATTGATTCGCTGAAAGGGGCTAGCAGTATAATGACGAAACTGCCCCCTGATAGGGCAGTGGTATCGAGGCTTACTGGGTACCAACTTAACAAGGATGAGGAGGTCTGAAAAACGGAATTGCTTGGGATGCTCGCTGTCGAGCTGCAATAATCACTCCCTCAGGGTTGAAGATTTACATGTCATTGAAATTACATCTCATGGTCAACCTTAATGTGATCAACTGATCACATGCGAATAGCAAGATCCTGTTTTGGGCAGAGCCCCCTTGTCAAGGGGGCGGGAGCCCCCAGTGTTACACCGTTGTCCGTTTGTTCGGCGACCAAGACGAAGCCTGACATATCAGCCAGTGTTACACCGTTGTCCGTTTGTTCGGCGACCAAGACGAAGCCTGACATATCAGCCAGTGTTACACCGTTGTCCGTTTGTTCGGCGACCAAGTCGAAGCCTGACATATCAGCCAGTGTTACACCGTTGTCCGTTTGTTCGGCGACCAAGACGAAGCCTGACATATCAGCCAGTGTCACACCGTTGTCTGTTTGTTCGGCGACCAAGACGAAGCCTGACATATCAGCCAACGGTCTCATAACTAACTCGCTTCCGTTGCCACCTGTCGCTCCATCGCGAACACTCTCCACCATTTGTTAGCGTCACATGCGGCGCTGCATAGAACTTGTTTCTGCTCAAGTAAGTGTGTGATGCTATGTATATATGTTACAGTCCAAGGGTAGGCCAAATAGGCTAAAGGGACTTGCCCAACCGTGATAAGAAGGGCTTACATTGTATGTATGTATGTATGTATGTTACAGCCCAGGTAGGGGTAGACCAAATAGGCCTAAGGGACTTTCCTAACCGTGATAGGAAGGGCTTAAAAGAAAAAGAAAAAGCACTGTGATGCTAGTACATAATGCTAGGACTCTCCTCCACCAAACCTGGTGCGTCTGCTCGAGCGCTTTGCCACCATAGTAGCCGTAGCTTTTCTTTTCCGCTACGAGCAGTAGCTTCCAGGCAGCTCCATGAGCCAGCCACTGGGCTAAGCCCCAAAATTTCAATAGGACTGGAACGATGATTTTGTCAGCTTCCAGATGCACTATGTTGCAATAGGATTAGCTGGGTAGCAAGCCTGGGGAGCTGCCTAGAAGCTGCTGCTCGTAGCGGAAAAGGAAAGCTATGATAATAGCTATTGCTGCACAATCCCTTGCAAAGCGCTAGCCCCTCCAAAGTGGCGTGCTCCTGTCACTTGCTACTTGTATTTAAATGGAGCCAATTAGAGTCATCAAGAGGTTGCCGGTGCAGTCGACAGGACACACGGACATCGAGATTTAGACAGTGGTCTACTTAACAGTCCACCCCGCTTATTGATTACGGTTAGTGGAAGAATCCTTCCAATCATAGGTATAGCACTGGGGAGTGGGGAAGAGGTTTTAAACACACAGCCTATTGAACCTGACAAGATACATACAGCAAGGAAAGCAGTCAGCAACAAATGAAGGGAAGCCATCAATGTCGATGATGACATTTGTCCTAGTGGACTCCAAATTTGCCCGCGGCTTGACCAAGTCTGGTACTCTAGTCCAGTCCAATCCCAATTGATTGGATTTTATTGTAATCGGGTTGCATGCGGGAAAGAATTATCCTTGCCCCCCAAACATTCAACCCTGCGTCAAGGCTATTTATTAGTAGGACCTTACTTGGGGCTTGCCGCGCGTCAACACTTGATGATACATGTACTGTCACAGTGAAACATCAAGTGCATGTTTAGGCTACTGTCATCAGTGGAATGGCGCTGCCTTGAGATAGATCAAGCATGGGAAGAATTAAATGATCACTGTAGCGCGAACTCAGGGCCCCCGTCGGTGAAACGATTGTTTGGGATTCAGTTCATCAGTGCTTTTCTTTTTAAGCCCATCCTACACGGTTGGGCAAGTCCCTTTAGCCTATTTGGCCAACCCCTGGACTGTAACATACACACGAACACATGGGGTCAGCTTTTGAGCATGTGGGACTCCAACAGCTGTATTATCCCACACCCATATAAATATATTGTGGCTGTGGGGTAATACAGCTGTGGTACTATATATTTGGGGTTCAATTCATCAGTGCTTTTTTATTTTTAAGACCTTCCTACAATCCTATCACTGTTGGGCAAGTTCCTTGAGCCTATTTTGCCTACCCCTGGACTGCAACATACATTCATACACATTGTGGGAGTTCAATCTATTTAGTGGGACACTATTATCAGGGTAGGACAAAGGCCTTCCTGGAATTTGCTGCCAAACCGCAACCGGGTGGGTGGGGGGAGGGTCAAGGGTCTCTCTCTCTCTCGCAACTCGTGCACAACGACGGACATAGCGAGACCTCGTAGTACATCACTGCTTCTTTCCTTTCCGTCACTGTGTGTGTATCCTTTCTTATCCAACGGTTCGTCCTGAGTCCTAGTGGCATTTGATGGCATTCGGTGGACCCACAATCAAAGAGCACTGTCTGTGGAGATTGCGGTAAAGAATTGCTTTTCAGCAACTCCCAAAACTTCGGGCGCCATCAGCAACCCCCAAAACTTCGAGCGCCATCAGATTTGTCAAGCATGCTTGATAGCAGTCGCACAGAAGTCGAGGGCCACTCATCAAGGCAGCTGATAGCCGGACTTTCAGCCATAGACGCACCAGTTTTGTCCTGAAGTTCCTTTTTTACTACCAAAGACGGCGAGCAGCCAAATTGCTGGCTGAAGCTATGTAACCGAGTTCAAATTCTGGAGTATGCTGATCGAACATGATGTATAAGACCACGTGTTGCAAAGGACTACATTGTACACTTCAGACAGTCAAGTCAGCCCCATGGCCAGTGTTATAAGTTGAATTTCCACCGAGTTGCATGTACATTTTCACATTTTTTCCTTGCTGAGATTATGCTAAGCATTTTTCATCGAAGTTAGGCTAGTCACTTTAGCCCATTTGGCCACCCCTGGACTGTTACATCAACGCATCAGTTGGAAGGCTTCCTATGCAGTGATTTCTCATCGCCAGGGAACGAGGAAGGAGGAAGTATCACAAGGAAGGATACGAATCTGTTTACATCAGATTCCAAATAAACGTTTGAACACTTGAACAAGCAATAGTTCAGCACAAAGCTTCAGATGTTAAGTTTAGGCAACTGCCCATCCTCCTCGCGTCCAGAGCATTGGCTTCTAAACAAGCATTGAAAAGTGCAAGGCATCGGAGTCCAACAATGAAGTTTCAGGACATACCAGTGGGCATTAAATTAAAAGTCTCACAATACCAGTATCATACCAGAGTCATGCCAACAGGTGAGTTGGCCAAGTCAGGGGCTCTTCAGCAGTTGGCTGTTTAGTAACCCTCCTCCTCCTCTCCCTCGAACTCGCCCTCCTCCTCAGCTGATGCATCTTGGTACTGCTGGTACTCAGAGACCAGATCGTTCATGTTGGACTCAGCCTCAGTGAACTCCATCTCGTCCATGCCCTCACCAGTGTACCAATGCAGGAAAGCCTTGCGCCTGAACATGGCAGTGAACTGCTCGGACACACGCTTGAACATCTCCTGGATGGCGGTGGAGTTACCAATGAAGGTGGCAGACAGCTTCAGGCCCTTGGGAGGGATATCACAGACGGAGGTCTTGACGTTGTTGGGGATCCACTCAACGAAGTAAGAGGCGTTCTTGTTCTGCACATTCAGCATCTGCTCATCAACCTCCTTGGTGGACATACGGCCACGGAACATGGCAGAGGCAGTCAGGTAACGGCCGTGACGGGGGTCGGCGGCACACATCATGTTCTTGGCATCCCACATCTGCTGGGTCAGCTCAGGGACGGTCAGGGCCCTGTACTGCTGGGATCCACGAGAAGTCAGAGGGGTGAAGCCCACCATGAAGAAATGCAGACGGGGGAAGGGGATCAAATTGACGGCCAGCTTACGCAGATCAGCATTCAGCTGACCGGGGAAGCGCAGGCAGCAGGTGACTCCCGACATGACAGCAGAGATCAAATGGTTGAGGTCACCAAAGGTGGGGGTGGTCAGCTTCAGGGTACGGAAGCAAATGTCATACAGAGCCTCATTATCGAGGATCATGCACTCATCAGCGTTCTCAACCAGCTGATGGACGGACAGAGTGGCGTTGTAAGGCTCAACCACGGTATCAGACACCTTGGGGGAGGGCACAACCGAGAAGGTCAACATCATACGGTCGGGGTACTCCTCACGAATCTTGGAGATAAGGAGGGTGCCCATGCCGGAGCCGGTGCCACCACCCAGAGAGTGGGTGACCTGGAAGCCCTGCAGGCAATCACAGGACTCTGCTTCCTTACGGACAACATCAAGGACGGAGTCGATCAACTCAGCACCCTCAGTGTAGTGGCCCTTGGCCCAGTTGTTTCCGGCTCCGGTCTGGCCAAAGACAAAGTTGTCGGGGCGGAAGATCTGGCCATAAGGTCCAGAGCGGACAGAGTCCATGGTTCCAGGCTCCAGATCCATCAGGATGGCACGGGGAACGTACTTGCCTGCACAAGAGGAAGGACGGTGGAAAGTGTGAGGAGGCAGCGAGGGGGTATGAGGAAGGGAGACGAGGGGAAATGCAATTGCAAGGAAGGAAATTAGCTACTCAGTCAAAATATAATGAGGATTGTGCTTTGGACTGGGAGAATATTTTGTCATAGACAGACAATAGTTGAGCCAAGACAAGGCCATTCTACAACATCAGGGGGGTCTTTCAGCCATCCTAAAAATCTCAAGGTACAACCAATAAAGCAGCGCGACAAAGAAACAAGAAAGTGGAGCAAAAGCCCACGAAGTTCCCAGTCCACGATATACGAGTCTGAAAAACGGCCACAAGGAGTGTGCGGATCGTATGACCCTTCCTTTGTTTAGGAGGTTCTGTAATAAATGGAGGTCTGAGGATAGATTCATGGCGCAGTTGCTCTGGAAAGGGTTGGTGACACAAAAATCAGGAAGCTGACTATAGAGGATCCCGCCATGATATCCTTCGGGAATTCCTGCCTTAATTGTCCACTTGGCAGTTTGCCTAAGCTAATGGTGGGAAGCGTGCTTAGGCATTTGCTGAGGCATTTCGCTCGAGTATCAGTCAAGGCCAAAGGTGCCCCTCGAGCTAAATTTGAGAGCGAACGTGCAGGCAATGCACGCCAATTGGCTGAGTTCCTGATGTTATGATTTCCTTGGGCTACCATCTCAAATAGGCGCAGTCAGAGACTTTCAAGATAGATACTTGAATTCGAAGGCGGGTCAGTGCGAGCTTTCGGGCGTTTGACCGACACCTTGTATCAGGCGATGCTCACCTCCAGATGCCTCGTTAAAGTACACGTTGATGCGCTCCAGCTGCAGGTCGGAGTCTCCGCAGTAGACTCCGGTGGGGTCGACACCGTGCTCATCGGAGACAACCTGAAAAGCAGAGGATTCAAATCATTCAATACCTCGGATCAGAAACGGAGCCAATAGCCCAGTGCGTAGCTAGACAAGCTAGTTGTTGCTTCTCGATTTACAATCAAGACATGGAAGGGCTCTTGGGCATTCGAAGGATAAGACTCAGGCAAGTGGGTGCGAGAGAATTTAGACTAACTTCCCAGAACTTAGCACCGATCTGGTTGCCGCACTGGCCTCCCTGGATATGGACGATCTCACGCATTGTGTCGCTGGTTGATTATAATCAAGGGTAAGACGCCTATTAGAATTGTGTCACTGCGCTGTGCTATTAATAGGTCGCATTGGCCGCGGAAGGTTATGGCGTGGCTTGACTCCCTCGGAGGAGGTTAGGGTTTATAATCAAGCCACGCCATAAGGGGCGCGTCATTTTGAGAAGCGTACTTCTACTCCGTCCTCTTCCGAATTCTAGTAGTGTTCCGAATTCTCTTCGACGTCAACTTCTTTTCCGAGTTCTAGCAGTGAATAGCAGTTACAAGGAAGACAGCCTCGCTCCTCGAGGAACTTGCAGGCCCGTGATACGAAGTTTGCCAACGGGGACAGCGTCTACGTCGGTCTAGGTTGGAAGACACCAAGGGTGTCGTCGATGGGTTGGCTACGGAGGTCTTTCGAGTCTTTCAAGTCTAGGAGCGGGCAGACCACTATGAATGTCACAGTCCAGGGGTAGCCAAGTAGGCAAAAGGGACTTGCCCATCAATGATATCAGGAGGGGCTAAAGCGAAAAAAACACTGACAAACTGAACCCCAAACAATTGTTCAACCGACGGGGGCCCTGAGTTCGAGCTACACCAATCATTTAATTATACAACTATAATCAGGAATTCAGGGCCAGTAGTTAAGGGGGTGGCGTACCTGAGTATTGCAGTTGGTAGACCCGGTGGCAATTTCTTTCTCAAATTAAATGTAAATGTGTGGGCCTAAACTTGCAATAAATTGTAATGAAACAGCCCCTATCCTACCAATATAAATCTGTTTTGCTGATGGGTTTCCAATACGGTAGCTACAGGTTTCAATTTCAGCTTAAATATCACAAGATGCTGCAAGATGTAACGATTTAGAATTCCGAAGAAACACAATCAAATCGAGGAAGAGAGGAAGAGAGCATCGCCCGATCCTACCAATATATATAACGGGCTGCATAAACTTTGCACCCATACTAGTAAGCAACTTAGCCTATATACTTGATTCTTGGGCGTCTGCTGAGTGCCAAGTGGTGTACATGGTTGTTCAAGGGTACTGCAAAATATGCGTTTTGAGACTGATTTTTTCTCAAAATCTACGCTTCATGGGCTCAACTCCACGACCCAAAACTCATGAGCCAACATCTATGTGTACAAAGGAATGGACACTCCAAAATCTGTGTTTCAGAACGAAGTGATTAGTGGAACGTAACGGTTCGAACAACAGGACAGTATAACCGCATGATACCATAATAGGATTCCTGGTGTATACACGTGGATACAATCTCGAATCCGGAATGTGATTTGGCAGTGTGATAGACATTATAAAGGCCATAAACCTTGCCATAAACGGTAGAAATTTATATGTTGAATATACCGGTATATACACGGTATTGTAAACGTGGAAGTTCTACATAGCTAATAAGCTAACATGTTTTAACACAGCAATCCGAGCAGGGATCCTACTGGGGTAAAATACCTTCTACAACTAGAAAAGGGCGATACATTGCAAACATCATAATTATATGCCGGTATTCCGTAGCCAATACACATTCGGTATTGAGAACAAGCAATTCCTTGGAAGCTGAACTATTGTAATCGTGGAAGTTCTACGTAGCTAACATATTTTAAACACAGTATTCCGAGCAGGGATCCTACACAAGTCTTTAAACTGTTTAATCCGCGTAGTATACTCCGTCGTTCCCGTGAGTAGGCCAGAGTTGGCTGAAATACCATGTAACAATCTAATATGACGAAACAAAACATGTTGGGCATGGATATGTCTTTACATTGGCCAAACACATCGATTCATTACATTGTCATTTACAGACCGCGTAACAATCCAATCTACCTAGTCATTGGCAAGTGGCATTATTGTAGGAACAACTCCACTTCAGGATGTCTGAACAGACCTTCAAAATATCATCACTTCTTATTTTGGGGGCTACGCATGATAGCTTCCAGCCAGATCCTTTAGCCATCCACTCGGTCAAGGCCAAAGCTTGCAAGTGTAATGGAATGCAGACCATGTCAGCTTTCAGAAAACTATGTAGAGCCAGGTTTGGCCCAAAGACAGGTCAAGGGACCTGCCTAGAAGGCTGCTACATGTAGCCGAAAACAGAATCATTGACCATCATCATATCAGAATGGGAAAGTTATGTTTACAATGTGCAGGTGTGGCAGCATGCCTACCTCCCGATCGAGTTCCTTATCCTATTTCTTGTTCAGAAAATCAAATGCTTGTTGCAAGTCCTGTTGCCTAGGCTCATCCAACATGCTCCGGAGGGGGGAAGCTAGTACAGACTTTGCCAGACCGGAGGTAACCGGTTACCCCTAAACCCCCTACCTCCGGACTGGCAGTGTCCGTACTAGCTTCCCTCTACCACATGCTCCCCCGCTCCCTGGAGCAATCCGTACGTCAGCCTGCACCTGTTCAGGTAGTTAAACAGGTTTTCAGGGTGTTGAACACCTGTCCAACAACTACATGTTTTACCAATGATGTACATGAATAGATGTTGAACACCCTGAACACCTGTTTAAAAACCTGGACAGGGCAGGCTGCCCTAGGCAATATGCGGGCCAAGCCCCCGGAGTGCCCAACCACTCACTACTTATATTTGATGTAATATATATTTTATCTGTATTTCCTAGATATAGGCAGATATGAGCAGCAGCTTCTAGTACTCTGCCGCTGACCAGATTCCTAAGGCCAGCAATGCATGATGCATTTGTCTACTTCAGTGCTTTTCTTTTCGTTTTTATTGGCAGCTGGTAGGCAGCTCTCTGAGCCAGCCACTAGGCTACACCCAACTATTTCAGCAGTTCTGGGCAGCTGATTGTGACGGCTTCAAGGTGCACTAGGCTGTGCTAGGTTCGGCTGAATAGCCAGTCAGGGGAGCTGCCTAGAAGCTGCTGCTTGTAGTGGAAAAGAAGAGCATTGTTCTCCTTGATGGCATTTTTGTGTGTGTGCGACCGGTCCCCAATTGTGCGACCCAGGTGCGACCCCCGTGCGACCCTCAGGTGTGCGAGTTTAGGGTGAAATGGGCCCTTGGTGGCCACGAAGTAAGTGATTTGTGCCCTGGGTGGCTGGGTCGCACCTACATAGCACCTGGGTCGCACCGTGTCAGCGTAAACTACTACCCAGCGTGAACTACTACCCAGCGTGAACTACTACCCAGCGTGAACTACTACCCAGCGTGAACTACTACCCAGCGTGAACTACTACCCAGCGTGAACTACCACCCAGCCCATGTATCGAGTTGATGGTAGCAAACATTTAGCTTTGTCAAGCAGTGCATTTGTTCAAAGGATAAGTGCTCCCCACAATATGACCATTATCTCGATAGGACTAGAAAGGCTCACTCTGCTTGCTGCATGCTTTCATCTACAGCGGCAGTGTTCAATACACTGTGCTGAGCAATTAGGTCTCTCCCACACTCTGACCATATCCTCGATGGTCAGAGTGTTGAAAGACTGGTCTTTCCCACAGTCTGACTGTTTTCTCGATGGTCAGACTGTTGGAAGACTGCAGCTCCTTCTGCTTGCTGCATGCTTGCGTCCACAGCAGCAGTGTTCAATTCTTCGTGCTGAGCAATTAGGTCTCTCCCACACTCTGACCATATCCTCGATGGTCAGAGTGTTGAACGACAGACAGGCTGCAGCTCATTCGGATTGCTGCATGCTTGTATCCACAGCAGCTGCGTCCAATGCTCCGTTCTGAGTAATCAAGTCTGAAGTCGTCTGTCCATTTTCTCAATGGTACCACCACTGCAGCTCACTCTGCTTGCTGCATGCTTTCATCTACATCAGCATTGTTCAACACACCGTGCTGAGCAATTAGGTCTTCCCCACAGTCTGACTGTTTTTTCGATGGCCAGACTGTTGGAAGACTGCAGCTCCTTCTGCTTGCTGCATGCTTGCGTCCACAGCAGCATTGTTCAATTCTTCGTGCTGAGCAATTAGGTCTTTCCCACAGTCTGACTGTTTTCTCGATGGTCAGACTGTGGGAAGAGACAGACTGCAGCTCATTCGGATTGCTGCATGCTTGCGTCCACAGTAGCTGCGTCCAGTGCTCCGTTCTGAGCAATCAAGTCTGTAGTCGTCTGTGATACAAACCTGCAGCATGACAAGATTGACGACAGCAACCAGTAGGGGCTCTAAACAATCGCTAGCACGATCCCTGTGGAAAAGTGTTGAATGAACGCTACTATACTAAAAAAGAACTCTCAAGTGCGCTTGGAGTTACCACGCAAACCCTTAAAGAATGGGAAAACAAAGGCAGTCTGTAATACAAACCTGCGGCATAACAAGATAGACGTCAGCAGCCAGTAGGAGCTCTAAAAAAATATAATTGAAATTGTCACGCCTTGCCATTGGTGGTTGGCCCCAGTGCAAGCAAACGGGCTGCCCCCCTAAACTTCATGCCTCGTAAGAATGCACACTATTTATTGATTTATTACGCCTTGCCACGGGGCGTGAGGTTAAAGGGACCCTCCCGTTCGCTTGCCCTGGGGAATTGTTAGTGCGAGCTTTGCTTTTGCAGGCTGCAACTGCGCCTGGGCTTGGACTACCGCGCAACAGCACGGAGCCTAGGGGTTATACTTTCATAATTTCATGAATTCTTAGCGCGCTTGGGCCGCGATTCTTTTTCTGCATCCTGTATCATTGACCGATATACCATGTAGTACATAACTAAACAGTACGCCGTATAACAAGACGTGAGGTAGAGGGGGCCAGCATGTTTTCACTGGAGCCAACCACCAAGCAAATAAAGAAAGTAACCAAACCTGACTTAATGGACGTGCCTCTAGCGTGCTTGGGCCACTCACACCTGCCCCCCCCCCCCCCCCCCCCCCCATACACTTGTCCCCTTACACACACACGCACACACTTTCATGAGTTCGTGAATTCTTAGCGTGCTTGGGCCACTCACACCTGCCCCCCCCCCCCACACACATACACTTGTCCCCTTACACACACACGCACACACTTTCATGAGTTCATGAATTCTTAGCGTGCTTGGGCCACTCACACTTGCCCCCCCCCCCCCCCCCCTCCCCTCCTCCCCACACACACCCATACACTTGAACCCTTACACACACACGCACACACTTTCATGAGTTCATGAATTCTTAGCGTGCTTGGGCCACTCACACCTGCCCCCCCCTGCCCTCCTCCCCCCACACACCCATACACTTGCCCCCTTACACACACACACACACTTTTATGATTTCATGATTTCTTATCGTGCTTAAAACACCATTCTGTCTGGATCTATGTACTCAGAACACTGAGCAATTTCTTGGCGCAGACCCCTCTACAAGGGGGCGGGAGCCCCCATGTTTACCCATTTGTCCGTTTGACCGGAAAAAAAGTTGAAGCTTCACGCGTCTGCCAACGGTCGCGTAACAAACTCGCTTCGGTCAGCTCCATCGTTGCCACCTTTTGTTCCGTTGCCAACACACTCCGCCAATTTTCTGCGTCGCTTGCGACGCTGCATAGGACTTGTTCACCAGACATATTGGCAAATATTTTGTTTTCTTCGTCATTTTATTTTTGTGCATGATATTCATGAGTTCCCCTTGACTCAGCTGCGGACACATTTGGAGTCCAGTAGGGCACCAGGAAAAATGTCATCATCATCATCATCATCATCATCATCATCATCATCATAATCATTGATATGGTTAGAGAAAGAGTTGAACAATTGGTGATTGGGGCCTGTGCAAGCTTTCCAGCTTTGCACCCTTCAGAACACGCTATGCCATGCACATTTGTAGGGAACGGCAACTAATATTAGTGTTTGAAAAATGACAATTACTAATATTATTGCAGTGTCACAATAATATTAGTTTTTCAAAAAAGTCGAAGTTCCGGTGAGACAGCTCGTGATAAAAAAAAAAAAAAAAAAAAAAAAATATATATATATATATATAAATATATATACGAGGGGGGGGGGGGCAGAAAGACAGATTTTGGACCGCACCTTCGATATGGTGTCCGATTCAGATGGGAGTTGGAATTGTGGACGTTTCATACAAAAAGAGGGGGAAAATAAAGTTGGCTAAAAGTTTTTTTACCCCCCCCCCCCCCCCCCCCCCCCTCCTAAAACCCAATTACCTCACCCTACCCCCCCTAAAATGGGGGTCATTCGAAAGATCTTTTAAAGCCCATTTCAGTTATGCTCTTACATCTTTCATGGGGTTGCCCAAACGTGATTTATCGCGAAGTTAAGATTTGGGCCGCTTTGGTTGAAAAAAACTTTGGACCCCTCAAACTTTTGTACAACTTTATTTTTGGCTCAATTTTTTTTATATAGTTTGAGGATAGGCTCTATCCAAAGCGAAGGTGCGGTACGGCAGCTTTTTTCTTGCTTCCCCCCCTGTGTATATATATATATATATATATATATATATAAAAAGAAATCATGGTCGTGGTCGCGGTGGTCGTGGTGGTCGTGGTGGTGTCATCGCGTAACCGACTTAACCGACTTCCCGCCCAGCCATTTCCCGCCCAGCCAATTCCCGCGCAGCCAATTCACGCTTTTAATCCCTCCTGCTTCAACTTCTGCCTGATTGGCCTCCTGAGAATTCTGCCTTATGCAACCTTCGCCTCCTGCGTATTCTACCTGTTGCGCATCCCGCCCGATTTCTCCTTTTCCTGCCTGAGTTCATCCACCTGATTTCGGTAGCGCTACAGTTCGTCTTCCTACAAGCTTTTCCCCCTGCATCTCTGCAAGACCTTTCCCTTGCGTCAAGAGAACTGTCGCTGCGCACAACGGGAGGTGACGTGGTGAGTCAGCGGACCTGTCAGAAATGTCCGAATCGCATCCATCCCATGTCACAAACTTGACTGCAAATTCTTCCCACTGTATTGAGAAACATGTCGCACTGCATTGTGCCATAGCAAGTACGCATCAAAGTTGACCGAATGAAAAATCTCGCTGAGCATTCTCGCCCTAACTTGACCGAACATCTCAGATCAGCAACTTGACTGCAACTTCTTCCCACTGCATCGAGAAACATGTCGTCGCTGTGCATTGTGCTATAGCGAGCACGCGGCAAAGTTGAAAGGATGAACCTAGCGATGTTTCCAAGTCTCAGATCGAGTTGACTTCGGGAGCAGTTGCGGTGAACAGGATTGTTCTTCGGCCGAACTGAATACATGCTCGTTAAGAAGAAGCTTTAGTTATGTTAAGGTTGCGATTGCGCAGGTCCAGCCTTTTCAGTGGGGTCGACTATCGATCACAGCTGAGGTGGCAGGGAAACAGGTCCGCTGCTTTTAGCGGAGTCGGATGATGCGCAAACGTTGTCGATACTCATCGTCCCGTTTGCCTTTCAGCTATGGCAAAGCCCACAGCTGAAGTGGAGGGGGGCAGATATGGAGTATGTGTGTGCTGGTGGGTGCGTGTAGGAGGGAGGGGAGGGATGAGAGTGGGGAGAGGGTGGGGGCTGGTGGGATGGCTGGGGTGGGGGAATGGATGGAGTCAGGAAATATGTCAGGAAGAGTAGGGAAGTATGTTTGTGGGCGGGGGTACATGGTTGGGTGGGGGTGGGGGTGTAGATAACTGGGGGGGGGGGGGGGGGGGGGGGGGGGGGCGGGAGTACAGTGGTGTTTGTGTGCTTGTGGGTGCACAAGGGAGACCATCGCAAGGGATATGCGTCCGTCAATGTTTTAAGTTGCATGCACTGCAGAGAAAACCGCTTTGCAACCCAGCCCAAAACAGGTGTGGCCAACGGGAGGGAAGGGGGGAGGGGGCGGATAATGGTTTGGTGGTGGTGGTGTGTGATTTGGGGGGGGCTTCAAGTGTAAACCACTATGTAACCAGCCCCCAATAGGTGTGGCCAAAGGCCAAACGGGCACCGTACTATGATTGGTGTGTGTGTGGGTGTGTGTGTGTGTGGGGGGGGGGGGGTCTTCGTGAGAGTAGGTGTGGCCACCGGCCACACGGGCTACCGTACTAATATATATATTATAATAATAATTATTCACTAATATTAACATAGCTGACCCCTACAAATTTGTTGCTTCTTTCTTGCAGAGCAAACCGATGCATGCAGGCCTGAGTCTCAGACCCATAGCTTTTACTTCCGGCTACGAGCAGCGGCTTCAAAGCAGCTCCCCTGACTGGCTAGGCAGCTCAACCTGATGCAACCCAGTGCACCTTGCAGCTGACATTATCAACCAACCAACCAACCAACCTAGTGCACCTTGCAGCTGACACTATTAACCAACCAACCAACCAACCTAGTGCACCTGGCAGCTGATACTATTAACCAACCAACCAACCAACCAACCTAGAGCACCTTGCAGCTGACACTATCAACCAACCAACTAACCAACCTAGTGCACCTTGCAGCTGACACTATCTACCAACCAACTATCCAACCAACCAACCAACCAACCAACCTAGTGCACCTTGCAGCTGACACTATCAACCAACTAACCAACCAACCAACCAACCAACCAACCTAGTGCACCTTGCAGCTGACACTATCAACCAACCAACCAACCAACCAACCTAGTGCACCTTGCAGCTGACACTATCAACCAACCAACCAACCAACCTAGTGCACCTTGCAGCTGACACTATCAACCAACCAACCAACTAACCGACCAACCAACCAACCGACCTAGTGCACCTTGCAGCTGACACTATCAACCAACCAACCAACCTAGTGCACCTTGCAGCTGACACTATCAAACAACCAACCAACCAACCTAGTGCACCTTGCAGCTGACACTATCAACCAACCAACCAACTACCCAACCAACCAACCAACCTCGTGCACCTTGCAGCTGACACTATCAACCAACCAACCAACCAACCAACCTAGTGCACCTTGCAGCTGACACAACCAGCTTTCCTGTATTGTTGCCCCCCCCCCCCCCCCCAAGTGAGGAACTTCTGTTGGCGTGTGTGTGTGTGTGTGTGTGTGTGTGTGTGTGTGGTGGTGTGTGCGTGTGGTGTGGTGTGTGTGTGGTGTGTGTGTGGTGTGTGTGTGTTTTTGGTGGTGGTGGGGTAACGTCGTATGGGGTGATATTACTAATCGGAGACAGAATCAGAGGTCGTAATGGGCCTGCCGCCGAAAACTATTTGCGGACTCACTGATACTTCCCGCATTGTTGCGATCCTCACAACAGACCGACCCCCAAACCGAATAGCCCGACCCCCAAACCAAACAGACCGACCCCCAAACCAAACAGACCCCCAAACCAAACAGACCGACCCCCAAAACAAACAGACCGACCCCCAAACCAAACAGACCGACCCCCAAACCAAATAGACCGTCCCCTCTATAGAGAGTCCTGGAACACGCCGGCCTTATTTGCAATTTTTGAGGTCCCGCTTCCTGATCCTGAAAAAATCGTCACCCCCCTGGTCCATAACTAACTCCCCCCACCTCCCACACACACACCACTACCACCTCACACCCCTTGCTTTGATCCCCCCCCCCCCCACACACACCCCACCCCCACTCCTCCTGCTCTGCCCCCCACCCCATCCCCACCCTCCTTGCATTGACCCCCTCCCCCCTCCCCCCACCCTGCTCTGACCCTTTCACCCTCTTTGCTTTGACCCCCTCCCCCCTCCCCCACCCCCCACCCCGACCCGACCCAGGCACAAATGGGCATAATAAGCTCTTACTTAGACGCAGCTCCGGCAGTAAGTTTGATGAACTTAGCCACTTCAAGGTGAACCTCTTGCTCGCTGACGTCCCTGTTGATGACATCCGCCCTCAAGGCAGCAGCTGGCCCGCCTTTTATCCAGTGCTGTAGGGTGGGTATGTTTTTCAGCCGCAGCTGCGGATCCTGCCTGTGGAAAGGAGGCGCAGGTGGTCTAGATGTGAAGAAGCTGAGTTTGAGTAGGCGTGGATGCATGGATGAATGGGTGGATGGATGAGTGGATGGGTGGGTGGATGGGTGGGTGGGTGGGAGGGTATATGGATGGATGGATGGATGGATGGATGGATGGATATATGGATGGAAGCATGGATGGATGGGTGGATGATGAGTGGGTGGATGGGTGGGTGGGTGGGGAGGTATATGGATTGATGGGTGAATGGATGGATGGATGAATGGATATATGGATGGAAGCATGGATGGAGGGATGGTGAATGAAATATCGAGAAATTAAAAAATTGAAAGAAAGAAAGGAAGAAAGACAATGCAATGCAATGAATGAATGAATGAATGCATGCATGAATGAACGCAAGAGTGAACGAACGAACAAAATTATGAAGGAACAACTGGCCTGAATCATAACAAAAGGTTTGACCGACTATATTCATGACTGGGTGACTGAATCAATGGGCAAGCATTGTAGAGTCATTTATGTAGGGACCGGCAAATGAAAGGACCGGCAAATGTAGGGACCGGCATATCATGGTATGTAGGGACCGGCAAATGTATGGACCGGAATTGTAGCGACTAGCTTATCATGGTACGTAGGGACCAGCAAATGTAGGGACCGGCAAATGTATGAACCGGAAGTGTAGCGACTAGCATATCATGGTACGTAGGGACCAGCAAATGAAGGGACAGGAAATGTAGGGACCAGCATATCATGGTACGTAGGGACCGGCAAATGTAGGGACGGGCAAATGTAGGGACCGGCCTATCATAGTATATAAGACGGGCTAATTAAGACCGGCCTATCAATATGTAGGACGGCTAATGTAGGGACCGCTCTCATAGTAGTAGGGACTGGCTAATGTAGGGACCGGCTATCATAGTATGTAAGGAACGGGCTAATTTAGGACCGGCCTATCATAGTATGTAAGGACGGCTTATGTACGGGACCGGCCTATCAAGTTGTAGGGACGGGCTAATGTAGGGACCGGTCCATCATAGTATGTAGGGACGTGCTAATGAAGGGAGCGGCCTATCATAGTATGAAGGACGGGCAAATTAAGACCGGCCTATCATAGTATTTAGGGACGGCTAATGTAGGGACCGGCTATCATAGTTTTAGGGACTGGCTATGTAGGGACCGGACTATCATCTATGTAAGACGGGCTAATGAGGACCGTAGGGACCGGCCTATCATAGTACATGTAGTGGACGGGCTAATGTGGGCCCGCCTATCATAAGTATGTAAGGACGGGCTAATTTAGGACCGCCTATCGATAGTATTAGGGACGGGGCTAATGTAGGCCCGCCTATATAGTATGTAGTCATGACGGGCCTAATGTAGGGACCGGCCTATCATAGTATGTAGGGACGGGCTAATGTAGGGACCGGCCTATCATAGTATGTAAGGACGGGCTAATGTAAGGACCGGCCTATCATAGTATGTAGGGACGGGCTAATGTAGGGACCGGCCTATCATAGTATGTAGGGACGGGCTAATGTAGGGACCGGCCTATCATAGTATGTAAGGACGGGCTAATGTAGGGACCGGCCTATCATAGTATGTAGGGACGGGCTAATGTAGGGCCCGGCCTATCATAGTATGTAAGGACGGGCTAATGTTAGGGACGGCCCCTATCATAGTATGTAGGACGGGCTAATGTAGTGCCCGGCCTATCATAGTATGTAGGGACGGGCTAATGTAGGGACCGGCCTATCATAGTATGTAGGGACGGGCTAATGTAGGGACCGGCCTATCTAGTATGTAAAGACGGGCTAATGTAGGGACCGGCCTGTCATAGTATGTAGGGACGGGCTAATGTAGGGACCGGCCTATCATAGTATTTAGGGACGGGCTAATGTAGGGACCGGCCTATCATAGTATGTAGGGACGGGCTAATGTAGGGACCGGCCTATCATAGTATGTAGGGACGGGCTAATGTAGGGACCGGCCTATCAAGTATGTAAGGACGGGCTAATGTAGGGACCGGCCTATCATAGTATGTAAGGACGGGCTAATGTAGGGACCGGCCTATCATAGTATGTAGGGACGGGCTAATGTAGGGACCGGCCTATCATAGTATGTAGGGACGGGCTAATGTAGGGACCGGCATATCAAATGATGTTGACCAAAAGCGAGTATGATATCATATGACATCATATTAAGTGCATCATATGATATCGTATATAAATGGTAACTGCAGCCTAGTCAGACTGCCGGCATCACATGATATCATGTGATGACATGATATCCTAAGCTAGCATATCACCATTCCCTGTATATATGTAATCATCATCATAAATATAATCTCCATCATAATTGTAATCATCAAACGTAATCATCATCATAAACGAAATCGTCATCATAAATGTAATCACCATCAAATGCAATCATCATCATAATTGTAATCATCATCATGCATGCTATCACCATCATAAATGTAATCATCATCATCAAATGTAATCATCATCGTCATAAATGTAATCACCATCATAATTGTAATCATCATCATAAATGTGATCATCATCACACTTGTTATCATCATCACACATGTAATCATCATCAGCATCATCATCATCATCAAATTTAATCATCATTGTCAAATGCAATCATCATCATAGATGCAATCACCATCATAATTGTAATAATCATCATACATGTTACTATCATCATAAATGTCATCACCATCATAATTGTAAACATCACCATCATCATCATCATCATCATCATCAAATATAATCACCATCATCATAAATGTCATCACCATCAGGAAAATGACAGGAGCCATAGAAAGTCAGGCACGGTCGATGTCAGGGTATCGGGAAGTTGTTTCTGTAAGGGGATCACGTGATCTATCAATACACCCGGGTCCGGTGCCATTCTGATGACTTCAGGGCAGGGTACCCCCCCACCCCCCCCCACCCCCCCTTCCGGCCCCATATGAACTTTTTCCTAACTTTTTCCTCACTGCTCCATTTCGCCTCTGGATAAGTGCAACGACTTCGTATTGATGCAAGCGTGCTGATTCTATAGTTTTCACACCTGCTATGTAATTCAAGTTTGATTTCGATCTGTACACATCAGGCCCCACATTCTCCGGGGAGGCATACCAGACACTTCATGTGGGTGTTGTGGTGGCCAAGGCTGTACCCCAAGCATCAACAAGGGACAGCAAGCAGTCATGATCTGCAGGGCTAAGTACTTCAAGAATTACAGCCGGAAGGCCAACGTGGATGATTAGGCGGCATGCACCAACACCCCGCTTGTGTGCCATCACTGCCCGGCCACCATATGGAAGAACGGAATGGGGTCCCACCACAAGGAAAAGCACAGTGGTTTAGACCAAGAACCCCCAATTTGGGCTCAGGAGGTAGCACACATGGCAGTTGTGATGAGGAAGATGAAACCTCGACAGCCTCGACTTAAGTTTCTTGTACAGTGTGCATGTTGGGGACCAGAGGAAGTTGAAGGCCTGACAGGGGTCTAACCAACCTAACAAAAGATTATTGTTGTGTCTTTAGAGCATAGCAATGTATGGACCCATACAGACCCATACAACGATTCGAGACATAGCTTTTATTGTAGGCTACAGGCAGCAGCTTCTAGGAAGCTCCCCTAGCTGGCAATTCAGCCCAAACTAAAGCGAGCTAGCGCACCTTGAAGCTGACATAATGATGGTGGGCGTTACATTTAGACCTTTTCGTGGCCTTCATGTAGCAAGCCCATGCAGTTTTCATGCCAATACTGGGCAAGTTAGTTATAAAGGATATTGAAGGAAGGAAAGGAACTATAAGGAGGCTGCGGGAAGCTGAAATATTGAGATATCTAGGTTGCATATTGGATTAATTTGTAATCGTGTCCAGGCCATGTTTAAAAACATTCCAATAACATTCTCAGGGGTTTAAAAATGCAGGGTACTAGAGGAGATGATTTGCCACAACATAGGCTAGGTTTCATCTAAAATGGCAGGGTCCCCCCCCCCCCCCCCCCCCCTTTTTGAATCTTCCAACTTTTTGAACGGGGTACCAGATATTTTCCGTTTGTTATCCTCTCGTCACCATCATTAATGTGATCACCATCATAATTGTAATCATCATCACAAATGTTATCATCATCATCATAAATGTCATCATCATCATAAATGTATTGTTACCTGAGGGGATGCTGAGGACTCTTCCACTCAGGCAGGGAGCCCACGTCCACCTCTAACAGTGAGCCTCCTACCAGGTGGACCACTCTCCTACATGGTACAGACATGGGGGTGTAGGGGGTTACTGTGTGGGTGCGTGGGTGGGTGTAGATGTGGGAGCCCACGTCCACCTCTAACAGTGAGCCTCCAACCAGGTGGACCACTCTCCTACATGGTACAGACATGGGATCACATCGTTACATTACATTACAAGAGGGGTACATAGTATTGCACCGCATTACATGTATGTAGGGGTCGGCTCTATTATATAATATTAGTGAATACATAATATTATATAATATAAGTCGGAGGAGACATCTCACCAGAATTTCAAATTTATTTGAAAAACTAATATTATTGTGACACTGTAATAATATTAGTTAATATTAGTTTTTCAAACACTAACATTAGTTGCCGTTCCCTACATGTATGAGGGTACCTGCATGTGGCGGACATGGGATCACATCGTTACATTGTATTACATTACAATCGCGGCACATTATATTATATCATATTCTATTCTATTCTATTCTATTACATTACAATAGCGGCACATTATATCACGTTGCGTAACATGCATGAGGATACCTACACGTGGCGGCATGTGATCACATCGTTACATTATATAACATTACAATAGCAGTACATTATTTTATGCTGCATTACATGTATGAGGATACTGACATGTGGCGGCATGTGATCTCATCGTTACATTATATTACATTACAATAGCAGTACATTATTTTATGCTGCATTACATGTATGAGGGTACCTACATGGGATAACATGCACTGTTGTGTTTCTTTTGGCAAAGCCCCCTCTTCTGTGAGCGGGAGCCCCCAGGGTCACAGTGCTGTCTGCTTCACTACAAGAAACAAGTTACTCTGGCCCTAGTTGTCTCTAAACCCTGGCTTCGGTCCGCTGCACTTGATTCCGTTGTCACAAGTTGCTCCGATGGCCAACACTCTCCGCTGATGTTTCGCATCCCTTGCGTCGCGCCTAGGCCTTGTTCAACAACGAGTCGACATTCTGTCACTGCATGGCGGCTCGTGGGACTGGCTAGACTATGGCTTCATGCTCCGCGCAGTTGGGGGGGCAGCGCATCGCACTAGGGCCGCACTGAGTCGCTCAATTTTGCAAGTGATCAGAAACAAAACCAAAAACAAGTTATTAGAAACAGAGACAGAAACAAGTGATCACAATTGTGATCAGAAACAAAAACATAAACAAGTGATCAGAAACAAAAACATAAACAAGTGATCAGAAACAAAAACATAAACAAGTGATCAGAAACAAAAACATAAACAAGTGATCAGAAACAAAAACATAAACAAGTGATCAGAAACAAAAACATAAACAAGTGATCAGAAACAAAAACATAAACAAGTGATCAGAAACAAAAACATAAACAAGTGATCAGAAATAAAAACATAAACAAGTGATCAGAAACAAAAACAAAAACAAGTGATCACAATTGTGAGCAAAAACAAAAACAAGTGATCAGAAACAGAAACAGAAACAAGTGATCACATGTGATCACATGAGGAAATTGAGGACACCTTGTCCACTTTCCGCTCTAAATTTGTACAGATGAGATGTATTCTGGTGTTTTAAACAGCTGCTTTAAGAATGTTTTACAGACAATATAATGTATTCAACAGGTGTTCTCCTCAACTGCAAATCCAATCGCGAATTACTGCTAATTGGGGGGGGGGGGGCAGGAGGGGGGGAAGGTCATCGCCACCCTTTTACTCGGCTTGAAAGGTAGCATTGAGGGTGGAAGGGGTACCAAAAAGGTGAAAAAAGAGTACCCCCCCCCCCCCCCCCCTAAGTTTGCAGTGAATAAATTATGTACGGAGGAGTTTGATGCAGTAGTGTTAATACTCCTCATGTGTACCCTCCACAGGTTTGCTCCGCCCAATACTAACCAAACAGCCATGGGAGTGCCCTACCAACATTCACACAGCCACAAGTCACGCTGGTGTAGGGTGCAGTAGAGTGTTATACTCCTCATGCTCACTCCGCCCGCAGACGGTGCAGAGATTTGTTCTTCCGCTATATATAGCTTTCGCTACTTTTGACCCCGTTTTGGCCGCCAATAAAAAACCCTAAATACATGGCCCTAAATGGCCATAAAAAGCTGGAAAGACGCTGTCCCTGGAAGAGCCCTAAACCAAAATGAAGCTATCAAAACAAATTCTTCACTGATAATATCCACGAGAATGGGAGCAGCTCGAAGGTTGCTAATAAACTCAGTGCGCATAAGGGCACTGTTTCTTCTTTATGCCCGAAATGGCCCAAAAAAGCTATAAAAAGCTGTTAGGACGCTGTCTTGGGAGGAGGCCCAAACCCATAAAGCTAAAAAAAAATCTTTCTGGACTGAAAATATCCCCGAGACGGGGAGCAGCTCGAAGGTTGCTAATAAACTCAGTGCGCATACGGGCACTGTTTCTTTTTTGGGCGACAGATGGGCACAGCTTCTAGGTTGCTCCCTTTCTCCATCCTTAGGCTGAACCCAAAGCTAGCTAGTGTGTCTGAAAGCTGACAGGGTGGACATTCCAATGCAGCTGGAAGCTATTGGATTGACCCAGTAACTCAGGGAATTATTTTTCAAATAAAAAAGAGGAAATCTTATTCCTTTTTCTTTCCCCCCCTCCTATTTTCCCTCCCAAAACAGGATCCTTATTCCTGATTTGGGTCGATTTGGGTCATTCTTAGTCGATTTCAGTAAAAAAAACGTTTTATTTTTAGGTTTCTTACTCCGGCAATTTTGGCAAAAACGGGGTCTCGTATTCCGATCGGAATATATATATATATATATATATATATATATATATATATATATATATTATCAACCCACCTAATGGCTGGTAAAGTTAATGCACAGTCTGGACACCAGGGGACGTCTGAGTTGGGTCGGTTTCCGGAGGTGAACAGTACGTAGTGGGGGGCAGGCATCTCCAACAGCTTGGGTAAGGATGAGGTGAGCTCTGTCATATTGTTCGTCACCTGCCGCCTTATGCTGGTAGACAGAGATGGAGATGGGGGTGAAGGTGAGGGTGGGATTGAGGGTGGGGTTGAGGGTGGAGGTGAGGGTGGGGTTGAGGGTGAACACAAGGGTGGGGTTGAGGGTGAAGGTGAAGGCAAGCAGTATGCAGGGGGAGGCAGGCATCTCGAACAGCTTGGATAGCGATGAGGTGAGCTCTGTCATATTGTTCGTCACCTTCACCCCCTGCCGCCTCATGCTGGTAGACAGAGATGGAGATGGGGGTGGAGGTGAGGGTGGGGTTGAGGGTGAAGGTGAAGGCAAACAGTATGCAGAGGGGGACAGGCATCTCCAACAGCTTGGGTAGCGATGAGTTTAACTTTGTCATATTGTGTGCCATCTGCACCACCTGCTGCCTTAAGCTGTTAGACAGAGATGGAGATTGGGATTGAGATGAAGGTGGAGGTGAGGATGTGGATGTACATGTGTGGAGTTGGCACTTGAGTTGGTGTTGGCGTTGGCGTTGGAGGTGTGAAGTTGGCATTGGCATTGGCGTTGGCATTAAAAGTGAAGGTGGAGGTGAGGATGTGGATGTAGATATGTGGAGTTGGCACTTGAGTTGGTGTTGGCGTTTGAGGTGGAGGTGTGAAGTTGGCATTGGCATTGGCGCTGGCGTTTGAGGTGAAAGTGGAGGCAAGGATAAAGTAGATAAGGCTTTCTGCACTCCCACTTTCCCCTCCACCTCAAACCACACATCCCCCTCCTCCTTCCACTCCATCCTTCCCTCCCTATCCACCTTCCCCTTCCCATCCACCTCCACCAATGCCTCCCACTCCCCCACCGCCAATGCCTCCCCGTCCAACCTCCCCTTCCCCTTCCCATCCACCCCCACCTTCCCCTCCCATTCCACCTTTCCCTCCCCCACCACCAATGCCTCCCACTCCACATTCCCTCTCCCACGACCAATGCCTCCAGGCATCAAGTTCAGCTTGAGAAAGCAAGCATCTGCTATAACCCAGGTGGTGTATCAACCAGAAAATACAACTTCCAAAAAGACTGTTATATTCGGCTTCGAATTCGGCATCAGATATTAGCATACACAGTTACGGAGCTACCTTGGTGGTTGGACCCAGGCAGGGCTAGCGAACGGGCTGGCCTCCTCAACCTCACACCTCAGTATAAGTCATACGTCATTTATCTATCTATCTATCTATCTATCTATCTATCTATCTATCTATCTATCTATCTATCTATCTATCTATCTACACACGCAACTTGTGTATTTACGGAGCAACCGGTACAGTGACATTGGATATGGATGTGAACACCAGGACGACAGTTACCACAACGATCTACACAAACGCCAGCTCTGGCACTACATTGCATACAGTATTGCCTGGGGTGCTCCACGTGAGTGGGTGTATCAATCAAGAAAACAACTCCCATCAAGACTTGAAGAAGTGTCATCACAACGATATACACAAATGCCAGCTCTGGCACTACATCGGGTACAGTATCGCCTGGGATGCTCCACGTGGGTGGGTGCATCAATCAAGAAATCAACTTCCAACAAGACTTGAAGGGGTGCCATCACAACGATCTACACAAACACTAGCTCTGGCACTACAACGCATACAGTATTGCCTGGGGTGCTCCATGTGGGTGGGTGTATCAACCAAGAAATCAACTTCCAACAAGACATGAAGGGGTGTCATCACAGCGATATACACAACCAATAGCTCTAGCAGTACATCGCATACAGTATTGCCTGGGATGCTCCATGTGGGTGGGTGTGTCAATCAAGAAATAAACTCCCAACAATCTTTAAGGGGTGTCATCACAACACTATACACAAATACTAGCTCTGGCACTCCATCGCGTTCAGTATTGCCTGGAATGTTCCACGAGGCTCTGAGAAACCGGAGGTCTGTATACCAACACGTATAGAATGGCAACATGATATCACATGATATCATGTCATCATATGCGATCATATGATGCCGGCAGTCTGACTAGGCTAAAGTGACCATTTATATACAATATCGTGTGATGCAATTTGTATGTTATGCATGATATCATACTCGCCGTTAGTCAACATCATATGATATGCAGGTCTGTATACCAACACTACTTTTGCTTTGTGGGGGCTTTTTCTTTTTGTTTAAAGCACAGAGTCTCATACACCCTCGCGGTGTCAAGTAGACTTGTAAATGTAACATGTAATGTAATGTAAAGCAATTACATGCATTCAAATCAAATCACTACATAGCGAGCTACATAGCATCAAGTCACCATAGGCAAACGTGCATCTTTGACTTCGTGTTTTTCTAGCTTCCATAGGCCTGAACACCAACATAACACCAAGTCGTTATAGCCAAGCGCGCGGGGGGGGGGGGGGGGGGGGGGGGGGCTACCACAGCTACCACAGGCCTGTACACCAACATGATATAACATCAAGTCGTTAAGTCAAGTTACATCTTATTCACCTTGATAGGGTTCTTAGCTACCACATTACTGAACAACCAACATAACATAAAATTAACTCATTATAGTCAAGCATGCATCTTCACCTAAATGAGGTTTTAGCTACTGCTGGACTGCACCCAAAATAACAGATCATCTAGTCAGCAAAGCCAAGCTTACATCTTCATCTTGATAGGGGGTGTCGTTGTCGGCGTCGTAGTGGGATTGCTCTTGCTCGCCAACCCAAAGCAAAGCGCGGTCGCGAATCCAAGAACTGCAGCAAGTATTAGCACCTTCACCACCAGCTTGTACCCTATAGGTGAAGAATTCGAGCCCCTCGGTTCGTCTGAGGCGATCTTTCTAGGCTCAAGATCAGATTCTACAAAATCCGGCTTCACAGCTGCTTCTCTCAGTGCAACCATATGCAGGGGATGAGATTAGATCCTCAGGTCGTGTCGAAATGCTGCAACTTGGAAGGTTTGGAAATTTGAGTTGGTGCATGTGGTGCACTACGGTAGTAGCCCCGCCCCCGGGCTATAACCTCTCCACGCCCGCCCCCGCCCCGCCCCGCCGCTCCATGTTCAAGTTCAAGAAGAGTTCCAAGTTCAAGACGAATTCCAAGTTGAAGTTCAAGAGGAGTTCCAAGTTCAAGAAGAGTTCCAAGCTCAGTGATGTCGCAGACGCCGACAGTCCGACAGTCTGACGTGGCGTTAATGAAGACCACGCCACCACAGTACGTGTACTGACACGATTGACTACGCCCTAGTGGCATTATAACTTCGCACATGGCCACCACAACACGCATAGGGCTCGCGTTGACGTGCCGAAGCTAACATTATTTCAGAAGATTGTGCAGTGCATATTGATAATCCCTCCTCAACTCTTTAGCCGAATAGCATTATCTCTCCGAAATGCGAGACTCGGACAAGGAACCTCTCGCTGGTCCTGGCCCCCAAAGTCTGCAGGATAAACAGTTCGTTTTTGGCTTCGCCCTCCTCTCGAAAAAGGTAGCTACAATTAGATAACGCGTGTTTCATACAGGTTTCACGTGGGAAGTTTGTCTTGCCTCACGAATGCCCCTCTTACCACTGTGACAGGCGCAACGCTACCTCACCCCCACGGTGAAAGTTCTAGCTGCGGAAAAGGGGATACAGCTGTGTTTGATAGATATCTCTCGCTCCCTTGAGAGCCAAGGCCCCTTCAATGCCATCATTCACAAACTTAGCCCCGATGCAGGTAGGTGCATCACTACTGCCCACAGACATGTGCAGTAAGATATAATACTACCATCACCTCCCTCCATGTCGGGGTGTTCTTTGGGGGACTAAGGGCTGGTACCCCAAGCTTAGATGTCAAAGATAACTGAAAACAAGCTGCACATGCCCGCCCATTCCCAAATGTCATTACCCATGCCTGGTTGCATGCTTGTCATATGGTTTCGGCAATATATGAATGGTGACGGTGGTGTGAAGGCCCCCAATGTTTTAGTTACACATGGGGGGCCTGCTGGTCGATCTGTATAGATTTGAACAACGGAAAGGAAGGTGATCAAATAGGCTGCAATTGACATCGCTTCATTACCCATGTCATAGTCAGTGACAAGCACAACTGCACCCAAACCTGTACCTGCAGACTGGGATAATGCAGCACATATCAACCATGACCTCACTAGTAACTCACCTCACTTCACAACCCATGGCATAGTCTGTAACAAGAACACCCAAACCTGTGTCTGCAGACTGAGATAATGTAGTCCGTATGAACCTGCACCTGCACCTGTCTGCACCCGAACCTGTCCTGCACAATGCACCCAACCTGTCTGCACCTTCCTGCAGCCCGAACCTGTACTGCACTGAACCTGTCTGCAACCTGTCTTCACCTGAACCTGCCTGTCTGAACCTGTCTGCACAAACCCGAACCTTTCCTGCAACAACCCGAACCTTCTGCAACCTGAACCTGTCTGCACCTGTCCTGCACCCGAACCGTCCTGCACCCGAACCTTTCCCTGCACCTGTCCACCCTGACCCTGTCAGCCCGTCTGCAGCCCGACCGCTGGTCCTGCAGCAAAACCCGAACCTGGTCTGCACACCTGCACCTTGTATCATTCACCTTTCTGCACACCCTCGAACCTGTCGTTATACCCGAACCTGTTCCCCCTGCACCCGAACCTGTCTGCCACCACCTGTCTTACAACCTGAGACCCTGTCTGCAACCTGAACCTGTTCTTCACCCAAACCTGTCTGCCCCCGACCCCTGTCTGCACCTGCACCTTCCTGCACCTGCCCCTGTCTTCAACACCCGAACCGTCTCAAACCCCCGAACTGTCTGCACCCTGTCTGCACCTGACCCTTTCTGGCAAAACCTGAACCTGTCTGCAACCCGAACCTGTCTGCAACGCTGACCCAACCGCGTCTGCACCTGAACCTGGTTGCACCGCCGCACCCAAACCTTCTGCACCCAAACCTTCTGCAACAACCCCGAACTTGTCTCACCCGAATCCTGTCTGCACCCGCAACCTGTTTTAGGGCAACAACCTTGAAAACCTGTCCTGTGGCACCTGAACCTGTCTGCACCCAAACCTGTCTGCACCTGAAACTGTCTGCACCTGCACCCGAACTTGTCTGCACCTGAACCTGTCTGCACCTGAACCTGTCTGCACCCTGCACCCAAAAACCCCCGGACCTTTCTTGCAACCTGAAACCTGTCATTTCAACCCTCCCTTGTCCTGGCACCCGAACCTTCTGCACACCTCGACCTGTCTGCACCTGAACCTGATTTGCCACCTGTTGTGCCGCACCCGAAACCTGTCTGCACTCCGAACCTGTCTGCAACCTGAACCCTGTCTGCACCTGTTCTGCACCCTAACCAGGCTGCAACCTGCACCTGTATTGACTGAACCTGTCTGGACCTGTCCCTGCTAACACACCCCGACCCTGTCGCAAACACCCGAACCTGTGTGCACCTGAACCTGTCCTGGCACCTGTTGCAATCTGAATCCTGTCTGTGCCAACACACCCGAACCTGTCTGCACCCGAACCTGTCTGCACCCCCTAACCTGTCCTAGCACCTGAATTTCCTGTCTCACCTGTCCTGCACAACCCGACCTGTCTGCACCTGAACCTGTCTGCACCTGCACCTGTCTGCAAGCACCTGTCTGCACCCGAACCTGTCTGCATCACCCAACCGTCCTGCACTGAACCTGGCCTGCAACCTGACCTGTCTTCACCGCTATAATCCTCTGTCTGCCAAAACCGTTCTGCACCGCGGACCTGTCTTGCATCACCCACCCGTACCGCTTTATGCACCGAACGCATTCCGGCACCTTCCACCCGAACCGTCTGCACCTGAACTGTCTGCACCTGACCTGTCTGCACCTTCACCCGAACCTGTCTGCACACCCTAACTCCTGTCTGCACTAACCTCTAACCTTTCTGCCACCCGACCTGTTCTTCACGACTCTAACCTCTTTGCCTGGGCACCGACCTTTGTCTGCACCCGAACCTGTCTGCAACCGAACCTGTCTGCACCAACTGTGCCAGCACCTGAACCTGTCCTGGAAAACCTAACCTTTCGCATCCTGAACCTGTCTGCACCTGAACCTGTCTGCACCCTAACCTGTCTGCACCGGTCTGCACCCGAACCTGTCTGCACCCGAACCTGTCTGCACCCGAACCTGTCTGCACCTGAACCTGTCTGCACCGGAACCTGTCTGCACCTGAACCTGTCTGCACCTGAACCTGTCTGCACCTGAACCTGTCCTGCACCCCTAACCGTCTGCAGAACCGTTCTCACTTCCGCCGCGCCCTGTCTGCCAACGCCTACCACTTGTCTGCACACAAACCTGTCTGCACCTGACCTGTCCCTGCAAAACACCGGAACCTGTCTGCAACTGAACCTGTCCTGCACTGCAAACTGAACCTGTCCTCACCTGAACCTGTCTGCAAAACAACCCAAACCTGTCCTGCACAACCTTAAACCTGTCTTCACCCTAACCTGCTGTCTGCACACAACGGTCTAGCACACCACGACCCCATTGCAAACCCGAACCCACTTTCTGGTCCCACCCCCCTGTTCTTCACTGACATGTCCTGCACTTACTGTCTGCACCTGCACCGAACCTGTCTGCAACCGGAACCACCTGTCTGGCCCTGAAAGCCTGTCTCCAACCTGCACCGAAACCCTGTCCTGCAAAAACCCGACCTGTTTTCCAAACCTTACCTTTTCTTCAAACCCCCCTACCCCTTCTTTCAACCTCGAACCTGGTTTCTGCAGTCTGCAACCCCTGAACCAAACCGAACCTGCTTCACCTTGAACAGTCTGCAAACAACCCACCCGAACCTCTGTGCCAACCAAAACCTAACCTGCAAACCGCCCCCGAACCTGTCTTCACCTGAACATGTCTGGACCTAATGCGACTGCACCTGACCTGTCTAAACAAACCTCACACGAACCTGTCGTGCACCTGAACCTGTCTGCAACCGCGAACCTGTTTGGCACTGAACACTGTCTGCACAAACCTGAACCTGTCTGCACGTGTCATACCCGAACCTGTCTGCAACACCTGAACCTTCTGCAAACACCCGACCCTGCTTAGGCACCCTGAACCTTTCTGCAACCGGGTCTGCACCTGTCTTCACCTGAAACCTGTCTGTCCTGAACCCGACCTTCTGCACCACCTGAGACCTGTCTGCACCTGAAACTGTCTGCACCCGAACCTGTCTGCACCTGTACCTGTCTACACCTGCACCCGAACCTGTCTGCACCTGAACCTGTCTGCACCCGAACCTGTTTGCACCTGAACCTGTCTGCACCTGAACCTGTCTGCACCCTGGCACACCCCGAACCGTTTCTTCACCTTCCCCTTTCTTGCCACAACCACCCTAAACCACCCCTACCCTGTCTGCAAACCTGAACCTGTCCGCAACGCTGTCTTCACTGAACCTGTCTGCACCTGAACCCAAACCTGTCTGCACCTGAACCTGTCTGCACCTGAACCTTTCTGCCACCTGAAACCTGTGTCTTGCAACCTAACCTGTCTGTACCTCGAAACGTCTGCAAAACCCGCGAACCGTCTGCACCTGAACCCCTGTCTGCTCTGCAACCTGAACCCTCCTGTCCGCACCTGCACCCGAACCTGTGTCTGCAGACTGGGAGGCTATGTTGCGTCAGTACTCTCTCTGGCAGCGTATCACCTAAACAACAGTCACCAAAAGTTATAGACGAGCCTAATGGAATCCATACATTCATGAACCTAAACCCCGCTCCACCAGCTCTCTGCCCTCTTGAATAACGCTTCTCTTGGCGGTGATGGGGAGCGGTGGTGGGGGATGGTGGGGGAGGGTTTTTTCCTACTCTCTGCTCTTTTCCTCTTTTACTCTTTGCTTTTTTTTTTTCTTCCTTTTTTTTCTTTCTATTTTTTTTATGTGGGTTTGTTTTGTTTTTCCTTTTTTTTTTCGCTCTCTCTATCCTCTTTTCTGTTTTTCTTTTTTCATTATTTTTTTTCCTCCTTGTGTCGTTTGGTGTGTTAGTCGGTGGGGGGGCGGGCGGCGTGGAGGGTCCTCCGGCGGCTGTAGGTGGCGGGTCCGCTGCTTTTAGGCTACCGCTCTCGTGTTTTTGTTGTTATTTGTTCTTGGTTTTGTGCATTATTGAGTTTTTTCGTGTTTTTGTGTGTTTTCTTTTTTCTTCTCTAAATTTCTTGACTCCCTCTGTTCTTTTTGGTTCTTTTCCGCGTTCTCATCCCTTTTTTTGTTCTTTCTTTACTTCTTTTTGACCTGCCGCGCTGGTGTGTGTGTGGGGGTGGTGGCGGTGCTTTGTGTGGCTCTAGTTTTTGTTTGGCGGAGGTTTGGCGTGGCGTGTCTTGTCTGTGTTTTCGCTTTTTTGTTTTTGTTTCGTCTTTTCTGGCTGTCCTCTATTCTTCAGGTGAGGGTGGGTGCTTGTTGTGGTGAGAGCGGTGTGTTAATGTGTGTGTTGGTGGTGGTGGTTTTTTCTTTCTTTTTGTTTGGGTTTTTTAGGGGTGTTAGCCTGAGTCACTTGGTTGTGTTGCCGTGCCTTGTTTTAGTCACTAGAGCTGTTATGGGTGTTGTGTGGGGGTGGGGGGTCAGCCTTCTTCCGGGGTTGTGGTGTCCGTTGCGTTTGTGGTGCTTCGCAGCCGGTGGTTTGTGTGTTGGTTGTTCTTGTTTTTTTTTTTGTATACTTCGTTATTTGTTTGCTTTTTTGTCTTATATTTTTTCTTTTGCTTTTTTTTTTTTTCATTTGATTTTTTCCTCTTTTTTTTTTGCTCTTTTTGTTTGTTTTATTTTTTTTTTCTTTTTTTTTTTTACATATATTTTTTTTGTTTTGTTGATTATTGCTATTTCGTCTGGTTTTTTTTTTCTTTTTGTGTAGTTCTCTTATTTTTTTTCATTTTGTTTTTTTTTTTTTTTTATTTTGTTTTTTTTCTCTTTTTTTCTTTTTCTTTCTTTTTAGTTTTCTTTTTCCTTTTTTTTTCTTTATTTATTTTCTTTTTCTCTTTTCTTTTCGCTTATTTTCTTCTTTTATTTTTATTTTTTTTCTTCGTATTTTTTTTTTGTTCTTGTGGGGGGGGGCGGGGCGCGGTGTTGTTTTCCTTTGTGTGGGCTATGGTGGGTGGGTGGGGTCCCGCCCGGCCGGCCGGGGGTGTGGCCGTCTTTGTGTGGAGCCATCCTCCGCGTGTGTAGCTGTGTGATTGTGTGGTTGTCCTGTTCGCCCCCACTCCGCTTGCCCTGGTTGTGCCTGCCCTGAGTAAAACCCCGGCAGAAAGCTACCTCCGCCTAATGGAGACAACACTAAAAATAGGACAGTGCAGCAAGCCCTTCCCGTCTTCTTGTTTTGTCTATTGCCATTTTTTCTTTCTTTTGTATCCACCTAAACCTCCCCTCCCCCCCCTACCCAATATGAGCGCACAGTTGGGTTGGGTTGCCTGGAGCCCCCTGTAGCAAAGCAGGTTGGGTGCATGTCCAAGCCCCCCCCACCTCCAAACCACCGGCCCCTGTTGGATCTATCCTCGTGGACCCCCTGCCCCCTTCCCTCACCCCCCATTCTATTCCATCTTACCCTAACCCAACCCACCTTCCAACCCAATCCAACCCCAACCCACCTGTTCAATCGCAGCCCCAAGGCCCCTGTAGCAAAGCTTATTGAGTGCGCGTCCAAGCCCCCACACACACACACACCCACACCCACACCCAAAGCATACATCCTCCCCGCTCTACCGGACCCACCCTACCTCACCCACGTAGCCCCCCTCCCCCCACTCAACCCCAACCCGACCCACCCCACCCCCCTTTTAGTTGCATTATACTCTCAGCCCCAAGGCCCCTGTAGCAGAGCAGATTGAGTGCGTGTCTCAAGCCCCCGCCCACCCCCCCCCCCCCCCCAAGCATACAATCCTCCCCACTCTCCCCCCCGACCCACCTTACCTCACCACACCACACTTCCCAGACCTCACCCAACCCAACCCAACCCACCTGTTCAATCGCAGCCCCAAGGCCCCTTTAGCAAAGCAGATTGGGTGTGTGTCCAAGCCTTCGTAGGCTATAGCAGTGAGAGTTATATATCCTCCCCACTCCCCCAGCCGTACCCCATAATATTCCATCTTACCTCAACCCAACCCAACCCAACCTATCCCGACCCTACGTACCCCAACCCAACCTTTACCCAACCCAACTTACCCCAACACAACCTACCCCAACACGACCTACCCCAACACGACCTACCCCAACACAACCTACCCCAACACAACTTACCCCCAACACAACCTACCATCCCACACCAAACCTACCAGGGGGGGTGTTCCCCACGGGGCGGGGGTGGCTTACCCTACCTCACACACCACCTCCCCGAAATGTCAACCCCCCCCCTCCTCCCCCCCCCACTCCCCCCCCAACCCACCTGTCCAATCGCAGCCCCAAGGCCCATGTAGCAAAGCAGATTGGGTGCGTGTCCAAGCTCCACCCCAAGTAGAAATATTGGAAGACGTCAGCGTTGTGGACTCCCTAGCACGATTGGAAGCTTCTGGCCTTCAAGCTCCCTTCTTAGTCAAGCCCCTTTGGACTGATGGCCGAGAGGGTTCCCATGGGCTTGCTGTGGTGCTTGATATGGAAGCAATGGGTCGACTGCTGTCGGGCGAGGTGGTGTCCGATGTAAAGCCTCCTGTGGTCGTGCAGCAGTTCGTTGAGCATGGGGGCGTGCTTGATAAGGTAAGGTTGGGTAGGGGTGGGTGGTGGGGGGTAGTTTCGTTGTATACGGTTGGTCTCTTCTCTCTCCCTCTCTCTCTCTCCTTCCCCTCTCTCTCCTCTCGTCTCTCTCTCACTAGTTGGTAGGGAGGGGGGGTTCGTTGAGATGGGTGCGTGCGTAAGGTAAGTTTTGGTTTGAAAGTTTGGTTTTGGGGGGTGGGGGGGGGGGGTGGGGGTTTGGGGGGGGGGGGGGGCACCAAAACAACACGGGTTGCAGATGATGTGTGGCACCCCCGGTCGCTTTTAAATAAGGTAAGTTGGTAGGGGGGCAGGGCAGGGCGCACAGGGGCAGATGATGGGTGCCCCCCGGGTGCTTTATAGGTAAAGGTTTGGGTTGGGGGGCAGAGCATTGGGGCAGTGGCAAGCACCCCCGGTGCAGGGATGTTTGGGGGCACCCCTGAGTCTCTTTAATAAGGTTAGGTTGGGTTGGGTAGGGGGGCAGGGCAGGGGGGCGGGTGCAGATGATGGGGGTACCCCCGGGTGCTGTATAAGTAAGGTTTTGTTAGGTTCAAGGTGGCAGTGTGTTATTTGAAGTTTGTTAGCACAACCCCTGGGTCTGCAGTCCCTTTTTCGATGATTGGTGGCAGGATTTGAGGGTTTTAACCTCACCCCACTCCACCCACCCCTAACTCGCCCCACCTCACCTCACAGATCCCTTCCCACCCACCCCCCTACAGGTGTACGTCCTAGGCCCCCGCACCGTCATCAGCACATGCCCCTCCTTGGGAGACAACTAATTCTGTCGCAGTGCCCTTCACATTCAAGCTGTCCTCCCACTCCACACCGCTCTACTCCGCACCACTCCGTCTCACTTCACTCCACTCCACTCCAAACCACTCCACACCATTCCACCCATCATTACAATAAATACAAACAAACAACCGCCCTCTACTACCCGCCACCATCCACTCCGCACCCCCTCCATCCTCACGTCTCCCACCCCTCCACCACTACTCCCTCCCAACCACTCCCACAACCCTTCCAACTCCACGCTCACTGCCATCTCACTTCCCCTCCCTCCACACCCCTTTCCCAACCCCACTCCCACCCGCCCCATTGGTCCCCACCACTTTCATTCACACAATTCCACCTCCCCCCCACACCACTCACATCATTCCACACCACCCACACCTTCCACACCACACCACGACCAAATCCATCCACATCCACACCCACCATACCCACACCAGTCCCTACCTCACCAACACACAACACCATACACCAATACACACCATTCCACCAGACACAACTCCACACCAATACACACCATTGCCCCCCCCCCACTGCTCACACTACTTCCTACCAACCCCCACCCATACACCCCACATCCACACCCACGCCCACTCCACACCAAACCATTCCATTCCACTCCTCTCCACTCCACACCACTCCTAACCACTCTAAACCACACCACTCGACACCATTCCACTCCACGCCAACCCACACCACACCAACCCACACCAATCCACTCCACACCAATCCACACCGGTCTACTCCACATCCACCCCACAACCAATCCAACCACCCCACTCTCACTTAATCTCCCCATCACACCCCACACACAATCCACACCACTACCCAGCACCCCCCACCGACTTCCCTTCCAGTCCACACCACACCCCACCCCACCTCCCCCACCCAATCTCACTCCCCCTCCACTAAACCCCCACCCACTCCCCGACCCCCATCCCTGTATCCATCCCCCCCGCTTCTCCCATCCCCCCCCTCCGCCCCCCCCCGCCCCCCCCCCCACCCACTGCAGGTATATGTCCTAGGCCCCCGCACCGTCATCAGCACCGCCCCTCTCTGGGACACTACCTGGGCAAGCTCTCTATACCCAACCCCAACCCAACACCCCCACTGCCGGTATATGTCCGAGGCCCCCGCACTTTCATCGCAAGACGCCCCCCCTTGCGTGACAACTCTTAGCATTGCTCTAGCCCCAACCCCAACCCAACCCCCACTGTCAGTTTATGTCCTAGGCCCCCCCCCCCCCCGCACCGTCATCAGCACACGCCCCCCCTTGGGGGACAACTACCTGGGCAGCGCTCTAGACCCAACCCCCAACCCAACCCCCACTGCAGGTACATGTCCAGGGCCCCCGCACCGTCATCAACACACGTCCCTTCTTGGGGAACAAAACCAGCAGCGCCCTTTACATGCGACCATATGGCCTAACCCCAACACAACCTAACCCAACACAACCTAACCCAACACAACCCAACCCTAACTCAATTCCAACACAGGCCAACCCAACCCCAACCTAGCCCAACCCCAACCTAGCCCAACCCCAACCTAGCCCAACACTAACCTAACCCAACAACAACCTAACCCAACAACAACCTAACCCAACAACAACCTAACCCAACAACAACCTAACCCAACAACAACCTAACCCCAGCCACACCCCTACAACCGCACCAACACCCTAACACCCAACACCAACCTACCCCAACCACCACCCTCCAGCCACCAGACCAAACCCCCGCCCTAATCCCAAGCACCCGCCCATCCCGCGGCCCAAAATCACGTATCCGCCCCCCCGATTCCTAAACCCAACACCCAGCCCTACCCACCCCCCCCACCCGCACTGCAGGTATATGTCCTAGGCGTAGCCAGGGATGTGGGCGCGGCAGGATGGGCTCGGATGTGGGCGTGTGGTCGTGGGGAGACGGGGGGCTGACGGCACAGCAAGCGCACAGCACATGAGCGCGTGTACTAGGTTATGATATCAATTACTATTTACTTCCCGGTAGACGGGTATGTGGGGTGGTAAGGGCGGGCGGGAGGACAGATGTGACCGCGGCAGGGTGGGGTTGGGTGTGGTTCGTGGGGAGATGGAGGGGGTTGCAGCAGCAAGCAGCGGCAACAGCAACAGCCAGCGAGGGGCTTGTACTATTTATTATATCAATTAATTCCCTGTGAGTGTGGGGTGTGGGTGTATAGGGCGGGGGGGCGTGAGGACAGGGAAATGTGGGGCGTGTGGTTCATGGGTGAGACGGAGGGGCTTGACGGCAGCAGCAGTGAGGGCTTGTTACTCTGAACGTTATTGATATCTAATTACCGTACCTCCAGTGGAGTGTGTAGGGTGGGGGTATAGGGCGTGGGCGTGGAGGACAGGGATGGGGGCCGCGGCCAGGATGGGCTCGGATGTTGGCGTGTGGGTCAATGGGGAGACTGAGGGGCTTGACGCAGCAGCAGGCAAGCGGCAACAGCAGCATTGAGGGCCTTGTAACTATGGTAATGATGTCAATTACTTCCCTGTGTGTGTAGTGTGGGGTGTAGGGCGGGCGTGAGGACAGGAATGTGGGCGCGGCAGGATGGGCTCGGATGTGGGCGTGTGGTCATGGGGAGACGGAGGGGCTTGACGGCAGCAGCAGCGGCAACAGCAGCAGTGAGGGCTTGTACTGCGTTAATGATATCGATTACTTCCCGGTGAGTGTGGGGCGGGCGTGAGGACAGGAATGTGGGCGCGGCAGGATGGGCTCTGATGTGGGCGTGTGGTCATGGGGAGACGGAGGGGCTTGACGGCAGCAGCAGCGGCAGCAGCAGCGGCAACAGCAGCAGTGAGGGCTTGTACTACGTTAATGATATCAATTACTTCCCGGTGAGTGTGGGGCGGGCGTGAGGACAGGAATGTGGGCGCGGCAGGATGGGCTCTGATGTGGGCGTGTGGTCATGGGGAGACGGAGGGGCTTGACGGCAGCAGCAGCGGCAGCAGCAGCGGCAACAGCAGCAGTGAGGGCTTGTACTACGTTAATGATATCAATTACTTCCCGGTGAGTGTGGGGCGTGGGGCGGACGTGGGGACAGGGATGTGGGCGCGGCAGGAGGGGCTCGGATGTGGTCGTGGGGAGACGGAGGGGCTTGACGGCAGCAGCAGCAGCAACAGCAGCAGTGAGGGCTCGTACTACGTTAATGATATCAATTACTTCCCGGTGAGTGTGGGGCGTGGGGCGGACGTGGGGACAGGGATGTGGGCGCGGCAGGATGGGCTCTGATGTGGGCGTGTGGTCGTGGGGAGACGGAGGGGCTTGACGGCAGTAGCAGCGGCAACAGCAGCAGTGAGGGCTCGTACTATGTTATTGATGTCAATTACTTCCCTGTGAGTGTGGGGCGTGGGGTGGGCGTGAGGATGGGGATGTGGATGTGGCGTGGTAGTGGGGAGATGGAGGGGGTTGCCGGTAGTGACAGGCAAGCAGTGTGACAGGCAGGGAGGGGTAGCGGGGGAGGGAGGAGATCGATCAAGGGTGGTGGTGTGTGTGTGTGTGTGGGGGGGGGGGGGGGGGGGGGGGGGCGGGGGGGGGGGGGGGGGCATCGTTTTGCTGGGTACATCATGACAGGTGTGGCCAACGGCCACATGGGCAATGTACTAGTACATGCATAGAGTTATCAATATATCCATCCTTACATACATTTGTTCTATATTTTCCGCATGCAGGGACTGGACAAGATCCCACATTTTGAGAAGTGTTTGTGGAATTCCTCATATGCCTCGTGTATACACATTATATATCCATGTTGTATCCATGTAGGGGACGGAAAGGGTGTACACACATATGAGATATCCATGTTTCTATCCATGTAGGGAACAGAAAGGGTGTACACACATATGAGATATCCATGTTTCTATCCATGTATCCATATGTAGGGAACGGCAATATGATATCATATGATGCTGGCAGTCTGACAAGGCTGAAGTTACCATTTATAAACAATATTGTTTGATGTAATTTGTATGATATGCCGGTCCTTATCCACATGTCGTATTTTCTCTACACGCAGGGAGTGGACAAGATCCCTCATTTTGAGCATCTGTTTGTGGACTTCCTTTATGCTGTGTGTATGGGGGAAGAGGATGCACTGCAAGAACCGTTTGGTCAGCTAGTTACTGAGCAGGAGCTGCTGCAGAGCAGCTGCTAGGCAGCTCTTGGAGGACAACTTCCGAGGAGTAGCTTTGAAGCAGCTGCTAGGCAGCTCTTTATGGAGAACTTCCGAGGAGGAGCTTTGAAGCAGCTGCTAGGCAGCTTCTGACAAGGCTTGATCAGGGGCAGCTTCAGAGCAATTGCTGATCACCTCTCAGCTCATCTTGGAAAAGGAGCAGCTTCAGAGTAGCTCCAGTTTAGACTTGGTGGGAGTTGGGTGGAGAAGCTGCTCGGTAAATCTGGTAAAGAACTGGCAGCATGAAGCTACTTAGTAGCTGCCAGGTACTCTGACAAGTAGTGGTGGTGGATGGCTTGCCTTTTCTGGCCTTGGCTTGCCAGGTACACTGACAAGTGGTGGTTGATGGCTTGGCTTGGCAGGTACTCCGGCAAGTGGTGGTGGACGGCTTGGCTTGGCAGGTACTCCGACAAGTGGTGGTTGATGGCTTGGCTTGGCAGGTACGCTGACAAGTGGTGGTTGATGGCTTGGCTTGGCAGGTACTCCGACAAGTGGTGGTGGATGGCTTGGCTTGGCAGGTACTCCGACAAGTGGTGGTGGACGGCTTGGCTTGGCAGAGCTTATTTCTTCCGTACATCGTAGGCTAGAACCACGGTTGCTGTTTATTTTCTGGTTTTCCTATGACCCCTTGCGAGGTGGAATCGCTTACTTCTGGTTTCAGATTTTCCTATGACCCGGGCAAGGTAGAATCGCTTATTTCAGGTTCAACCTTCTGCCCACTTACACACTTACAGCACATGTGAGGTGTGCGGATCTTACTCCAATATGTCCAACATTTGGTTTGATTACATGGTCTATCAGCCTTCAGGCTGCTCAACGCCTGCGGGCAGAGTCAACATGGTTGTTCAGGATGCTGCTTCCTCTGTCGCAAACGCAACGTTGAAGGGTCCATACTAAGCGGATTAGATAGTTTAAAGACGTGTCCATGTCCAACATGTTTTGTTGATTTGTTTTATTATAACTCAGAAGTACCTACTTTACGTATGGTTTGAATATATCATGTAATCCGTACTGTACCAGCACCTCGTGTACCGCGAATGATAACTTGGTTACATGGCCCCAGACGCTAAGGCTGCTCGCCGCGTCTTCAGCTGCATATTCAGCCCCTCATAGAACGTCCTCGTCTACAAAGACCTAAGCAAATGCCCTCAGAGGCAGAATAGCATACGCCAAACTCTTTATCATCTCCAGTCCCCCTTAATAATGTCCAGTCTCCCCAAGGTGTAATGCTCGAAATAATCAGCATTGACAGTGGGTGTGGGACTGTGGGCGTGATAAAAACGTTTCGTTTACAATTCTTTTTGCCTGTTATATGCCCCGGCGTCCCCAGTTTGACTCTCGGCAGCGGAAAGTACGTGCAGTGGTACAAAAACAACATGCGCACCCATGGCAGCAAGCTTCCAATGCTCATGATTCCAGCTCTTTCCAGCTCTGGGTCTGGCTGGGGGCTCGCTTCGCCTCGCCAATTCATGACTGCAAGGAGGAGGACGTGCAAGGGAGAGGGGGGAATAGAGGGGACGCCGTGTAACATATCATATCATTCGAACCAATCCAAGCAAATCGGACAACGGAGCAAGGGCTCCCGGGGATCAAGAGCGGCACTGACAATCACATGTTTGACACGTGAGATAAAATAATGAATACTGACAAGATGGCCGATTGCCGATTCCACATTTCGATCCGATCCAATCCTCCCAATCTGTCCTATGCATTTATCACTAATTAGATTGTAGAATAAAATTATTGCTGTAGCACGGACTCAGGGCCCCCGTCGGTAAAACAATTGTTTGGCAGCGATATTCCTAACCACGATATATCGCGCACGCGCGATATATAATGTTTACTCCCGTTTTGGTCCATCGCGCCCCCAGGTGTGTGTAGTGTTTCCAGGTTCCCAAATGCTACACCTGGGCATCAGGCGCCACGAGGAGTCATGTTTCCACCTTCCCCAAAGCTACACCTGAGCGCCGAATTATGATCGTTGCCTCGTGATTTTTCCTGATTAGCTTGCTTGCCTGCTTGTTTTGCTGGCTAAATGGCTGTCGGTGTCTAAGCACCAGCCCAGGGCATGTCGTGATTTTTGTGCCAGAGCGCACCCTTGGACTGAGCGCCAAATCATGATCGTGCTTCATGAGTTGTCCTGTCTTGCTTGCTTGATTCAAAGCTTTTATAATTTACTGAACCCCCGCCCCCCCTCTCTCCCCCTCCCAGGTGCCCACCCAGGGGCCTGACCCAGGGGTGCCCACCCTCCCTCCCCTTCCCCTGTTAGAGGTCATACAGACGAGACAGGTTTGGGTTTGGGTTTGGTTTGAGGTTAACCTGCCACGCCAGAGGGGTTTAGACGAGGTTACACGAGGTTAACCCAAACCCGCCCAAACACGCGAATTCCGTTCAGACGGCATTCCTGAGCTTCTTGTCAGTAGGAAAAGTTTGAAAAGTTTGAATCGCCGATCAGCAGCAGGAGCGCTCAAATCAAGCAGGCTCTGGCGATACTGTGAGGAAGGCGGAAACTGCGTCTCGGCATACTGCGTATCACGCTGCTACTGCTGCACCTCATGCTGGCGTGGACCTGCAGGTGGCGGCCCCTCCTGATCGGACCCCTCCATACCGCGCAGTGAATATTGCAGATGGCGCGAAAGGGAGGACGGTTGCGAAAACAAGTGCGGCTGAAGGAAATGCGGCAAAATTTATCGCAACAGAAACAACGGACAACACGTGTGCGACATAACCATAATCATAACCCAAACGTGGGGGGGTGGGGGGACGTTTGGGTTTGGGGGTTGGTTAGCATTTGGGTTACCGAATTTGACCAAAACGCGTCAACTTTGTCCCGTGTGAACGAAAAAAGTTTGGATGTACGACAGAAACGCCCAACTAACCCGTAACTCAGACCCAAACCTGTCTCGTCTGACCGACCTCTTATAGACCGGTTCTCCCGGTTCAGCTAGAGTGTCACAGTGCGCCAGGCCTTCTGCCTGGAAGCTTCCGTTGTAGTGCCTCCGCCCGCTAGGGCCGGCACCTACCGGCGGCAGTACCCTGAGGTACTGTCGCCTTTCCCTTCTTATCCTTTCCTTGTCGCTTGACAAGCTATCACGATTGTAAGCTCAGCGCCTTCGCCATTCCCTGTGTCAGTCCTCACGAGATAATACTCCGGAAAGCTAAAGGTTATCGCTCATCACTGCCGTCCCGTGTTCCACTGCAACAGACTTGAGCGCATCAAGCCTATTACCCTGTCCGTAGATCCCGAGCTCCCGCGCACCTGCAGTGCCTTCTACAGTTGCCGCCGCAACAACCAAAGGAAAAGGATCTCAGTTGCAGAATCTTCTCTGATTGCTAGGCACCCCGCTGGACCGCCAGTACGTTGCTCCCGCAACAAATCCCTCTCCGAGTCTACCCAAGACCCCGCTGGAACGCCAGTACGTTGCCCCCGCGACAAACCCCTCTCTGAGTCTACCCAAGACCCCGCTGGACCTCCAGTACTCTCACCACCCCCTTTTTCCGCTTCTATCGTCGATCTTCAACTTCCTCATTTCCGCTCTGAGCTCTCCTTCGCCACCATTGCGGACCCTGCTCGGAGCCAGCCCTCCAACTTTATCGTTCAAACCCCCTGACTACTCCATATGGGGGGACCTCTTGACCATCAAGTGTGGACATCAACATCTTCATGATTTTTGATAGAGCCAACAACTCCTGCGAAGCCTCACCTTCTTGATGTCGTGGCCATGTCCTGAACGTTTGAGGTTGAGCGAGATTACGCCTGCTCAACTCAACATCTATGAGCCTGGCAAAGATTTCGGTGAGTGGTACTCAATTATCTGTCGGGAAATCGCCAAAGCGCCTTATAGCATGGCGATCACCCAGGACGCTATGCTTAATTGGCGCCCGGACCAAGAGCCCCAGTCTCCCGATGATGATGATCGTTACCCCGACAGAGAGGATTTCCCACATGCGAGAATATGCCGCTATGCCAACGCAATTGCATATAGGTTTGTAGTCAACTCCTTGTCTCCCAACCTTGCTCGAATCTTTGCTGCGCACACCATTGTTGCGGCAGAATTACTGCGCAACCTTAGATGGTACTTTGGAAAGCTCAGCCCTGCCATGCCCGCACCTCATCTGTCTGTCCCGACTATTGCTCTTGCTTGCACCGCTATGCCCGCCTCTGTAGCCCTGATAATGTCTTTTAGATCACAGTATGCTGCTCCCTGTCCACTCACAGATTGTGCTCTCAAAGATGGGGAGGACATTGATAGTGATGATGACGGGAATGATCATGCTTCCCTCCAAACTGATCCTATCATTTTCCTAGAAACTGTCCTATCAACAGACCTCCTAGCTGGAGTCAGAATTGATGATGATCCTAGTGTCACCCCTGCTGGCTACACTGCCATAGAACCTGCCATAGCACTTGCAGCCCCGACCGTTGCATTTAAATATGCCACCATCCCACGCATGGCCACAGCCACACCTGCCCTTCATCCCACTCAGACTAGACTGGTACCAACTTTGCGTAGAATTCAACACTTCTATAATCATGCAAATGACAACACCATGGTTAACTCTGAACTACCTGCCCCACCTGTCCTTCATCCCATTCGGACTAGACTGGTACCAACCGTGCGTAGTAAGATGTACTTCCATACTCATGCAAATGACAACACCATGGTTAACTCTGAACTACCTGCCCCTCTCCACACGCAGCCAGTGGATGGATTTGTTCACTTGCATGGGGGGGAACTTCCCCCATACACTGCCATGGAACCTGGCACACCACATGCATCTACCTGTCCAGCACACACATCCACCACCTCCACCACACGAGAAAGTGACACCACAAGTACATCCAGTACACGTGATGGAGACATACTCACACCCATCAAACACGTAACCACCCCATCCATTACATCAGCATCAGCAGCACAAGATGACAGAGCCATTACCTCCACAGCCTGCCTTCCTGCTATTCACGCCATTAGAGTGCTGATCTCATCAATGACAAATGGTAGGGATAGCAAATTCAGTCTCACACACCCTTCACCACCTGTCCCACCACTTCCCCCGGAAGATGACAAGAAACAGATTGGTGTTCACGTCACCTGCAGTATTGCACCCATCGTTGCATGTTCACTTGCACTACCACTCCCTGACCATAGCACTGTTTTTCCCCACATCTGCTCCACATCTGCCCCTACCAGCATGCGGTACCTGCCCCACCCTTCCTACTACATTAGGAACCTCAAGGCTCTGCGCCTCCCTGTGGGCATTGGGTAAATGCTAACTTTATCTAGAGAGATGGGATAGATATTGAATATGGATATGCTGATCTGAGTGACTAATCCTCATAACGTTGATTGGATCTGATCTATATGATTTGTAGGAGTCAATGATCTGTTGTGCCCCGTCTTCCCCCAAGAGATGTACCACTCTAGTCACTGATCTGTATATTGTTGCTCTGATCTGACGTTATCATGACTGATCATTATCATATATGCATTTGTGCACTAACCTCTGAGGTGACTAATGTATATATGATCTGCTCTGACCTGATCTGATCATGGTGCATTCTCTTGTACTGATGTTTGTATATGGACCATTGCACGTACAGATGTACTATGGTGCAACCACTCACTGATGCTCACTGACATGTGCCTAGATGTACTGCAATGCATTAGTGTATTGCTCATGCTGTGAGCGAGCGGTACCCTCGCTGCATGGGGGAATACACTGATCTAACACACCCATAATGCATATCAGCTTGAAATCACTCCGGTAGAGTGGACAGTAGATTAAAGCAGCGGAACAGACGCACCAATCTATACACGGAGACAAGGATAACGTTACAGACACAGGAGACCCATAAAGGGGCACCTGTGGTGAAAGGAGGCGGTAGACAGGAACCTAACAGGGTACAGATCAGACCGGAGACGTAGGTGACAGGAAGCTGCCACTGAGTCATCTCAAGATGACTCAGTCCCACGGGAAGCTGGCTCAGGAGAGCCGATAGTTCTAAGGGAGTACATAAGTAGTCACCAAGTCATAAAACGCGTGAGAGCACCGCTATACATGCTGATACTCCACCTATGACACAGGTGACATACAATAGTACTACTCCACCTATGGCACTGGTGACATAGAACTATATGTAACAAATTAAAAAAAAAAAATCAAAGAACTCCGAAAAATAAAAATCGAGAGAAACTTCAAATGAAACCCGAAGGGTGTAAGGGAAGGTATGAAGCAAGGCAAAGAACCAAAATTTGCCAAGTGGATATAAGAGGACAACTAAATATCAAAGTCGGGTAACAACGGTATAGAAAACCCGATCCGGGAATAGGAACCTAATGCCAATCAATGATAACTTAAAGAAACTCTAAATGTAACCAAAAATTCCAGAATACATGTAACCAAAATTCTAGAATACATGTAACCAAAAAATTGGTTTAAGGAGAAGCAGTCATTCCAAACATGCGAATGAAACGCCAGAACACCATAGGATCAAGGGGCTTGGTGAAGGGGTCAGCACAGTTGTCCTTAGTGTTAACATAGGCAACATCCACCTGGCCATCCTCCACCAGCTCCTGGATATAGTGATGGATGACATCAATGTGCTTGTTGCGAGGGAGCAGCTGACAGTCATTGGCCCAGCTCAAGGACCCCAAGTTGTCACCCTGAATGGTGACCAGGTCACAAGGCAGCCCTAGATCAATTCTCAACTTTTCAACCATTGCACCTCCCTGGCAGTCTGAGACAGGGCCTGATACTCAGCCTCACTGGAGCTAACAGCAACAGTGGGTTGCCTTTGCTCATCCAATTCACGAGGCAGCCTCCAGCAAGCACAGCATAGCCAGTCTGAGATCTCCTGTCAGACCCATCATCAGCTAAGGATGAGTCACTAAAGACAGTAAAAGAGAAACCAGGGCTGTGAGTGTAAGTGAGGCCCAGATGGGAATGTTCTCTCAAATACAAAAGCAAGCGCTTGGCTGCAGCCCACAGGGGGGGCAGTGGGTTGAGCAGAAAACCTGGACAGGTAGCTAACAGCAAAAGAAATATCAGGCCTTGTGCATGTAGCCAGGTACAGCAAAGCCCCCACAAGAGAGAGGTACTGGCTATTAGAGGCCAGAGGTTCTCCAGGAGGATCAGTGACAGTGCACTTGGACATGGGAACTGAAAACTTGGGCTTGGTAGCAGCAGTGAGACCAAACTGCTCCACCAGCTCAACAATGTAGGAGTGCTGGGAGAGGTCGATCTTAACACACCTGCCGTCAGAATCAAGTGTGCAAGTCATGTCCAATGAAAGGAACTGGACAGGTACACCCATTTCCTTGACTTCCCACCCAGCTGCTTCCATAGCCTTGATCAGCAAGGCATACCTATGCAGCTCACTAAAAGCACAGATAAAGTCATCCACATAGGTCAGGACATAGCTCCACCCACCAGTAGAATCCCTCCTGAAATACAGAGCAGGTTCAGCTTTGCACATGGTAAAACCGTGGGCAACCAAAACCTGCTTTACATCTTTGCTCCAAGCCCTGGGTGCCTGCTTCAAACCATAAAGAGATTTAATTAGCTTGCACACAAGGGGAACATTGTCAGGACCAAGTTCATGAAAGCCCTCAGGCTGGTAGCAGAACAGGTCCAGACCAGGTTCCAGCTTGGCATTCAAGAATGCAGTCTTGATGTCCAGCTGCCTCACAAACATTTTTCTATGAGTGATGGCAGCAAGGAGCACACGAAGACCTGCTTTAGAGGAGACGGGGGCATATACATCATGGTAGTCCAGCCCAGGACGTTGCAGAAAAACACGAACTACAAAACGAGCTTTAAAACGTAAAGAACCATCAGCCCCATGTTTCTTGACAAATAACCATCTGCCAGATAGAATCCTCTGCCTAGGAGGCTGTGGAGTGAGGACCCAAGTGCCATGAGCATGGAGGGAGGCCATCTCATCCTTCATAGCCTGCAGCCAGAGATCTCTGTCTGGGTTGGTAGGTAACATTGCAGCTTTATAAGAGAGTTCAGTAGAGGTAGAAATAAAAGCCCCCACGTACAAGCAGTGTACTTGTACATGGGCAGCGGGGATATCAGCAGTATCAGCAGTAACCGGTAATAAAGCCCCCAGCGCAGCACTCATGCGTGGTTGAACAAGGCCGGCCTCCTTTGCCTCTAAATCGTCGAAGCCTGGGTACACTGGAACACCCCAGCCATACGCAGTATCTGACCCGGACCAGTGTTCGAGGTCATCACTCACATCATCTGTGACGGCCACATCGTCGCAATGCCTGGTCCGGTATAAACCACCAGGTATAGCAGGGGGTGAAGTGATCAACAACTCCCGCGAGCTATCCGAATAGGTGGACGGGGGGTGGCGACTAGTGGGCAGTGGACCTGTACTAGGTTCCACTATGACCCGAGGCTGTCCTAATCCTACGACTTCACCGACGAAACGTGGCGCAGAGGAAGGCCCGGCGACCCCCTGAGATTCGAATAAATTAGAGCTTGAAGGAACATCAGACTCCCCCTGGCCCAATGCCGCCGCACGCGATACAGCACCATCATTACCTGGCCTGGGACGCATCGTCATCCCATGACCAGTAAAGCGGTCAACAATCGGGGTTGGTAAAGGGCCCAGGACATTGTCAGTAGTATCAAGCCCTTTACCGATGATAGCGGCAGGGGTGCGAGAAAAATACTGAGATCCATCATAGGGAAAAAGCCCAGGGATACAGTTATAGCTAAACTGTTCATAGAAGAGCACATCACGACTCTCTACCACCTGGCGCAACTTCGGAACCCAAACAAAATAACCCTTACTCACCAGAGAATACCCAACCAGTCTACCAGATAACGCCCTTTCGTCAAGCTTATTGCGCTTCTTCCCATTCACTAAGGTAACATAGCATGGGCACCCGAACACGCGCAATAACGATACATCAGGTAGAACCCCAAAGAACAACTCATAAGGAGTCTTGTCACCCTGATTAGGCAGCCGGTTGCGTAGGTAACACGCGGCGAGGAAGGCATAGGGCCAGAAGGACTTAGTGAGCTTAGACTCCAAGTGAATGCTCCTAGCTACGTTCTGAAGGACCCCATTGTACCGTTCCACAGTCGCATTCTGCTGAGCAGTGTAAGCCATGGACAATTCATGCACAGCACCAACCGATTCTAACCAATCCTCGAACCACTTCACTATAAATTCCTTAGCCCTGTCAGACCTAAGACACTTGAAAACAAATCCATGCAGCTGAGTCATCCATCTGAGGATGGTAGTTTGAACTGCTAAGGGAGCTTCATCCCTGGTTCTCAAGCACAAGACCTCAGCATAGCCAGAGTATTGGTCAGTGAGACACAGAACATAAAACTCCCCACGCAAGCCCCTAATATTAAATGGCCCCATGATGTCCAAGTGAAGGCGTTGTAATGGGGCACGGATCCTAGTTTTGCTTTCTTTAGGAAAAGGGATACGTTTTCCCTTTGCCTTCTGACAAGCATCACATGGGATCTTAGACAGTCTTTGCACCTGTTGGAGAGTGAGGGGTAAGTTCTGAACCAAACCCTTCCTTACAAGGTTGTGCATGGCATCATAGCCAGGGTGACCCAGCCGCCTATGCCACAACCATTCAGGAGTGGTAGGGATCACAACTCCACCATCCTCATCAACATCAAGAGCAAAAGCTGGATAATCTTCAGCACCATACAAACGGCCACGAGGGGTGTGACAAGGCCTACATGCAAACTTGTACACACCATCACTGGAGGCAGGGAAAGACCACATAACAGAAGAGCCCTGTGTGGCAGTATAACTAAGACTATCAAAAGAAATCTTGCAGTTGTGAGCATGGGCAACAGCATTTACTGACATGAGGTTCACCGGACAGTGTGGGATGTAGAGAACATTGGTTAAAGTGATTGGTGTTGGTAACCAATCACTACATAACACAATAGAACCCTGACCCACAGACCGTTGAACCACACCATCACCAAATTTAACTGCTGGTCCAGTCTCAGAAGCATGAAACACAGTGAACAAAGACATATCACCTGTGATTGACATCCCAGCTCCAGAATCAACATGCCAGACACCCTCAGACAGGCTCGGGGCTGCAGACATTTGAAAATTTCGCAGTGCAAGAGAAAAGGACAGAGCGTACCTCCTATTTCTTGTCCAAAGCATACCCATCAATCTGAGCCTGCAAGGAGGCCAGCTGCCGCGGAGTAAGCACACCTGGAAGGGCCAAGGCCATGGGCACCGGATTGGTAACCGGTGCACCAGGCTTGGTCTTACGCAGGTGCGGATGCTTCGTGAAACAGCGATCCTCCGAGTGGGTCGTCTTGCTGAGGCATGGGCCCCAAGTGCAATCCAGACGTCGCTTGTTGGAACCAGAACCCTGAGAACCAGATCCCTGCCCACGCTGAAACGCAGCATTGGCAGGAAACTGGGGAGCGTCCCGGGACCAACCAGGATGCCTGGAGTCGGACCTGGGGAGAGCAATGTTCAAAATGTCGAGAGACCGATATGCCTCTAGACAAGACCAGTAATCTACAGTCTGTCTGTTAGCCAACATCATACCGTACTGGATCCGCAGCGATTCAAATCGGATCAAACGGATCCCATTCACAATGGTTTCCATGGCGTGGCGCTGAGTGACAAGATGTCCAGCACTGCGGAGGTCAGTGCACAGACTGCGAACCATGCGAAAGAAATCATCGACACGGTCAGAAGGGCCCATGTGCGCATTATGAAGTTCGATACGCATGAGAGGGACTCTAGAGGCAAGGGCATCAGACTGCGTCTTCCGGATATCCAAAAGGATATCCCGAGGGGTGGCAAAGTCCTGGTATACCTTGACCATATCGTCCTCCATGTTCGCGAGCATCATAGTTAAACACATGAACTCCTGACGTTCGAGAGGCAGTGCACTGAAACCCAACAGTGCAGGATCAAACCGAGACTCACCATGAATGAGGGTATTAGACCCAGCTCCAATCGCAGAAGGGACAGGAGCCAAGGACCTACGAATGTCCATGAAATACTCCGCAGCAAGACCAGCGTCAAGAGCGCGCTGGTCGTCTATGTTCCTAATCACAGGAATGGACCTCGCAACACTCATAAGCAGCTCGAAATCTGGGCTAACAGGACACCGAGGGACAGGCACTCGCACAAACTGATAACCAAGCTTCTCGTGATCACTACGCCTCGTACCACCAAAGGAAACACCATGATCTGGGGGATACAGAATCCCAGAAGTGACTGGACCAAGAAAAGAACGACACCTGGTACCAAGTTCAGAGAAAGCCATCACTCGGCGATGCCTCAGCTTCACACTAACATTTGCCATTGTAGCCTGCATATCCATCCGACCGTACAAAGAGCGGTTCAAGGACTCACCATCCCGTCGATCCTGGTTGATCAGGCGGTAGTCCCGCAAGTTTAAAGTCGGAGGAGATCCACCAGTGAGCAGATGCTCCCAAGATTCGCATGACCGCGTATATAGCATAGGAGGAGGGCCAGGGGCAGGAGGCAGCTCCACCGGCGGAGGCGGAGGGGGTTCCAGGGAGGCACCAGCAGCAGAGGTGCGTGCAGAGGAAACAGCAGCCTCGCGAGAGCGAGTGTGGTAGCCAGGGAGGCCACGCTCCATGGGGGCAGATGCAGAGGAAAAAGAAGCAAAGCCCTTCAAGAAAGTGGGCTTAGCCACCTCCGGGTAAGCCGGGGGAACAGGCTCAAAGGGAGGCGCCGACGAAGGCTGAGGCTGATACACAGGCGAAAGCTCTCGATTAGGCATCTGCTGATCAGCAGGCTCATACACCGGCGAAACAGCGGAAGTCTCAAAGACACGAGTGGCAGCAGCAGATGGGGTCACGCCACCGAAGTCAGCACTCGTAGCACTCTTCAAGTCCTCCTCATCATCAGTAGTAGTAGAGTAGTCTTCATCATAATTGAAGGGGACGCAATGAGGCTGCGGGTCTGATGCACAACGGATGATCTGTGTCTGTACACAACACAGCTTCATCAGGACATCCTCAACATCAGAGGACAGGCGTCGAACATTGAGAGAAGGAACCGTAAAGTTGGAGGATTGATCGGGGGGGGTTACTTCCTTGATGGCGGAAGGACCCTCCTCTCCGGCAGCAGAGGCCGCTGGCGCGCAGTCGTCCAGCCAATCTAGAGGAACCTTCACCCCCGTTGGGAGGATTCGGTCGCATCCATTGCTCACAATGACACTGCGGATCCCACGAGCCCATGAAACACCATTAAGTTTGGTAAGTTTCACAAAGCCGGCAGGAGGCCCTCGCGGAAGTTGCATTATCAAAGCAGTGGTAGTGATGAGGAGCCCAGTAACCTATCAGCTTGAAATCACTCCGGTAGAGTGGACAGTAGATTAAAGCAGCGGAACAGACGCACCAATCTATACACGGAGACAAGGATAACGTTACAGACACAGGAGACCCATAAAGGGGCACCTGTGGTGAAAGGAGGCGGTAGACAGGAACCTAACAGGGTACAGATCAGACCGGAGACGTAGGTGACAGGAAGCTGCCACTGAGTCATCTCAAGATGACTCAGTCCCACGGGAAGCTGGCTCAGGAGAGCCGATAGTTCTAAGGGAGTACATAAGTAGTCACCAAGTCATAAAACGCGTGAGAGCACCGCTATACATGCTGATAATGCACTGATCTGAGAATTATGATCTGACTTCACACTGATCTGATCTGGTTGCAGGACCGCTGTGCCCGTGTGTTTCCTGTCACTCACCACGCAATGATTTCACTGACCTTCATTCACATGCAGATCCTCGGAAAGTGAGCGATACCCTCGCTTCCCCAATTAAACCTGCATGTGACATAATTGTCTGGACTGATCTGCAGCCATCCTGGTCTGCACCTTTCCCTCCCAACAATTCCTACCTACCCAGCAGCTCCCTAGATGTACGCTAATGATCTGCAGTCCCCCAGCAGGCCCTACTAGCTCTTTAGCTTCTCACCGGCCCCAGCAACATGGCATCCAGACTATTGTCCCTGGATGACTCCCCAGCACCAGTTTTTTGTGTGTAACCCCCTGACCTGCTCGTCATTTTTTTTAAATAGAATGAACACTCTAGGAATTTAAGTCCCGTCCTGCCATGTACTTTCACAGCAGTTTGACTACGTTTAATTTTCTCGCCACCTCTGGCGCCTCTAGTGACATGCTGTTTTAAATCTGATTTCACAGCATGTACCTCCCATCTGAAAGACAGTTATATGTACTGTCAAGCCTACCTTCTTATATCTTATAACTGATACTGGAAGTACCTCATCATATCCTTCCATATGGACTGATAGTCATGAGCCAGCGGGGGATGTCCACCTTAAGTTATTTCTCATAATGTCACCGTAATTTGTGGATTCATTAAGAGCCCCCAAATCATGGGGGGAATAGTATGCTGACCTTATGTATTTCTCTTCGTTCTGATTCCTTAGTTGACAAGGCCTTTGGCTGCACCTTCCTGGCAGCTCCACAGCTGGAATCCAGTCTTATCTAGATTTTGTCTTGTTGAATCTTGCCGCTTCCTGCTGCTCCTAGGAGTTCACCCCAGTGCCCCCCCTGCAGTTTGACATCTTAGCATGATATCCTAGATTGAGATCCTAGCATGACCAGACACCCTTCCTTGCAGCTATCAAGCTGGAATCCAGTCTATGTTAAATGTATCTTGCCTGAAGTGCACCTTCATCCTTGACCAGGATTCCCCTCTTGCTCTGTACCTCAACATGTACATCTGAGCTCCCCTCCTAGTGTGACTACCATCCAAGCTTGGCCCCATGCTTCTTGGTAATCATATTATTAAGTAGTCAGAATATTTTACACTCTAGACTTCCCTTTTACTTTGAACCTCCTAAATTCCATGAATTCTTCTGAATGAAGAATACACGGAATTGGGGGGGATGTTATAGACCGGTTCTCCCGGTTCAGGTAGAGTGTCACAGTGCGCCAGGCCTTCTGCCTGGAAGCTTCCGTTGTAGTGCCTCCGCCCGCTAGGGCCGGCACCTACCGGCGGCAGTACCCTGAGGTACTGTCGCCTTTCCCTTCTTATCCTTTCCTTGTCGCTTGACAAGCTATCACGATTGTAAGCTCAGCGCCTTCGCCATTCCCTGTGTCAGTCCTCACGAGATAATACTCCGGAAAGCTAAATCCCCAACTTCTCCCCTTCTGAAGCACCACCAGCCTTCTGCAATGCACTCTATCCTTGATGACCAGCATAGGGAACTCAACCATGCCCTACCTATTGTCGACCAAGATGGCCTCTCTGAGTCCCATTGGTCTGCCAAGTCTGGTTGGGAGTTTGGTGGAGTGGTCTCGGAAACCTTAATCAGCCACTTGTATAAAACAGGGAAGAAAACTTTCTAGCCCAAAACAATCTGATCCCAGATCTGAACATTTTGTTATAGTAGTGCCTGCCCGATGCTGGAATCGGGCAAGCCAAAAAGGGCGCCCGATATTTAATGTTTCAATCTTGTAAAAAGTTGCACCTGGGCATCGGGTGCCACGATGAGTTATGTTTCCACTCTCCCAAACTCTACACCTGGGCATCGAGTGACACGATTTTTCATGTTTCCATCTTGTAAAACTCTACACCTAGGCATCGGTGCCACGCTTTTAAATGTTTATGCTCAAATCCCTAGGCATATCACCGTTGTTTGGGGTTCAGTTCATCAGTGCTTTTTCTTTTTAAGCCCTTCTTACACGGTTGGGCAAGTCCCTATGGGACCTAACCCTGGACTGTAACATACAACCATTATTACTGTTATAACAAATCAAAATTCATGTTGCGATGTCGCTTACTTAGACTTCTAATAGTAAAAGTGTAGGCTCCGCCACCATGTTGTGAATCCCATATCAGAGCTTTATAGTACCGAAACAATCCTTGGCGGAAATGATTAATCCGCGCAGGTGGCAAGTTTCTTAATTGATCAAGCAGCTGGGGAACTTCAGCAGTTGTGATTCTGATGCTAATGTCGTTGTACGGAATCAGGTCCTCAAAGGGCTGATGTACATGATCCTGTACAATAACAGGAATGCAACCACCCAAGGCGATATGAACCACACGGTTTCCCCACCCATCCCCATAGGGAGCTAAGCAGAATGTTGACTGGCTGTAGTACTCATGTCCGCCACCGAATTGGACCTCATCAGCCGTTAAGTTGGCCCCAGCCTCAATAATGTGCTTGTAGAAGGCCTGGCGAGCCCCTCCAGAGTACTCCGGCTTCTCCATGCGAATAGCTCCGCCAAAGAAAAGCAGATGCTTGCGCGGCTTGTTCATGTTTGCGTTGCGCAGATGCTGGGTGGCTTGCAACAGCTCCTCTGGATTGTCGGTAGGGGAAAGCTGGTCAGCACTTGGGTTTAGGTGGTGTAGGGCTTAGGTGGTTTAGGTGTTTATGGTCTAGGGCTAAGGTGTTTTGGGTGGTTTAGGAAAAGAAGTGCTGCCCAGCAAAGGTGGTGCTGACTAGCTGTGGTGCTGACCATATAAGGTGCTGACTAGCTTCCCCCTACCCTCTACCCCTATTGCGTTACGCAGGTGCTGGGTGGCTTGCAACAGCTCCTCTGGATTGTCGGTAGGCTGAAGCTGGCCAGCACTTGGGTTTAGGTGGTTTAGGTTCAGGTGTTTAGGGTTTAGGTGTTTAGGGTTTAGGTGGTTTGGGTGGTTAGGAAAATAAGTGCTGCCCATCTAAGGTGCTGACCAGCTAAGGTGGAGCTACCCAGCTGAGTTGCTGCCCAGCTAAGGTTTCCCCTACCTGGATTTTCCACCACAGGCGGAACGACGATATCCCTCTTGGGGTGGAAGCAGGAGTAGTTTGCCGGGATGGGGTGTTTGGCTGCATGGTCCTTCCCCGGCATGCTTGTGTAATTAGCACGGGCCACCTCCAGACCGAAGTGAACAATCTTGATAGGGTTCTGCACCATGGGCTCATCCAGCAGCCAGCAGGCACCAACATCACCCGGTAGCCAGATGAAGTGGTCCTTGCCTTGGTTCCGGCCCCACAGCAGGGGGTACCTGCAGAAGAACGGAGTATGCACAGTGGTATGTGTTCGCGTGAAGTATTAGACATAATGGGGGCGCCTATAGACATCGAAACACGTAGCGGAACGGAGTATATAATTGCAGTGGTATGTGTTAGCGTGAAGTACAAGAAATAATGGGGGCGCCTATAGACATCGATACTTGTAGCGGAACGGAGTATAGAATTGCAGTGGTATGTGTTCGCGTGAAGTATTAGACAGAATGGGGGCGCCTACAGACATTAATTCTTGCAGTGGTATGTGCTAGTTAGTTAGTTAGTTAGTTAGTTAGTTAGTAAGTTAGTTAGTAAGTTAGTTGGAAAGTTAGTTAGTTAGTTAGTTAGTTAGTTAGTTAATTCGATGGTTAGTTAATTCAATATATGTATTTAGTTTAGAGACCGTTTCCAATGTTGGTTACGGCATGCGAGCGCTAGCTAGTTCTTGGCATGGTTACAAACAGGTAGGACGACGAGTGCTCTTGGCGTAGACCTGACCGGTACAACTGTAGCACGCTATCCTGCAACAATACCTCTCTGCAATGTATCCTGCTACAATACCTCTCTGCAATGTATGTGAGCACCCTCTTGACGCTGTCGTGCACATCGCCACAGTTGCTATCAGTGTGCATGGCAAGGAGCGGTACGTAGTACAAGTCGGCCTCCCAGGGGTTCTCTGTGCGTAGGCTCCAATCAGCGCTAAACCGCTCCCAGAAAACCTGGTAGGCTGAGTACAGCCCCCCCATGCCTGCCCCATCTGTTGAGGCAAAAGGGAATGCGATATGCCAAGGGAGCTCGTAGCGATATATTCGAAATGGCTTTCTCTTGCGCTTGCCAGTGTCGCTAACCCCGCTCAGGTTGGAGGGCAGACCATGGGCTGTTGTCACATTCACTGCACTGAAGTACGACTGACTCCTGGAGCAATCCATGCCGAAGCGACCAGGGCTACACCGGCAAAATCCTGCCAGGCATTCTCCCTGCTTCGAGCAGTCAGCCAGGCAAGCTTTCTGAGAGGAGTGAGGGGTACCACATGCATCGCCTGCCAGCCCTTGCTGACATTTGCAGCTAGGATTCCCATCTTTCCCCACCAAACAATAGCCGCGATCGCTGCACCTGCATGTGGGGGGGAAAAAGGTAATGATAACGCTTGGTGGGGCGTGGTGTTAAGGGAGTCTGTCGTACGCGGGTGGGGAGCGGTCTCCTACCTCAACTGGACAAGCTACCATCGCGGTTGACGACGACCTGCAACGCCAAGAGCGACCGAAGGGGGGGTGGGGGGGAAGTTAATCTCCACTTAAGTCAGCCTCCACTGAAGTTTAGAGGGCTCAGGGTTTAGTGGTTTAGGGTTTGATTCAAAAGTTTAGGGTTAAGGGTAGTTTAGGGTTTAGTTTTGAAGGTCTCGGTGAGTTTAGGGATTACTTAAGTGGAGGCTAACTTTCCCATACCGCACACAACACATAAATGAACCAATGAAGGTTCATGCAACAAATATGCACACTGTGTGATAGATGTTGACAACCACAGTTGTGTTGACAGCAAAAATAAGAAAGAGCATTATTGGAACCCTTCTATCTACCGCATGGGATGCAAATCTTACTTATAATTTCATAAATTTACAAAAATTATGAAATTGCGATTCCAAATAAACGTGATTGAATCTTTCCCATACCGCACCTGTTGGGGCATTTGCCCAAGGGCACTACTATGGGGAGGTTTTCATCCGCCTGGTTGTCTATAACAGGGCCAAAGCGCAGCGTTTTGGGAGTCTCGACAGGGAGAAAACCTTCTGGCCTGAACCACTTCACCCCGCTGTCTGTCTCTGCTGGAAGGTCTGAGTACTGGGACTCCGGAGGAACCCCTTCTCTTTCGAAACAGTAGTTTGCAGAGAAGCGCAGCTCCACTGATTGCAGATGCATTTCTACTCTACTACCCTCAGGGTTTCTGAACTCCTGCACCAGCTGGCGCCAACACTGGCAGGATTTCGGGCCTTCCAGCCCGTAGAACGCAAGGGCAGAGTCGCTGTCGCTGCTCAAACAGCCTGACAAGACGTTGTGCTCGCATGCAGGCCCTTTGAAACCCAGATTGCATTCGCAGCGCCCTTCCTCCAGATTGCAGTGGCCCTTGTTCAAGCATGGGCTGATGCATTCTTGGAAATGTTGTGCGTCTGCGACTCCCACCCCTGTGGAGGCTGTGGTGAAGAGCAGTGCAACACCAAGTGACAGCACTCTCCAACACCAACCGATGTCACCAAGAGCTCGCCTCCTCATAGGAAGAGGGGCAATGGGAGGGTGGCTGTGGGGGGTAGGGGGAAGAGGAGGGTGGCTAGGGGGGGTAGTGGGGAAAGGAGAGGGTGGCTAGGGGGGGTAGTAGCTAGGGGGGATTGGGAGAAGGGGGGGTGGCTAGGGGGGATTGGGGGAAGGGGGGGGTGGCTAGGGGGGATTGGGGGAAGGGGGGGGTGGGCCAGGGGGATTTGGGGGAAGGGGGGGTGGCCAGGGGGGATTGGGGACACGGGGGGATGGGAAGGGGGTTGGCTAGGGGGGATTGGGGGAAAGGGGGGGTGGCTAGGGGGGATTGGATGGAGGAAAGGGGGGGTGGGCTAGGGGGGATTGGGGAAAGGGGGGGGGCTAGGGGGGATTGGGGAAGGAAGGGGGGGGTGGCTAGGGGGGATTGGGGAACGGGGGGGTGTAGGGGATTTGGGGGAAAGGGGGGGTGGCTCGGGGGGATTGGGGAAAAAGGGAAGGGGATTTGGCTAAGGGGGATGGGGGAAGGGGGCGGTGCTAGGGGGTAGTGGGGAAAAGGGGAGGGTGGTAGGAGGATTGGGGACAGGGGGGGGGGGGGGGGGGGGGGGGCTTAGGGGGGGGTTAGTGGATAGGGGAGGGTGGTAGGGTTGGCAGGGTGTGCAAGGGGGAAGGGGAGGGCGGGTGGCTAGGGGGTGGTAGGGGGGGGTAAATGGGGAAAGGGAGGGGGGCTGGGGGGGAATAGGGGAGGGGGGGGGGGGGGGGGGGGCTAGGGGGGCTAGGGGGGATGGGAGGGGGGCTTAGGGGGGCTAGGGGGAAAGGCAGGGCGCTCTGGGGGATAGGGGGGAGGGGAGAGTGGCTAAAGAGAGGTTGGGTGAAGTCAGGAGGAGCAGGTTGGGGTATTGGAGAGAGGGTGGGTGTGACCAATAACTATCAGAACATGGTTGGGGCCCTGGGGGGAGGGTGGATACAAACAGTAGGAGAGGGTGGATATACTCAGGAGGAGCAGGTTGGGGTATTGGAGAGAAGGTGGGTGTGATAAATTACTAGAAGGACAGGGTTGGGGCCATGGGGGGGGGGGGGGGGGGGGGGGGGATATAACCAGCAGGAGAGGTTGGATGTACTTAAGAGGAGCGGGGTGGGGCATTGGAGAGAAGGTGGGTGTGATAAATTACTAGTAGGACAGGGTTGGGGCCATGGGGGGAGGGTGGATATAACCAGCAGTGGAGGTTGGATGTACTTCGGAGCGGGGTGGGGTATTGGAGAGAGGGTGGATGTGACCAATAAATAGTAGGAGAGAGTTGGGGCCCTGGGGGGAGGGTTGCTATAACCAGCAGGAGTGGTTGGATGGAGAGAGGGTGGCTATAACCAGTGACCTGCAACTTATAACTAGCCACCTGTAGGAGCAGGTGGGGGCATGAGAGGGAGGGTACCTACATCCACTATGAGGGCGGGGGCCTTGGAGCGCGGGTGGATCCTATCTCTGTGTACCCATCTCACTCATGTGACAAGCGCAGTTGAAATGCTAAGGATCCTTGAACTCAGCAAGTTCTTGTGTTGTGCATGTGTGGAAAGAGCAGGTCGGACGAGTAGCCCTCACGGGTAGATCGGTGTATTTGCGAAAGATCGGACGTCCAGTAGGGCACTAGGATCATGTAACTGTCATCACCATCGTAATGGCGGGTTCACTAGACAGAAGCGCTCAAGTGCGGAGGTCCCTATCGCAAGCTGACTCAGGCAAATGTTCTTCGACGGCAGTTACGGTTACGTGATACGTGGCTTGCGACCAGAGCCCCCCGCCCCGATTGCCCCCAGCGCCAGCGGTTGCCCCCCCGGGTTGCCCCGGTATAGTTTTCCACAGAGTTTTTTCCAAACCCGGGGAGGGGGGGTCCCGGGGGGGCGGGGTCGGGGGCCAAATTGGGCCAAATCCGTCCTGACGATTATTTTACAGGGCAGGGTTACCAACCAGCTGACCAACCAGGTTACAACGAGCATGGCCACGACCCGCGGGTCGACCCGCGACCGGGCCCGCGACCCAAGACGATAGAGCTCTCCGGAGCTCTCCGACATCAGATCCGATATCGTTTTTGCTGACTAGCTAATTCACTCAGACCGCTTCGACCGTTTCAATTCAACCTAGCGAGATCTATAATTTTTTCATTTATCCGCAATAGTAACCATGGCTGCTCCCAGCCGATGCATTCTCCTCCCAGTGGACCATAGCCCGGTGCGTTTATTTCCTAGGACTAGCGGATTAGGAGATCCGAGGCATCATGCACCCATTACCTCCCCCCCCCCCCCCACACCTGATGGCAAGATTACAAAGCTCACCTGCAACTGGTCCATCGTTCGGCAGCAAAGGTTTTCATCTGCACTCCTGTGCTGCGGCCTCCTGCATAACACAACAGGCTTTTCTCTTCAATGGACGCCAAGTGCTAAATTTTTGTACTCAATTATTATGATGTGTGTGTGTGTGTGGTGTGTGTGGGGGTGGGGGGGGGGAGGTCAGGGGGCATAAATGTGCTGTTCGTGATGTGTGGTGTGGGGTGGGGGAGTGGGGGTGGGGGGGGGGGGAGGCATGAATGTGTCTTGTGTTTGGTGTGTAGTGTTGTGGGGGTAGTGTGTGTGTGGTGTGGGGGGGGAGTCGGGAGGGCCTGAATGTGCTGGTTTGTGGTGTGGTGTGTGTGTGTGGTGTGTGTTGGGGGGGGGGGGGGGGGAGGGGGAGGGCATGCATGTTGCTGGTTTATGTGTCGTGTGTGTGTGTGTGGGGGGGGGGAGGGGGGGGAGTCATGACTGTGCTGGTTTGTGTGTGTTGTCGATGTTGGTGTGGGTGGTGTGGGTGGTGTAGGTTGTGTGTTGGGGGGGTTGGTCAAGGCGGGCAGAATGTGCTGGTTTCGTGTGCGTGTGGTGTTGTGTGTGTAGTGTGTTGTGTGTGTGTGTGGTGGTGGGGGGGGGGGTCAGGGAGGGCAATGAATGTGCGGTTCGTGTGCGTGTGGGTGTGATGTGTTGTGTGTGTGGTGTGTGTGTGTGGTGGGGGGGGGGGGGGGGAGGAGGGAGTGGCAGAAAGTGGCTGGTTTGTGTTGTGTGTAGTGTGTGTTTGGGGGGGGGGGGTGGGGGGAGCAGGCTGAATGTGCTGGTTTGTGGTGATGTGTTTTTGGTGTGGTGGGGTGTGTGGGTAGGAGTGGTGTAGGGAGGTCAGGGAGGGCATGAAATGTGCTAAAGGTTTGGGTGTGTGTGTGTGTGTGTGGGGGGGGGGGGGGGGTGGAGGTCCTAGGGCAGATGTCATATGTGCGGTTTTTGTGTGTTTGTGTGGATGTGGGGGGGTGGGGGGGGGGGGGAGGGGGAGGGGGGGGAGGGGGGGGGGAGGTGGGGGGGATGAGTGCGTGACATGTATCTGGTTATTATATGAAATGTTGTTTTGTGTTTGTGTCTAGAATAAATTTGTTTTCTTGTGTTGCATTTGTTTTTTTTTTTTAATTGGTGTTTGTTTTGTTGTGTACATGTGATTTTGTTGTTGTTTTTGGGGGGGGGGGGGAACAATTTTTTTTTTGGTTTGTTTTGTTGTGTTTTTGTGTGTGTCGATTCTTGTGATGTGTGTTTGGGGGAGACCTGTAATAATTTTTTCTTTAGTTTTTTTTTTATATTATTGAATGTGTAATTTCTTGTTTGTGTTTTGTTTGTATTGAGGGGGGGGGGATTTTAATTGGGGAGAAAAATAATGTCAGGTAGCTGTAATAATAAGGATAGTTGGTTTGTGTGTAGGGTGGGGGGGGGAGGGAGGGGGTCGGGATGAAACGGAAGTGTGGGTGGTTTAACAGGGTGGGTATTCAGTTGAAGTTTTGTGGGGTGGTGTTGGGCAATTAAGAGAGGGTGGGGAGGTGTGTAAATGGGTCAGGGAGGGGTATAAAAGTGTGTTGGTTTGTGTGTGGGGGGGTCGGGGGGGGGGGTCGGGGGGGGGGTAGGGGGTAGAGGTAGCATGGTGGTGAATGGGGGCCGGGCGGAGATCGGCGGTCTGGGTCTGTTTTTTTGTGTGTGTGTTCCGTTAGGTGCACTACTTCGAGCCCTATAGAGCTCCGTACGCCCCAAACGAAACACGGGATCGGGGTGACTAGGCCACTAGGGGGGGGGGGGGGGAGGGGGGGGGGGGGGTCAGCAGGGGCCAGGGGCAGGACTTACTTCAGACCTTTCGGGTTTCCCAAGCACAATCGTCGTCGACCCTACACTCCCTCCATTCCGACTTACGTGGGGTGACCACGTTCCTAGCACAAGGTGACAAGCCTATTGTGTGAATTCTGGGCTGATCTGGTGTGTTTGTGTGTGGTGTTGTGTGTGGTGTGATGTGTGAGAGAGCATTAATTGACGGCACAAAAAACACGCCTTAAGGTAAAAACCGATTGAGAAATGAGAAAGGCAGAGTAATGAGACACATAGTGTCCCAGAAAGAAAACCAGAAAAAATAGAGGAAATAAGAGGCGAAAACGTAAAGCTTCACAATGGTCAAATTTTGTAATTTTGGTGCTATCTGTGTGCACGACGTGCGTATGTGTGTGTGTGTTCCTGTGCGTTGCGTGCGTGCCTGTGTGTGTGTAGAATATTTTGGATAGTGTGTGTGATGTGCTGTGTGTGTGGTGTTGAGAGCTATTAGTGAAAACCAGTCTTGGTAAAAAACGTGGAGTTATGAAGGCAATAAAAAAAGCACGAGAACGCTGGTGGGACCGTGGTATTAGGATCCCCGCTTACGTGGTGTAGAGAACGGCTGCTACTTTACCTGACAAAGCTACCATGGTGGATTACAGCGGCCGCGAAATATACCCTACCAAAAATCACCACTAAACCCATATACCCTACCCATATAACCAACACCAACATACCCTAACCTCCAACATACCTCCAATACCAAACACCAATACCCTACCATAACCCTACCCATATACCCTACCAAGAAAATCCCTAACCACTCATATAACCGTAACCCATACTAAATACCCTCTCCAGATCCCGTCAATACCCTACCCATACCACCACATACCCGACCAAAAGACCCTATACCCAATACCCCCCCATATAACCCGCCATAACCCTACCCATATAACCCTACCCACTAGTACCCTAACCCATGATACCCTTCCCATCCATATACACCACACCAATAGACCCTACCAACTTACCCTACCAACATCCCTACCACATACCCATCCTATACCCTAACCCATATACCCCATCCAAACTTCCGCCTACCAAGTAACCCTAACCATATACCCTACCAAACACCTACATATAACCCGTACCATATACCCTACCAACATCCCCTACCAACAACCACTAAACCATAACCCTACCCATATACCCTACCCATTACCCTAAAAAGCCCCAAATAAATTAACCACTTACCCCATATACCAGAACCCATATACTCTAACCAGCATACCCCGTACCAATATACCTTACCCTATACCCTATCCATAACCACCTACCAAATATACCCTACAACCGACCTACCAATAATACCCTACCCATATACCCTACCCTATACCCCTACCAACATACCCTACCAATATAACGCCTATCCAACATCACCTACCCATATACCCTACCACATCTAAAGCCCATACCAACATAACCCTACCAAAATACCCTACCCATATACCCTATACCCACCCCATACCCAACCCATATACCCTACCAACATATACCCTACCCAATAATACCCTACCCAATACATTCCTAACCCTACCAAATAACCCTACCCATATACCCTACCCATTACCCTACCCACCAACCCTACCCATTACCCACCAACATCCCTACCCATATACCCTACCACATACCCTACCCAATACCCTACCCAATACCCTACCCAATATACCCTACGCCATATACCCTACCCATAATACCCTACCAAATACCCTACCCATATACCCTATCACAATATACCCCTACCCATATACCCTACCATATACCCTACCAATAACTCCTACCCATATACCCTACCAACCCTACATAACCCACCTACTACCTACCATATACCCTACCCTTACCCTACCATACCCTACAATCCCTACCAACATACCCTACCAAAATACCCTAACCCCATAGACCCTACCCATAACCCTACCCAATACCCTACCCATATACCCTACCCATATACCCTACCCATAATACCCTACCAACATACCCTACCAAATAACCTACCCTACCAAGCACCCGCCAAATCCCTACCTAATATACCCATACCCTACCAACATACCCCTATACCCATAACCCTACCCACTATACCCCTAACCCTATACCTTATACCTACCATAATAACCCTACCCATACCCTACCAAAATATACCCTACCAACCTACCCTACCCTACCAACATTACCCTACCCTACCCCACACCCTACCCCACCATCATACCCTACAATATACCCTACCCATATACCCTACCCATATACCCTACCATCCCTACCATATACCCTACCAACATACACCCTACCAAATATACCTACCCTAACCCTACCCATATACCCTACCACACTAACCCTACCCATATACCCTCCCAAATACCCACTACCCAACTATACCCTACCAATTACCCTACCCATATACCCACCAAACACCCACCAAAGACCCTACCATATAACCTACCATATACCCTACCCATAGACCCTACCCAATACCCTAACCCATAGATCCCTACCAATCCATACCATAGCCCACCACCCTACCCTACCCTAACCTAATATACCCTACCAATATACCCTACCATATACCCTACCAATAACCCGATACCCATATACCCTACCCTATACCCAAATATACCCTACCCATATACGCCTACCCATAACCCTACCCATATCCCCTACCACAATATACCCTACCCATATACCCTACGCATACCCACCCATTACCCTACCCATACCCACTCATCACCCTCAAATAAGTACATCTAAAACAAGCGCTATTTGGCCTGAGAGGCATTTAAGTCATTAAATTATAGTACGTCTTTATACAGGCGTGAGTGTTCATGGGGCAGCCCGTTTGCTTTCACTGGGCCAACCGCAGGCGTTTAAGAAATATACCAATCTGCTTTAAACTAGTTAATTGAACTGGTTTAAAGTGAGATACAACGCCGTTTGTAGATTCTATTAAGAGGTTAGGCGGTTTTATTTGTAATGTAATATAAGATTAAGATTCCTTGTAAGAAATAAAGATAAAGATAAAGATAAAGACAAAGAACAAGATAAAGATAAAAGATAAGATAGATAAAGATAGATTCTCGTAAGATAAGATAAAGATAAAGACCTATCTCATTGAAGGTGTTTTCCGCGTGCTTGTTTATGTAGTTAGTTGTTAAGGCTAGTTTAAGATCTTCAACCCGACTTGTTTAAGGCGATTTAGTGTGCCGTTATAATAGTTTGGTGGTTTAAGGCTAGAGTGGACCGAGGTTGTTAATTAATCCTTACTTTAGCACGTTTAATCACTTACTGTTAGGGAACGGCAAATCATATGAATGTTGACCAAGACGAGTATATATCATATGATATCATGCACATCATATGATTTAATACATATGATATAAAGCCCGAGGCCAAGTTACCTAGCAGACCCGCCGGCATCATATGATATCATAGATTTGGTCACATCTGACTCGGCCGCGCCGACATCAATTTATGACTTGACTTTCAGAACAAAGTGTGTGCTTGAAATGACAATCTTTGACAACCTGTAACTAATCAACGACAATCAACTTAAAGACCTAATGTGTCAGCACGGCGTTAATGGCTGGCGTGTGTGGCTGCCCTTCGGGTACGGAGTCGTACTCTTAGGTGCAGTTGAGCCCAAGATAACTGGCTCCTCGCCAGTGGCGGGTGCGAGGAAGTAGGGCGAAGTTACCTAGTCAGACCCGCCGGCATCATGATATCAATGATGACATGATATCAATGATATCATCATGCCGATCCCTACTTACTGTCCAAGGAGGGATACTAAGACAGTGTCGAACAAGTGGCTGGCAATAAAGCTGGCTGGAAGCTGACAACCATAGCCCTACAGGCACTATTTTTTCTTTTTTTGCATCTAAAACAGCTTCTAGCAGCTCCCTGACCCAGCCACTGGGCTTAGTCAAAACATCAGCAAACGCTAGAAAGCTGATTACGTGCTTCAAGGTGCACGTGGTTGTTTTAGAACTGATCCACAAAGATCGCTTTACATTACAGCATACCAACATGTGGTGGCTTACTTTAACATCATCGTATAGAAACACCATCATACATTAAATACATTAAATACATTAAATACATTAAATACTTTAAATACTATAAATACATTAAATACATTAATAAATTCAGGGGGGCTGCCTACAAGTGGAAAACAGACAGTCTATCAGCGTCGCAAATGACGCGGGAAATCGGGGAGTGTGTTGGCAACGAAACGAAAGGTGGCAACGATGGAGCTGACCAAAGCCGTATATTACGCGACCGTTGGCTGACGCGTCAGGCTTCAATTTTTCGGTCGGATCGTCTCACGGACGACAACGGGGTGACACGGGGGCTCCCGCCCCCAGAAGGGCGGGCTTCCGCCGAAAAACAGTGCCTACAACCAGGGCTATTTTTAACCGCTATATATAGCGATTGCTAGTTTTGACCCCGTTTTGCAAAATTATCTCTATAAAATGTAAACAAAACAGTTGTTTTTGTTTTTGTCGCCCTATATGGCCCCCAAAAGCTATAAAGGCTATAAAAGCTATAAAAACACTAAAATGCTGTCCCTGGAGGAGGCCTAAAACCATAAAGCTAAAAAAAAAAAACTTTCAGATTTGAAAAAGAAACACAGGGCCTAAAGCCACAGACGACCACATCCCCACTTACCGTCCCAGGAGGGATACAGTGCAAAAGGTGGATAATGTCCCCGTCTTTGTATAAATGTTCCAGAGTGTATTCGTAGGTCTTTATGGATGCCTGCAACATGAATGTGGTGGGTGGGGTGTGGGGTGGGGTTGGGGTGGGGGTGGGGGCGGGTGGGGGTGTTTTGTGTGTGTGTGTGTGTGGTGTGTGGAGGGTGGGGGGGCTCGGTAACATGTTATAGGACCCATGTTCCAGGGTGTATTCAAATGCGTGCATGGCTGCCTGCGACAGGATAGAGGGGGGGGGGGGGGGGGGGGGTCGTGCCAGTACATGTTCCGGGACCCAGTGCCAGGGTGTATTCAAATGCGTGCATGGCTCCCTGCGACAGGATGGGGGGTGGGGGGGGGGGTGGGGGCTTCAGTAACATGTTCCGGGACCCATGTTCCAGGGTGTATTCAAATGCGTGCATGGCGGCCTGCGCAGATAGGGGGGGGGGGGGGGGGGGGGGGCTCGAACATGTTCTGGGGGCCAATGTTCCAGGGTGTGATTCAAATGTGTCAATGGGGCATCCCCATGGTCAGGGTGGGGGGTGGGGGGCTCAGTAAACATGTTCTGGGGCAAAGTTCCAGGGTGTACTCAATGTGTGCTGGCTCTGCTGTGACAGGATAAGGTGGGAAGGGGGGGGGGGGGGCGGGGGGGGCCAGCAACAAATGTTTGGGACCAGTGTCCCAGGGTGTATTTAAATGTGTGCATGGCTGCCTGCGACAGGATATGGGAGTTGGGGTTGGGGTTGGGGTTGGGGTTGGGGTTGGGGGTGGGGTTTGGTTTTTTTTGGGGGGGGGAGGGGGGGGGGGGGGGATAGTAACATGTTTCTGGGGCCAATGTTTCCAGGGGGTATATCAAATTGGTGCATGGATGCAACTCACAGGGTGGTGCGGGGGGGGGGTGGGGAACTTAGTCAGTAACATGTGAAGGGACATATCAGGGAAACAATCTTTTTCTTTGATTAATTAAAAATACATTTCATGCGACAGGTTTTTGTTCCGAGCACTACAGCTGTTCAGAACACTACAGTTGCACTACACAGAGCACTAAAGTAGCACTACACAGAGCTAGTGGTCAGAGGTGTGAATCACAGGGCGCAGCCCCCCAGACCCCCGTTATGTCAGTGGGCGGGCCCCCAAAATCCCTCGGGGCGGTCCTTAGGGCCACCCTAACTAAATCACTACCTGGACCCCACCCTTGAAAAGTACTTGTTTTTAAGCTTCTAGAAGATCCCCTTTCTGAAACAGTAGTATACCCTGGGGTGATAGGTTGTTCGTCCTGAGCACTACAGCCAGTACTTTTCTTTTCAGCTACGAGCCGCAGCTTCTAGGCAGCTCCCTGACCCATCCACTGGGCTACGCGCCAAGATTCCAACATGCGTAGAATACTGATGACATCAGCGTCCCAGTGCAGTAGACTGCATAAGGTTTGCCTGGATAGGCAGGCAGGGAAGCTGTCTAGAAGCTGCCACATGTAGCTAAAAAGCAAAGCACTAACTACATTGTGGCCACTATACTGCTACTGTAATTAGTGCTTTCTTTTCAACTGCGAGCAGCAGCTTCTAGGCAGCTCCCCTGCCTGCCTATCCAGCCAAAGCCAGCCCAGTCTAGAACACCCGGATGTTGATGCCACCAGTATTCTACACCTGTTGAAATCTTGGCGTGCAGCCCAATGGATTAGTCAAGGAGGAGGATGTTGTTGTATGTTGGATTGTTGGCACAGTCCAGGGGTAGGCAATTAGGCTAGCCCAGAACTAAGATTCACTAAATTCTTTCTAAGCTAAAGCCAGTGAATTATGAGATAGGCTAAAGCCCCAAGAAAGTACGCACACATACATGCTGTTGCATGCACCCATCTCTGGTGCAGATACAGGAGTGGGGTTCAGATTGTCTCATGTCTCATGCTTGGTGCCTCATGCCTGAGGCCTACGGCCTGAGGTATGAGCTATGAGCTATGAGGAATGAGGTATGAGGTATGAGGTACTGGGCATGAGGAATGGGGCATAAGGCATGGGACATAAGACATCCTCGATCCTACTCTGGTATCAGGAGCCTAGATGGAGGCTGGCTGGCTTGGCTGGATGGCTGGATGGCGGGATGGGCTGGCTGGATGGCGGACTGGACTGGACGGCAGGGCATGAATGGAGCTGATGGATGGATGGCTGGCTGGATGGAGGCTGGCGGAATGGATGGCTGGAGGATGGCTGGCTGAGGCTGGATGGATGATGGCTGACACAGACTGGATGGCGGCCTGCATGGAGGATGCGGAATGGCGGATGGATGGCTGGACTGGATGGCCTGCTGTATGGATGGATGGCTGGCATGGTCTGGCTGGATGGCTGGATGGATGGTGGCGGCTGGATGGATGGATGGATGGGCGGGATGGACTGGCTGGAGGAGGTATGGATGGTATGGATGAGCTCGGATGGATGATGGATGGCTGGCTGGAGGAGGGGATGGCTTTTGGGGATGATGGATGGATGGATGGATGGATGGCTGGTGGCTGGCTGGATGGTGGCTGGATGGATGGCGGATGGATGGCTGGCTGGATGGATGGCTGGAGGAAGGGATGGAGGGATTGGATGCTGGCGGCTGTGGTGGATGGATGGCTGGAGGATGGATGATGGATGGCTGTATGGATCGGATGAGGGAGACGGCGGATGGCTGGATGGCTGGATGGATGGATGGCAGGATGGCTGGCATGGATGGGCATGACGCGCGATGGATGGAATGGATGGATGGATGATGATTGGCTGGCTGGATGGAGGAGGCGGAGGCACACAGGATGGCGGCTGGAATGGATGGTGGCTGGCTGGCAGTGGATGGCTGGCTGGTGGCTGGATGGCTGGCTGGCTGGATGGATGGATGGAGGAATGGATGGCTGGATGGATGGATGGCACTGATGGATGCATGGTGGCTGTTTGACTGGCGGATGGATGGCTGGAATGAAGGATGGAGATTGGATGAGATGGCTGGCTGGCATGGGATGGATGGCTGGAGTGGCTGGCTGATGGAGGATGGCATGGCTGGAAGATGGATGGAGGATGGAGGATGGCTGGAGGATGGAGGAGAGACTGGATGGAGGGAGGGATGGATGGATGGAGGAGGAGGGATGGATGGATGGATGGATGGCTGGATGCGCATGGATGGATGGATTGGTGGGCTGGTGGCATGGATGGATGGATGGATGGATGATGATGGATGGATGGTATGGATGGATGGATGGATGGATGGACGGATGGATGATGGATGGATGCGATGGATGGATGGCTGGAAGGGATGGTGGATGGATGGAGGGAGATGGCGGTGGATGGATGGCTGGATGGAGGATGGATGGATGGAGGGAATGGCTGGAGGGCAGGATGATGGGATGGTTGGATGATGGATGGTGGATGGATGGATGGATGGATGGAGGAGGGATGGATGGATGGATCGGGATGGAGGGATGATGCAGATGATGGATGGAACGGGATGGATGGTATGGATGGAAGGGGATGGATGGACGGACGGACGGAACGGGACGGATGGATGGTGAGAAGGACGGGACGGAAACGGACGGACGGAAACCGGCCGGACGGACGGACGGACCAGGACCGACGGACGTGGAGACACGGACAAATGGGAACACTGGGGGGGGCTCGCCGCCCCCAGAAGGGGAGAGCTCCGCCAAAAAAATTGACGCCGGGAAAGCGCAGACCAGCACCCAGAGAAAGCGACGAGTGCACGGAAGTCGAAATATACGTGCTTACGCAGGGGAGGTTTACAATTTTCCCGAATTCACCCAGTTGGGCTCCAAAAGCTTCGCTGGACGCGATCCGCGCGTCATTTGATACCCTGGTTGGAAAGCAGGGAGGCGGCCGAGCAAGCTACAATCGCTTAGTCACAGCCCATCACACCTTCAGAGCAGTACGACCGCGACTTGACATTACGTGATCCAATAATCACCGACGCAGGGATCGCAGTGCGAAAATTAGCGTAGATTCCTACAACATAGGAGCTAACTAAAACGCCACGCCGACGTGCGCAATGTATTTTATAATAACATGTACAGTTGTGGATGGATAAACGATCCCTCTCTCCGCGCCTCCTCGTGTGGGCGAAGACTTACGACTTCCAGGAAGAGTAGCTAGGAACCAGGCGAACTGGTTCAAACCCTACGAGGGGGCACCTAGCTGTGTCCGTCTTACACAGTTACCCACAGGAAGACCACGAACGATCTGGGGTACACAAGCTTGGCCTACAAGCAGCGCTTATAGCCTTCAAGATACTCTACTGGGAGTATAGTCCAGCGTGCAAGATGCTCAAGACACCCACTCGATAAGTTGTATTCTAAACGTTACAGCAGTTCTCTCTCGGGAGGCTCGTTTATTATCTACCCATCCTACAGAGCTGGCTTCGACCGGACCTCAGAGGCTTACGTACCAATCGGCTCCTAAACCAGGTCGAGGTGGGTGCTATCTGGGATTAAGCTGACGTCTATCTCGAGTTGTCAAATCGAAATGTCCAGTTGTACGTCAAAATGGGAATGAGACTCGTTCAAGGGTAATGGCTGGCACGCGCTGCTGATGACTTGCAACCACCCTCATCTTTGCCTTACATGCAACCGAATGACGACGAAGTAAACGATAAGAAATGCATGTATCCCTTGCGCATGGCGAGAATGCGAGAGTCCAAAGTTTCGTCTGGCACATCAGACGATATCTTGACTGGTACACACGTTATATTTTGCACGCACGATATCCGGACTGGTATTTTGTGGAGCCTACTCGCGCCTACAATTATCATCATAATACGGTTCTTGCGGCGGGGAAAATGATCACTTCCGGGCACCTTGCGCCACATCCATGGCAATTGCTACTGGTTATTCGGGGCCTAGCTGCAGCTCGCACGCATTACCAGCCCATTAGCATGGTTAAAGACGTACCTGCCAAACAAACAGGCCCAATTTGATGCGTACCAACCTGCCTTACCTATCCTACTCATCAAAAAGCAAACCAACTTCCACATTGCAATTATTAGCTCGCGAGCACTGACTTCGAATCGATTTCCCGAACCGATCCCACGATGCATTGCATCAGACGTGAATCCACTCAGCACCTTTCCCACATTCAGACCCAAAGCCACTCTGGAATCTCGACCTCTTCCATCCTCTCCGGCCGCAAACCCCAGTGCGGGGATGGGGTTGAACCCGTTGCCATTATTGTATGCTGCTGCTAGTCCATGCTATTTGTTCACTGCTATTTGGGGGGGAGGGGGGTCTTCGGAACCCTGCTGTTGATCTTGAAATGGTGCGTTTTGGATAGCGTGCACAGTTCGAAGGACACCCTTTAAGTTTGGCTTGAAAGGGTGCATAAATAAAGTAACCACACGGGCCGACACGGGCCATGTAATTTGTGGGGAAGTAGCCGAAATGCGGAACGCTTGCGAATTGCAGTCAGGAGTGCGATAGTCCCTTTATGACGTGGCAATCGTAGATACCAGACTTTCATTATGCACTTAGCATGCATTCCGCATGTACTGCGGTTATGTTCGGCAATGCGATAAGTCAAGGAATCCCTAGATTGTTCGCATCTGCTTTCGCATGTAGTGCGGTTTGGGTTCGAGTGCTCGGAAAGTCAGACGGAGAGGGAATATTTTCATGCAAAATTTGCAGGCATATTTTTCAGGTGCATTTTCAATTAAGGGCGCCTGGAGGCGCGTCCCGAATGAATGATTCGAATCCTAAATTCAATGCATTTTAATTAATTGAATTGAATTGTATTTAATGTTGTGTTATTTTAAATCAATTTATTCCTTTCCATTTACGGTAATTAAATTAACGTGATTTGAATGCATGTAATTGCTTTAAATTGTATCAATTCGAATAGGATTAATTCGAACGGGTGCCTGGAGGGCTTTAAATTAATTGAATTCCAATGAATCGATTGATGATTTAGCATTGTTAACTATAAAGTGACGAAAAGAGAGATTTTGAAGGGTTGTTGATTTTTAAGCAGTTAGTGTAATGTAACAAATGCATGTATGTAGATAGACTTTTTTTTAAAGAATTTGATGCAAGAAAAAGAGGCCAATCAGGTGTCTGGTTTGATTTTACAGAATCTGTACAAGGTATTGCATGTTTCGGCCGGCCCAGCCCAGACGTGAACGGTATGTCCCGTCTTCCTGAGCGGGTTTTTGGCAAGCGGCAGTGTGGCGTGGCTTGCCCTGCCCCCGCCAGTGCCCCCGCCCGGTGGCCCCCGCCCCCGCCCCTGCCCCCCCGGCCCCGGCCCCACGCACGGCCCTGAGGTGGGGTCCGAGGGCTAGGTATAACACGTGCCCTAAGGGATTGTTTCGTCCATTATGATGCGTACATGTTGCGCCTTGGTTTTTTGACGACTATTCTGTTCCCAAACCTATGTACACCGCACATGTTTAAGTGCTTCAAATTTGAAATGTTAGCTCAAAACACCCTGAAATCAAATTGTTAACCAATAATTGTAGCTTTTTGACACAACCTGAGCTCCTTTTCGTGAATTGCTATGCTCATATGTGCTCTGGTGAGAATTTTTCCGGTATAAATAAGTCTTATAATTCATCAAAAATATAGAATGTTTAACTTTTTTGATGTTTTTCATAAAACCTGAAAATGTGGTTGGTGACACACGGACGAACGGATGAACGGACGAACGGACATTTTAATGGGGCTAATCCCTCTTCAAAAAATCTGGAGATTTTTTTCATTCGGGTATTATACCAGCATTATGCCAGACATTTTATGTAATACATACATCATAAACCGTATGCGCCTTTAGTATTGGCAAGATTAAGTATTGGCAAATGTCAAAGCTCAGACATGAAATCCAGTTGGCAAAGGGTCTTATGTTATTGTTACATTTCCTTGTTACATGTTCACCAAGTAGTTCGCCCAAGCTTGCTGTAAAACCATGAAACAATTCAAATCAGGGGCATTCAACTTACTAGGGCTTAGTAGTCAGACCGGTACGTGGCTCCAGCCAGCCAAAATGCTGGCTGGAGCCATATAACCAAGTTCAAGGTCAAGAACAAGTTCACTAAGTAGTCTGCCCAAGCTTGCTGGAAATAAAACCATGTAGAAATTCAAACCAGGAACGTTTAACTTGCTAGGGCTTAGTAGACTGAGAACTATGGTGACCGTAACTTGGCAAAGACCAACCACCTGGAGTGGTCTCAAGCTGGATCTCTAATCCAGTTTGGCAAAAGGGCGTTTGCCAAACCATTTGCCAATACTTAAGGCGCGTACAGTACTATGCATCCATTCACCTATTTTTCATGTCTCAGCATCCTTTAAGAGGTGCAAAACCTATATTTTCAGCTTAGTATGCTCCATCGTTCCCGTGGGTAGCGCACGGGCCGCAGGGGGACTTAAAATTGGCAGTCAGTGAGCAGCCCAGAGTTGGTTGAAGGACCCTGTAGCAGTTCAAGAAAACAAAAATCAACAAAAATCAGGGGATCCGTCCAAACACCTATTACACTACCTTTCTGTCTCAGTATCATAAGCTACGTTTACAGCTTAGTCTGCTCCATCGCTCCCGTGGGTATCGCACAGGGGGACTTGTAATTGGCAGTCAGTGAGCAGCCCAGGTCTAGGAAGCAATCAGGGAACCAACCAAGTATAAACTACATCTGAATACTTACCCCCCCCCCCCCCCCCCACCACGCACACACACACACGCACACAACACACACACACACACACACACACACACACACACACTCACCTCCCCACCACCACCACCACACACACCACCACACACACCACCGCCACCACCACCACACACACCTCCCCACCACCAACAACCCACCACCACACACACACAGGACACAGCACTAAGGGAACCAACCAAGTATATACTATACCTGAAGAGTTTACTGCCCCCACACCACCACCACCTGCATACTCACCTCCACCCCCACCAACCCACCCACCCCCACACACAGGACACAGGACACAGGACAAGACCAAGCTGGTCTGTTTGGTGTCAGACTTTTGGTGTGCCGGTCTCCAAGGATTAGGTAGGTCGTGTGTGAGGGGGGGGGTCGTGGGGTTGGAGATGAGGGTGCGGGTGGTGGTGGGGGGTGGGATGTGTGTGTGTGGGGTGGGGGTAGGGGTGGGGGGTGGGGTGGGGTGGGGGTGGGTGGGGGTGGGTGGGGGGGGGGGGCAAAGTCGATCTCAAGAAAGCATGGCATGATCATTTCTAGCAGGCTTAAAATATGCTGGGTGCATTCCAAACGTACATACAACATACACATGTGCTAACGATTGATGGGAACCAGGTCACCAAGCGTTGTGTGTACTGCTAGTTACTAAGCCCCTTTCAGCGAATCAATTGGTCTTGTGGTACACCAAATTGCTTTGAGGATGCAGGGTCGGGGGTTTGATTTCCCCTACGGTCGCCCTGAGCGTTGCAGGTCGTTGTCAACCGCGATGGTAGCTTGTCCAGTTGAGGTAGAAGACCGCTCCCCACCCGCGTACAATGGGTTCCCTTAATACCACGCCCCCACCAGGCGTTTTCATTATAAGCTACTAGCTACTTACCGGGGGGCCCCACCAAAACCATCAAAAACTAGAAATACTCAAATTACTTGGCCTTTACACAGGCTGCCTTACCTTCACCCCTGGAAATTTTGGGTTTGTTGGCATACTTCTCTGCACCCCCTAGCTGCAGCACCTTTCCCACCCAGAATACACCAGGGTACTACAAAGCGCGCGCGGCAGCGCGATTTTGCGCACGCTTTTTCAGTCCCACTGCGCGTTTCGCGCAGTTTTTTCAACCCCCTGTGATGTGCGCAGCGCGCAGTTTGTGCGCTTTATGCACTAAAAAGCGCTGACCATTTTGGCGGTTGTGCGCTTTAAGCGCTGACCAATTTGACAAAATGTAGTACCCTGGTATAAGCAACCTTTTAAGCAAAATACAGGGTGTTGTAGACTTGTAGACCCCACGAGTGTGCAGTGCATCACCATGTGCATATGCACAAGGAGGCAACTCCAGGATCCTACCAATTGATCACCAAAATCAAATTACTCAAGAGGTTTGCTACAGACACTTCACATCAGATAGATAGGGGACATACGGCCAGTCTTTTTTGCTGGCAGGAAATAGAATCATCGCTGTAGCACGAACTCAGGGCCCTGGGCCCCCATGGGTAAAACAATTGTTTGGGTTCAGTTCATCAATGCTTTTTATTTTTTAGCCCTTCCTGTCATGGTTGAGCAAGTCCCTTTAGTTAGCCTATTTTGACTATCCCTGGACTGTAACAGACATACTGATGTTCGTTTAATTGAGGGTAGGTAGCTCCCACCGCGCCTCCTCTTTTGTAGGAGTGGCAACGCCATTTGAACTGAATCCTCGGAGCCGCTGGTTTATTTGTGCAGCAGTGTAGGGAGACTCACCTCCTGGGGTGAAATACCTCACAACTAAAAAAAGGGAATATAGAGCTGAGCACCCTGGACACCACCACCACCACCACCGCCACCACCATTGGTTGACATGTACAGGCCCTGAAATGGGCACCATCCCAGCGTGCTCATTAAATGAACATGGCATGATAATTAAATGTCCATTACATGTTCATTACATTTCCATTAAATGAACCTAACATGTAACTTCATAATTACATGTTGATGAAATGATACTGACCTTTTAATTAACTTTTCATTAAATGAACCTTAAATGTGAATTAAATGTGAATTATATGTCAATTAAATGAAGAACGATATGCTCATCAAACACTTTGAGAACAGAAAAACTGTTGAACAAGCTGCCAACAACCTCAGGGCATTAGTTACACATGCACATTTGGAGTCCAACACAATTTAAGCATTGGCAATTAAGTCCAACAAAATTAAATCTAACTCCAAATCAAAATCTAACTCCAAATTAAAAACAAAATTAAATCCAACTCCGAATCAAAATCCAACTCCAAATCAATTAAGTCCAACAAAATTAAATCCAAATCCGAATCCACTTAATTGCAACACATGCTTACGCTATGAATAAAACAGCGTTTTACGAACTTGCTAATTCTCGGGCAGGTATCGTAAAGTGGAAATCCACAACCCCCCTCGTAATATTTCATGTGGACCCTTAGTAAAGTTTTGCCTATGATCCAAAGCATTTAACGAAGCCTAGTTAGCTATTAGTTATTAGTTATCTCTCCATGCTTCTCCTCTGTCCATGATGTTTTTTATTTTTTAGTCGTGAAAAGACTGTCACCCCAGGAGGTGGGTCTCCCGACACAAACCAGCGACACAGAAGATTCAGTTTGAATAGCGTTGCCACTCCAACAAAAGAGTAGGTGCTCTTGATGATGACATTTTTGTCAACCACTTGTATTGAAGTCAAAGTAGGTGCTCTTGATGATGACATTTTTGCCAACCACTTGTATCGAAGTCCAACGGCAACAGCAGTAGTAGACTGTTGGTCTACCGATTGTCAGGGAACGGCACTAAGACATCATGTGATATCATATGATGCTGGAAATCTGACTGTGCTATTTTTGCCATGTATATACAATATCATATGATATCATACTTGCCTTTGGTCAACATCATTTGATATGGTGGTCCCTACTAACTGTAGCCTGCTTGCCTGCCCCCTACCCCTACCAATTAATAGCAGTCTAAAACAACTGCTGTTTGGCCTGAGAAGGCATTTAAGAAAGAGACCAATATGCTTTAAACTAGTTGCTTGAACTTGCTTAAAGAGAGAGAAAACGCCAGTTATACCTTGTATACCCCCTTTAAAAGGTAGTCAGCTTTTCCAGGGCTAGCAACAGTATCAAACCCTACCAAAAGATTGTGACGGAATCAGTTTTTTTTTTTCAAATCTGCAAGTGGGTTTTTTCTAGCTTTATGGTTGTAGGCCTCCTCCAGGGCCAGCGTTTTAGTTGTGTTTATAGCTTTTTTTAGCTTTTGGTGGCCATTTGGGGCAAAAATTAAAAATACTTTTTTTTTACTTTTTCATAGCGATGATTTCTCCGAAACGGGGTCAAAACTAGCGATCACTATATATAGAGGAAAAAATATCCCTGGACGGAATGCTGTTATGATGGGCCCATGATGAGATACCATTCTTCCTCCAAAACCGGAACCCCGAACCAGGAACCAAACTAATGTAACTGATAAATCCAACTGACATAACAAAACGACAGGTACGCCACACACACGACAGGTGACAAGGCAGAGAGATACCGTTCACTCTCTTAGTAATACTGATATACAATTTTGTCATGTTTTGTACCCCACCCACCCACCCATCCCCAACACACACACACACAATCACACACACACACAACAGGTGACAAGGTAGAGAGATACCGTTATCTCTCAGTAATACTGGTATATTCATGTTTAGTACCCCCACCCACCCAACCACCCACCCAACCACCCCCAAAACACACACACATGCACACACACACGCACAACAGGTGACAAGGCAGAGAGATACCATTCTCTCTCAGAGGGACAACTTTCTTCTGCAGAGCATCACGCCCTGCTGCTGCTGCTGCTGCTGCTGCTGTTGCTGTTGCTTGCACACCACGCATGATCCCTCCCCCAACCATAATGTGGGCTGTACTGCTGATAGCTTGCCTGATTTGCAAGCCGATCCAAAGCCTGGGTGAGTAGTAGTAGTAGTAGTAGTAAAAGTATCCTAGATAACAGCGATTTGAAGTGTTGGGGCTACAATGCAGATGGCCAGCTTGGCATCTACCCAAACAATGACCGGAGACACTCCATGGGTGGATGCTCGCCTGCTGTAAACCTGGGCAATGGCCGAACCCCTACCGCCATTGCTGTTGGAAAAGGTCACACCTGCGCCCTCCTTGACAACGGTGCATTGAAGTGCTGGGGCAAAAATAGTGATGGTCAACTGGGTATGGGTGACATAGAACCCTGTGCAGATATGGGTGATGCCCATCCTGCTGTAGACCTGGGCACCGGCCGCACCGCCACCGCCATCACTGCTGGAGGATATCACTTACCTGCTGTAAACCTGGGTAACGGAACCCCCACCGCCATTGCTGTTGGAAAAGGTCACACCAAAGCCTGGGTGAGTGTTGTTCTCCTTGGGAGCAACTGTGCATTCTATCAAGTCCCTATACCAGCAGCATATGGACTCAGATATGCACGCTTACGTGTTTTTCCTAAGGTTTGTGGACTAAACATGAATAATCGATCAGATCCAATTCCTGGGTCTGCATTTTGAGGAAATTAAAACATTAATCATCGTTCTGCACGATTTTGGGACGAGTACAGTTTTGCTGAAAGAAAAACGATATTGAACATTCCAGAGAATCTCCAGGGCGTTCATAATTACATGACAATTTCTTGTAGTCAATGGCCTAATGTGGCAGTCAGGTTACTTCAAATGGCCAAGTTGGCCAGCGCTTCAGCGCACTTGAAAACAAAAAAACTGCGCTTTGTAGTGCGAAACGCGCAAAAATTGCTTGCTGCGCCCACAGGGGGTTGCAAAAAAACTGCGCTTAAAGCGCAGAGGGGGCCAAAACGTCAGCCCTCAAAAGCGCAAAAGCGCGCGCTTTGAATTACCCTGGTGGCAGTGCCAAACTTGGCATTGGCAGCGGCCTGAATTACTCAAGAAGGACTCGACCCCCTGGGGTGGTAGTAGTGGGTGACTGGGTCACCATTGTCATCCGCATACAAGCAACACATACAAACAGTGTACAATACACCTGACTTGCACTAGAGTGTTCTTCAGAGGGCCCATCCCATTTAAATCAAAGAGTGTAATAAACTAATATTATGAGGTGTGGAATGCGGTGAGAAGATGCTAGTAGAGGGTGAGCCACCAGCCATGTATGCAAGTTACTGCCCACTCTCCTTTGCATGCACTTGTCAGTCTAGCGATCAAATCCTTGCTCGGAAGGGGCAGTCGTCAAGGTTTATAAAACCCCATCATGATGTTATTTATTGGCATGGCCCCAACCAGGGTACTACCAGCGCTTTTGCGCGCTGGCGCGCTGCCTTTTTGAGCCCTCCTGCGCGTTTCGCGCAGTTTTTTGCAACCCCCTGTAGGCGCAGCAAGCAATTTGTGCGCTGTTTGCACTAGAAAGCGCAGTTTAGTTTTTAAAGTGCGCTAAAGTGCTGGCCGATTTGGTCAATGGAAGTACCCTGGCCCCAACTTTGGACTTTTACCTCCCCCTGGAGACGGGGTGTACTGGTGCCCTTGTGAGATTCTGTCCAGCGTGTCATTCTAGTGATCTGGCCAAGCCATGCTAGCTCCCACGCAGAATTTGGGATATGCGATGAAAGGAGGAGCGTTGTGTTAAGGGGACCCTCCCGTACGCCGCAGCTGGGGAAATACACCATAGGATGCTCGATGCCTGAGCCCACAGTCTGGCTGATGCTAAACAGTACTAATTTAGCATGTCGATGCTGCAGCCAGCGTTTGGGTTAACCAGAACTATTAAGAACTAATGAGTGGGGGCCCATCACGATGCCTAGGCCAATGTTTCGTGTGCTCGGAAACATTACCCAGACCTAAGAAATTATGGGCCATTTTGCGAATAAATATTAACAATCATGTGCACACGATTAATCGTGGTTAAGAAAAACACTGGTATGGTTAACATGTGTTATCTGCTTATCTGCTGCTTGTGTGTATGTTACAGTCCAGGGGTAGGCCAAATAGGCTACAGGGACTTGCCCGACCGTGTTAGGAAGGGCTTCCAAATAAGAAGCACGGATGAACTGAACCCCAAACAATTGTTTTACCGACAGGGGCCCTGAGTTCGTGCTACAGTGATAATTTAATTCTACAATGCTTGATTCATCCATGCAGATATCCCTGTAGCCATAGCGTCTAGCAGTGGACCAGACTTCTCCAGAGGCTAAAGGGACTTGCACATGTGTTATCTGTGTATCCAACATGTGTTATCTGTATATCCAACATGTGTTATCTGTATATCCAACATGTGTTATCTGTATATCCAACATGTGTTATCTGTATATCCAACATGTGTTATCTGTATATCCAACATGTGTTATCTGTATATCCAACATGTGTTATCTGTATATCCAACATGTGTTATCTACTAATCTGCTGCTTGATGCATCTTTCCATGCAGATATCCCTGTAGCCATAGCAGCTAGCAGTGGACCCAGCTTCTGGAGAGGCGGCCCAGGATACTCCTGTGTACTATTCTCTAATGGCAGAGTCAAGTGTTGGGGTGCAACCGGCGGCGCCTATAATAATTGGAGAAGTACCGGTATTGAAAACCTGCCGTATTCCCTGGATGTCGAGGACCTGGGCACTGCCCGCACAGCCACTGCCATTGCCGTAGGTTGGAGACACACATGTGCCATCCTTAATGGCGGTGATTTGAAGTGCTTGGGCATTGATAGCCCTCCTTTTGTCGACCTGGGCACCGGTCGCACAGTTACCGCTGTTGCCGTTGGATATTTCCACACCTGCGCCATCTTAGACAATGGCAAGTTGAAGTGCTGGGGTGAGAACGATGACGGCCAACTGGGGCGTGACGGAGACGGCTCTGAGGGTATGGGTGATGACCTTCCTGTTGTAAACCTAGGCACCGGCCGCACCGTCACTGCCATTGCCATTGGAGGAACTCACACATGTGCCCTCCTAGACAATGGTAAGTTGAAGTGTTGGGGACAGAATGAGCATGGCCAACTGGGGCTAGGCCGAACAGCAGACGATGTAGAAGTGAGTGATGAGGCATATGCTATAGACCTAGGAACCGGACGAATAGCCACCGCCATTGCCGCCGGAAACGATCACACTTGCGCCCTGCTAGACAATGGCAAATTGAAGTGTTGGGGCAGGAATGATGATGGCCAACTGGGACTCGGTGACAATGAAACCCATGTGGGAGATGTGGGTGATGCACTTCCTTATGTAGATCTGGGCACCAACCGCAATGCGACCGCCATTGCTGCTGGGATTGCTCACACTTGTGCCATCTTGGACGGTGGCCAGCTGAAGTGCTGGGGCTTAAACTCTCATGGCCAACTGGGGCTCGGTGATAGTGTGTCTAGGGGTGATGACGAGGAAGAGATGGGTAATAACCTGCCTGTGGTGGAGCTTGGCAGCAACCGCCGCACCAAAGCTATTAGCAGTGGAGGCTATCACAACTGTGCCCCACTGGACAACGACTCTGTCAAGTGTTGGGGCATGAGTCGAGAGGGGCAATTGGGCATCGGCAAATATTCCGATGTGGGTGATAGAGTGGCTCACATGGATGACAATCTGCCCTCCGTCCAGTTTGACCCGCCTTTGCCAACGCCTCCGACTTGGCCTAAAACTCCGCCTCAGCCTCCCAATCCCCCAGGGGTTCTGACACATGTACCACGAGCTGTAATGGCTGGCGTCACTCACACCTGCGTTATTTTCACCATTGGCAGAGTAAAGTGTTGGGGACTCCTAAATACGAACTCTCTCATACAATCCTTGCCATACATCGTGGATTATCTTGACCTGGGAACCGGCCGCACCGCCACTGCCATTGCTGTTGGTTAGTCTCACAGCTGTGCCATCCTAGATAGCAGTGAGTTGAAGTGTTGGGGCTACAATGCAGATGGCCAACTTGGCATCTACCCAAACAATGAACGAAGATACTACATGGGTGGATACTTGCCTGCTGTAAACCTGGGCAATGGCCGAACCCCCACCGCCATTGCTGTTGGAAAAGGTCACACCTGCGCCCTCCTTGACAACGGTGCATTGAAGTGCTGGGGCAAAAATAGTGATGGTCAACTGGGTATGGGTGACATAGAACCCTGTGCAGATATGGGTGATGCCCATCCTGCTGTAGACCTGGGCACCGGCCGCACCGCCACCGCCATCACTGCTGGAGGATATCACACATGTGCCCTCCTTGACAATAGAGATTTGAAGTGTTGGGGGGCTAACAATTATGGCCAACTTGGGCTCGGAATATCAGAATATGCAGATATGGGTGATGGCCTTCCTGTTGTAGACCTAGGCACTGGCCGCACTGCCACTGCCATTGCTGCTGGTGAATATCACACGTGCGCTATTCTAGACAACAGTCAACTAAAGTGTTGGGGCTCCAACATTGCAGGCGAACTGGGGCTCGGTAGCACAGCATCCCGTGTGTATGCTGTTGGTGACCTTCCTTCTATAGACCTAGGCACCAATCGCACCGCCACCGCCATTGCTGCTGGCATGTATCACACATGCGCCATCCTGGACACCGGTGCTTTGAAGTGCTGGGGCTTTAATAAATTTGGTCAACTAGGGCTAGGCGACAGCTCGTCTAGGGGTGTTTATGTGGAAGAGATGGGCAATAAATTGCCTGTGGTAGATCTTGGCACTAACCGCACTGCCACCGCCATCACTACTAGAGGCCAGCACTGCTGCGCCCTGCTAGACAACAATGCTGTCAAGTGTTGGGGAGGGAACAATAATTGGCAATTGGGCCTCGGTGATACCGTGTCTAGGGGTGACGCAGTGACTGAGATGGGTGACAGTCTGCCTGCTCTCCAGTTTAACCCTCCACCTCCACCTTCACCTCCGCCAATGCCTCCTCCCCCTCCACCTCCCCCTCCACCAATGCCTCCACCTCCACCAATGCCTCCGCCTCCACCTCCGCCTCTGCCACCTTTTCCTCCGCCAGTGCCTCTGTCAAGGCCTCCTCCACCAACACCTTCGCCTTCGCCTCCGCCTCCGCCTTCACCTTCATCAACTCCTCTGCCCCTATCCCAGCCCTATGGCTCTGGACCAATGCCCACCATCACCACCACCACCCGTGTGGTCAACGAGGAGTTTGTTTTCATTCCCACTGAGATCGTCTTGACTGTATCTGCCGAGGTTTGCTTTGCTATAGGTGATAATCCCAATCCGTTCACCTTGGCTTTCCAGGATCAGGTGAGGATGACCAAGTTGCATGCACATGCACATTGTTTCCATTCCCACTAAGATCGTCTTGACTGTCTCTGCCGAGGTTTGCTTTGCTATAGGTGATGACCCCACTCCGTTCACCCTGGCTTTCCAGGATCAGCTGAGGAGGACCAAGTTCCATGCACATTGTTTCGGCTTTATATGTCTAATATGCATCCATTCACATCTATATTGCAAACATCTGTGACCCCCCCCCCCCCCCCCACACACACACACACACCACCACCACCACCCCCTCCCACCCTGCCCCCCCTCCCTCCCTTCATTGCTTGCCCCCAAACCTCTTTTGATCTCCTAACTTGACCAGAATTCTTCTGAATGACCGAAAAACCTCAAAACATCCGACACCACAACCGCCCCACCAAGGACAAAGTCCAGGAGGTGATCTCTGAGAAGAAGAATTAATGAACAAACAATATGACAACCCTACCCCCTCCCTCTATAAATTGATAAGCCAACCCTCTCCATTCCACCCACCCCTGGCAACACGGGTCCATCCCACCCCTATCCACTAACCTACTTGGAATGATCCCTATTAAAACTATACCGATATTTCATTATGTAAGTTACTCAGTATGAGCCCCACCCCACCCACGCAACCACCCCTTGCAACACGGGTCCACCCCTTTCCCACTATATTTCTTTACCCTGCTGCAATCGAATTCCACTCCGTCCACATCCTAAGCATGAGATCTGTTGCATTCCAGCCCACCCCCCCGCCGGTCCCAGCTCACCCTTTATGTTCTCCTTTTTTTTGCCAGGTTGCCTCTGACTGGAACACTGCCAACCCGAGTGCCCCCATCAAGAACGGCGACGTGGAGGTCATCTCCGTGAATACTGACTGCGGCATCAGGCGCTCCCATCGCAGCCTACTGCAGCCCAGGTCCAGAGTGGCAACCTTGAGCTCTATCAACCTGCCCACAGGTGCGTAGGGATAGGCAATATGATATCATATGCAATGATGCAATTTGTTTGATATCACATGATATCATACCCGCCTTTGGTCAAATTCATATGATATGCCGATCCCGACAGGTGTGTGCCCTAATCACTTTCCAAAATTAGAAGCCGAAGGCAATTGCGGCCGTTTGTGTTGGTATTCCATTGAAGGATGCTAATGCTAATGATTTTCATCATGAGTTTCCGGCATATATTTAAGATATGTAATATATGATATGTAATGAAAAAAAGTAATGATAACACCTGGTGGGGCGTGGTATTAACGGAGCCCCGTCTTATGGGGGTAGGTAATGGTCTGCTACTTGACAAGCTGGACTAAGCTACCATGGCGGTTGACAGCAACCACAAACACTAAAGCGCATCCATAGGGATTCGAACCCCGCACTTTCTTGTTTAAACGAGCTCTACCATTGAGCCATTCGTCAAAACGGGATACATGTAATAATATATACAGTTACTATGAGTCGGGAGCCTAGTGTATACAGTTACTATGAGTCGGGAGCCTAGTGTATACTGTTACTATGAGTCAGGAGCCTAGTGTATACAGTTACTATGAGTCGGGAGCCTAGTGTATACAGTTACTATGAGTCGGGAGCCTAGTGTATACAGTTACTATGAGTCAGGAGCCTAGTGTATACAGTTACTATGAGTCGGGAGCCTAGTGTATACAGTTACTATGAGTCGGGAGCCTAGTGTATACAGTTACTATGAGTCGGGAGCCTAGTGTATACAGTTACTATGAGTCGGGAGCCTAGTGTATAAAGTTACTATGAGTCAGGAGCCTAGTGTATACAGTTACTATGAGTCGGGAGCCTAGTCTATACAGTTACTATGAGTCGGGAGCCTAGTGTATACAGTTACTATGAGTCGGGAGCCTAGTGTATACAGTTACTATGAGTCGGGAGCCTAGTGTATACAGTTACTATGAGTCGGGAGCCTAGTGTATACAGTTACTATGAGTCGGGAGCCTAGTGTATACAGTTACTATGAGTCGGGAGCCTAGTGTATACAGTAAATTGCATAATATGATATTCTATATAAATGCTTACTTTAGCCAGCTAAGTCAGACTGCATCATCAAATGATATCATATTGCCGTTCCCTATATATATGGGTATTGTGAGTCGCGAGCCTATTATAACGTGTATAAATTACGGACAACTCTGGAAAATGGACATGCTATTCCATTAGAGAGAGTATATTGTTTCATACCCAGCAAAAATCAATGCCGAGACTGAACAGCGCCGGGGCAGCTGGACGATTTGATAACAATGAGGGTTTGGGCAACATACACCTCAGAACCTGGTCCAGGAGGTAACCTCCAAAAAGCAAAAGCAAATTCAAAAGCTTAACAAGCAAGCAGAGCGACCTACCTAGGCATAGAGAAACAAGCGAAGCGACTAAGCTGTTCCATCCATGCATGCATGATTTATAATATAATGGAGCACATACCTCCCATTTTGACAATTGGCTCAATGGTTGAGTTCGTTGAAATCAGGCAGAAGGTGCGGGGTTCAAATCCCTACAGGTGTGCCCTAGTGTTCGCGGTCGCTGTCAATTGCCATGGTAGCACTGCCCGGGTAAAGTAGCAGCCCTACAGCAGTAAGACGGGGCTCCCGCAATACCACGCACCACCAGGCGTAATCATTATAATGGAACGAAGAATTGCTACTACCGGTTACAATGGTTGAAATCTAATTGTGAGCCTCTGTGTGTTGGGCATGCTACGCTAGCAGTCTTTTGAGGGTGCTTTCGTGTGTGTGTGTGTGTGGGGGGGGGGGGGGGGGGGGGGGGTATGAGCTCTAACAAGGTTACGTGGGTGGAGCACGTCAGTGCTACGTAAAAACGCTTGTTATTTTAAATGTTCTTTTACAAATCATGTTTATGTCCATAGGCATTGGCCTAAACTCATCCTATGCTATTGTACATCTGGCAGGTGTGCAAGATAGCACTAGCATGATCGATTCATTCAAACAGGCATCTACCATGAGCATGTTGGTCTCATCGTTCGCCTCAAACTTTGGTGTCGAAGGCGCCACAGTGACATCTTCTACCCACGCAACTGTGAGGTTCACTGGTTTTCCTCCCCCCCCTCGTCCTCCAACCTCTGGGAAAGTGCCCGATGTCAACATCACCTACCGTGCACCCAATGAAGAGTTTTTTTACATTCCCATCGAAGGTCGTCTTGACTGTCTCTGCAGATGCATGCGCGGCTATTGATGTTAACCCCACTCCATTCAACCTAGATTTCCTGGGTCAGGTGAGAAGGTCTGGGGTGACATCCCCCCCCCACCCACACCCACACACACACACAAATCTATCACCCCCCCCCACACCACCACCACACACACACACACAGCCCGACACGCCTATATATACCCCCCCCAAAACACACACACACACACACATATCTAGATTTTCCAGTTCAGATGAAAAGGTCTGGGGTCCATTGCCTGCAAATTATGTATACTTACACCCCCTTACTTCCCTTCATTGCTTGCCCCCAACCCTCCCATCCTCCTTTCCCTCGCCCCCTTACTTCCCTTCATTGCTTGCCCCCAACCCTCCCATCCTCTTTTCCCTCGCCCCCTTAATTCCCTTCATTGCTTGCCCCCAACCCTCCCATCCTCTTTTCCCTCGCCCCCTTACTTCCCTTCATTGCTTGCTTCCAACCCTCCCATCCTCCTTTCCCTCGCCCCCTTACTTCCCTTCATTGCTTGCCCCCAACCTCCCATCCTCCTTTCCCCTCACCCCCTTACTTCCCTTCATAGCTTGCCCCCAACCCTCCCATCCTCCTTCCCCTCGCCCCCTTACTTCCTTTCATTGCTTGCCCCCAACCCTCCATCCTCCTTTCCCTCGCCCCTTACTTTCCTATTGCTTGCCCCCAACCCTACATCCTATTTCCTCGCCCCGTTAATTCCACTTCATGCTTGCCCCAACCCTCCCATCCTCCTTTACCTCGCCCCCTGACTTCCCTTCAGTGCTTGACCCAACCCTCCCATCATCCTTTCCCTCGGCCCTAATTCCCCTCATTGCTTGCCCCCACCGATCCAATCCTCCTTTCCCTCACCCCCTATTCCTTCATTGCTGCCCCAACCCTCCCATCCTCCCTTTCCTCAACCCCTACTTCCCTTCATTGCTTGCCACCAACCCTCCCATCCTACTTTCCCTCGCACACTTAAGTTCCCTTCATTGACTTTCTCCAACACACCATCATTACTTTCCCTCGACCCCTTACTTCCCTCATTGCTTGACACCAACCCTCCATCCTCCTTTCCCTCACCCCCTATTACCTTCATTGCTGGCCCCCAACCCTCCCATCCTCCTTCCCTCGCCCCTTAACTTCCCCTCATTGCTTGCCCCAACACTCGCATCCCCTTTCCCGCGAACATTACTTACCTTCATTGCTTGCCAACCCTCCCATCCTCCTTTCATCGCCCCTTAATTCCCTTCATGCTTGCCCAATACCTCCATCTCCTTTCTAGCCCCTAATTCCCTCATGCTTGCCCCCAAACCCTCCATCCTCCTTTCTCAACCCCCTAATACTTCATGCTTGCCCCCAAAAACTAACATCCTCCTTTCACTCACCCCCTTAATCCCTTATGCTTGCCAAAACCATCCATCATCCTTTCCTCGCCCTTAATGCTTCATTTTTGATTGCCCCAACCCTCCCATCCTCCTTTCCCTCGCCCCTTACTTACCCTTCAATTGCTTGCCCCCAACCTCCAATCCTTCCCTTTCCCTCGCCCCCTTTACGTACCATCATTGATGCCCCAACCCTCCCATCCTCTTCCCTCACCCCATTACTTCCTTCATGCGTGCCCCAACCTCCATCATCTTTCCGCACCCACTTACTTCCCTTCATGGCTGCCCCATCCCTCCCATCCTCCTTTCCCTCACCCCGTACTTCCCTTATGCTTGCACCCAACCCTCCAATGACTCCTTTCCCCTCACCCTCCTACTTGCCCTTATGCTTGGACCCAAACCTCCCATCCTCCTTTCCCGCGCCCCCTACTCCCCTTATGCTTGCCCACAACCCTCCCATCCTCCTTCCCGCGCCCCCATACTTCCCCTCAGTGCTTGCCCCCAACTCCATCCTCCTTCCCCACCCCTTACTTCCTTATGCTGCCCCAAACCCTCCCAGACTCCTTTCCTCGCCCGTACTTCCCCTTAAGTGCTGCCCCAACCTCCCATCTCCTTTCCCTCGCCCTTACTTCCCTTATTTCTTGCCCCAACCCTACCATCCTCCTTTCCCTCGCCCCCACTGCCTTCATGCTGCCCCAACCTCCATCCTCCTTTCCTGACCCCTTAATTCCCCTCATTGATTGCCCCCAACCCTCCCATCCTCCTTCCTACACCCCCGTACTTCCATTCATTGGTGCCCACAACAATCCCACCACTTCCCTCACCCTACTTCCCTATGCTTGCCCCAAACCTTCCCATCCTCCTTTCCTCACCCATTACTTCCCTTTCATTGCTTGCACCAACCCTCCCATCTAACCTCCCATCCTCCTTTCCCTCACCCCCCCCCCCTTACTTCTTCCTTCATTGCTTTGCCACCAACCTCCCATCCTCCTTTCCCTCCGCCCCCCTTACTTTCCCCTTCATTTGGCTTGCCCCCCCAACCCTCCCCTTCCTCCCTTTTCTCCCTCGCCCCCTTACTCCCTTCATTGGCTCTTGCCCTTGCCCCCAACCCTCCCATCCTCCTTTCCCTCACCCCCCTACTTCCCTCATTGCTTGCCCCCCACCCTACCCATCCTCGCTTTCCCTCTCCCCCCTTACTTCCCTTCATTGCTCCGCCCCCAACCCTCCCCAGCCTCCTTTCATTCACCCCTACTTTCCTTGGATTGCCAGCCCCCAACCCAACCCTCCCGGCCCTTTTCCTCCCCAACCTCCTTACTTCCCTTCATTGCTGCCCCCACCCCTCCCATCCTCCTTTCCCTCGCCCCCTTACTTCCCTTCATTTGCGTGCCCCCAACCCTCGCCATCCTCCTTTCCTTCCCCTCGCCCCCTTATCCCCTCATTCTTTGCCCCCCCCCTCCCATCCTCCTTTCCCTCACCCACCCCCCTACTTCCTTCATTGCGCCCCCAAACCCCCTTTCATCCTCCTTTCACTCACCCCCCCCTATTCCCTTCCATTGCTTGCCCCCAACCCTCCCATCCTCCTTTTCCTCGCGCCCCCTTACTTCCCCTCATTGCTTGCCCCCCAACACCTCCCATCCCCTTTTTCCTCCGGCCCCCTTTTTTTTTAAAAACCCCTTTTTCCCTTCATTGCTTGCCCCCAACCACTCCCATCCTCTCCTTCCCTCGCCCCTTGCCGTAATTTCCCTCATTCCCCTCATTGCTTGCCCCCAACCCTCCCATCCTCCTTTCCCTCACCCCCTTACTTCCCTTTATTGCTTGCCCCCAACCCTCCATCCTCCTTCCCTCACCCCCTTTACTTCCCCTTCATTGCTTGCCCCCCCAACCCCCCATCCTCCTTTCCCTCACCCCCTTCCTTCCCTTCATTGCTTGGCCCCCAACCCTCCCATCCTCCTTTCCCTCACCCTCCTACTGCCCCTCATTGCTTGCCCCCCACCCTCCCATCCGTCCTCCTTTCCTCGCCCCCTTACTTCCCTTTATTGCTTGCCCCCAACCCTCCCATCCTCCTTTCCCTCCTCCGCCCCCTTACTTCCCTTCATTGCTTGCCCCCAACCCTCCCATCCTCCTTTCCCTCACCCCCTTACTTCCCTTCATTGCTTGCCCCCAACCCTCCCATCCTCCTTTCCTCACCCCCTTACTTCCCTTCATTGCTTGCCACCAACCCTCCCCTCCTCCTTTTTCCCTCACCCCCCTTACTTCCCTCTTCATTGCTTGCCCCAACCCTCCCATACCTCCTTTCCCTCGCCCCCTTACTTCCCTTCATTGCTTGCCCCCAACCCTACCCATCCCCTTTCCCTCACCCCCTTAATATTCCTCCCCTCATTGCTTGGCCCCCCAAACCCTCCCATCCCTCTCCTTTCCGCACCCCCCTACTTTCCTTCATTTCTGTGGCCCCCGACACCCCTCCCCTCCCCTTTCATTCACCCCCTTACTTTCCTTGATTGCTAGCCCCCAACCCTCCCCGGCCCTTTTTTTGGCCGGCCCTTCCCCCACCCCCTTCTTCCCTTCATATTGCCTTTCCCCCAACCCTGCCCATCCTCCTTTCCCTCGCCCCCTTTACTTTCCCATTTTGTGCCCCCAACCCTCCCATCCTCCTTTCTTCCCTCACCCCCTTACTCTTCCCTTCCTTGCTTTCCACCAACCCCCCAGACTCTTTCTTTCCCTCTCGCCCCCTTTACTTTCCCTTCATTGCTTTGCCCCCACCCTCCCATCCTCCTTTCCTTCCCTCGCCCCTCCTTACGTCCCCTTCATTGCTTGCCCCCAACCCTCCATCCTCCTTTCCCTCTCCCCCTTACTTCCCTTCATTGCGTTCCCCCAACCCTCCCCATCCCTCCTTTCCTCCCTCTCGCCCCCTTACTTCCCCTCATTTTTGCTTGCCCCCCAACCCTCCCCCATCCTCCTTTTCCCTCGCCCCTACTTGTCCCTTCATTGCTTGCCCCCCCACCCTCCCATCCCCTTTCCCTCCGCCCCCTTAATTTCCCCCAGTGCTTGCCCCCACCCTCCCAATCCTCCTTCCCTCACCCCTTACTTCCCTTCATTGCTTCCACCAACCCTTTTCCATATCCTCCTTTCCCTCCCCCCCTTTCTTCCCTTCATTGCTTGCCGCTTGCCCCCCCAACCCTCGCATTCCATCCTTTCCCTCGCCCCTTCTTCCCTTCACTTGCTGCCACCAACCCTCACCATCCTCCTTTCGCCTCCCCGCCCCCTTACCTTGCTTCCCTTCATTGCTTCCTCCAACCCCTCCATCCCCTTATCTCCCTCACCCCCCTACTTCCGTCAATTGCTTGCCCCCAACCCTCCCATCCTCCTTTCCCTCGCCCCCTTACTTCCCTTCATTGCTTGCCCCCAACCTCCTCCTCCGTTCCCTTGCCCCCCTTACCTTCCCTTCATTGCTTGCCCCCACACCCTCCCATCCGCCTATCCCTCGCCCCTTACTTGCCCCTTCATGCGTTGCCCCCAAGCCTGCCTCCCAATCCTCTGTTTCCCCTCGCCCCCTACTTCCCTTCCTTGCTTGCCCCACCCTCCCTCTTCCTCCTTTCCCTCACCCCCTTATTTTTTCCTTCATTGCTTGGCCCCCAACCCTCCCATCCTCCTTCCCTCGCCCCTTACTTCCCTTCATGCTTGCCCCCAACCCCCCATCCTCCTTTTCCTCACCCCCTTACTTTCCCCCTTCATTGCTTGCCACCAACCTTTCAGCCTCCTTTCCCTCGCCCACCCTTACTTTTCCTTCATTTGCTTTCCCCCAACCCTTTCCATCGCTCCTTCCCCTCAGCCCCCTTACTTCATCCTCAGTGCTTGCCCCCAACCCTCCCATCCTCTTTTCCCCTCGCCTCCTTACTTCCCTTCATTGCTTGCCCCAACCCGCCCCTCCTCCTTTCCCTCAACCCCCTACTTCCCTTTTATTTGCTTCCCCCAACCCTCCCCTCCTTTCTTCCCTTCGCCCCCTTAATTCCCTTCATTGCTGCCCCCACCCTCCCATCCTCCTTTCCCTCGCCCCCTTACTTCCCTTCATTGCTTGCCCCCAACCCTCCCATCCTCCTTTCCCTCACCCCCTTACTTCCCTTCATTGCTTGCCCCCAACCCTCCCATCCTCCTTTCCCTCACCCCCTTACTTCCCTTCATTGCTTGCCCCCAACCCTCCCATCCTCCTTTCCCTCCCCTCCTACTTCCCTCATTGCTTGCCCCAACCCTCCCATCCCCTTTCCCTCGCCCCTTACTTCCCTTTAATTGCTTGCCCCAACCCTCAGCATCCGCCTTTTCCCTCGCCCCCTTACTTCCCCTCATTGCTTGCCCCCACCCTCCCATCCTCCCTTTCCCTCTTTCCCCTTTTTCCTCTCCCACTTACTTCCCTTCATCTGCTTGCCCCCAACCCTCCCATCCTCTTTCTTCTCCCCTCTCCCCCTTACTTCCCTTCATTGCTTTCCCCCACCCCTCCCCTCCTCCTTCCTTATCCCTCACCCCCTTACTTCCCTTCATTGCTTGCCCCCACCCCTCCCATCCTCCTTTCCCTCGCCCCCTTACTTCCCTTCATTGCTTGCCCCCAACCCTCCCATCCTCCTTTCCCTCGCCCCCTTACTTCCCTTCATTGCTTGCCCCCAACCCTCCCATCCTCCTTTCCCTCGCCCCCTTAATTCCCCTCATTGCTTGCCCCCAACCCTCCCATCCGGCCTTTTCCCTCACCCCCTACTTCCCTTCATTGCTGGGGCCCCGAACCCTCCCTCCTCCTTTCCGTCACCCCCTTACTTTTCCCTTGATTGCTACCCCCCCTCCCCAACCCTCCTGGCCCTATTTCCCCCACCTCCTACTTCCCTTCTTGCTTCCCCCAACCCCGCCCTCCTCCTTTTCCCTCGCCCCCTACTTCCGGCTTCATTTGCTTTCCCCACCCTCCCATCCTCCTTTCCCTTCCCCTCGCACCCCTTACGTCCCTTCAGTGCTTGCCCCCAACCCTCTCATCCCCTTTCCCCGCCCTCTTACTTTCCCTTCATTGCTTGCCCCCACCCTCCCATCACTCCTTTCCCTCGCCCCCTTACTTCCCTTGATTGCTAGCCCCCAACCCTCCCGCCCCATTTCCCACGCCCCCTTACTTCCCTTCATTGTTAATCATCATCATCATCATCATCATCATCATTATCTTATCATCATCATCATCATCATCATCATCATCATTATCATTGCTTATCGTCATTATCATCATCATCATCATCATCATCATCATCATCATCATCATCATCACCACCCACCACCACCATCATCATCATCAACATCAACATCATGATCACCATTATCATCATCCTCATCACCACCACCAAAATCGGAGTAGTGGGGGCCATCGAAAGGATAAAAAATGCAACAATCTTAAAAGCATACAAAAATAAAATACCAACCCCCAAATCCATCCCGCCAGGCCCTAACCAACACCGCATGTTTGTTCTCCTTGGCCAGGTCGCCACTGACTGGAGCACGTCGGACAGCCCCACGCTATTCACCCTGGCATTGCAGGATCAGGTGAGGAGTGTCAGGTGGCATTGCCATGCTCATTGTTTCTGCATCATGTATCTTAGATGTATCCATCCACATATAAATTGAAAAAACATTGTTCACCCTGCCACCCCCATAACCTGTTTCCCCTTCATGTCTCACCCCCAACCCTTCTGCCCCACCTTCAATGCATTCCCCAAACCCTCCCGATCCGTCTTTATGCCCCCCCCCCCCCCCCCCCCCCCCCCCTCCTCCCTTCAATGCTTGCCTACAACCCCTTTTGTTCTCTTACCTTGGCCAGGTTGTATCTGACTAACTGGAACAAACATAAAAAACAATAACCCTACCCCTCACTCCCTGACACAACCCCTTCTGTTGTCCCTCCTTGGCCAGGTTGCCTCTGACAAACTGGAACAAACAAACAAAATAATAACCCTACCATTCCCTCTCTGACTCAACCCCCTCGGTTCTCAAATTCTCCACATCCACCACCGCCAAGATCGGAGTAGTGGATGCTATCGCAAGTCTGAAATTAATCAATAAGCTGAAAAGCATATGAAAATAAAACACAAACGCTCAAATCCCTCACGCCTGGCCCCAATCAACACTGTTTTTTTCTCCTTGGCCAGGTAGCCTCTGACTGGAACACCGCCAACCCCCTCCCTCAATAAAATGATAACCCAATCCCCTCCCTCCCCCCCGCCGGTCCCAACTAAAACTTAATTTTCTCCTTTTTTTGACAGGTAGCCTCTGACTGGAACACCGCCAACCCCCTCCCTCTATAAAATGATAACCCAACTCCCTCCCTCCCCCCCCACCGGTCCCAACATAAACTTAATGTTCTCCTTTTTTTGCCAGGTAGCCTCTGACTGGAACACCGCCAACCCCGGCGTCCCCATCAGGATCAGCGATGTGGAGGTCATCTCCGTTACTGCTGACTGCAGCTTTTTCGCTGTATTTGGCTCCAGTGTTACAACCTTGATCAATATCAACCTGCCCACAGGTATGTGCATGACTCAGCCTTTGTCAGACTGCTAGACCTAAGCCCCTGTGGGAATCTCCACCGTTTGTGTTTGTATCTCCTTGCAGGCAGTTTCTAACAATATTCACCATGACATACCTATACCGTATGAGCCTAAGAAAATGGCGAAAACTTTGGCGGATGGGTCTCGCCAATTCTGGTGGGGCTTGGCGCCTGGGCCAAAACAGGGAGCCCCTAGAACTAGGGCCGTCCGCCAACATTGTGGCGGGGTTCACATCAACAAAGTTTACTGACACCTCCAAGGTTCAATTTTTAGTCAAACGACCATCAGATCATCAAATTTCGGTCCAGCCAATGAATTGATGGATACTCACAGAACTTCAGTCTGATGATGGGGTGCAGATTCTACAAAGCGCGCGCGGCAGCGCAATTTGGCGCAGTTTTTTTGACTCCCTGTGGGCGCAGCCCGCAGTTTTTGCGCTTTCCTCACTAGAAAGCGCTGGCCAATTTGACGTTTTTGCGCTTTAAGCGCCGACCAATTTGACAAAATGTAGTACCCTGATGGGGTGTTGAAACTTGAAAGATGAGGATTCCGAGCTTGTGGTTGCCTGAGAAATCGACTGATGGCGAAGAGTCTGGTGGCGATGGATCTGACGAGGAGGGTTTGTCCGATGCATGGACAGAGTAGGTAGACACCTTAGCTACATTTTTTTTCATCCAACTCTGGGCTCCCACCTAAATCTGGTTTGCATCGCGCGGTCGATCGGCCGTGAGGCTTGGAGTTTGTAGGCAGAATAAACCTAGGTGGTATAAAATCTGGCACACCAGACTCTGAATATGATTGTAGCATTTATTTCCATTCAACTCTGGGCTGCTCTGTGTTTCCTTTTGATTCACACCTGAATCTGGTGTGAATGGAAAAACAATATTTAATAGGATTCCGCCAATATACAATTTCAGCCAGTTTATGGAGCCCCCCAGTTTCGAAAAATCCGCCATCTTTAATGGCGTAAAATTATTTCAGTCGTTTTGGGGATTTTCAGCCTACCCTATTTACCGCCATTTTCTTAGGCGCATACGGTATATATATGTAAATGTATGTAATATATTATATTGAATGATATGTATTTAGGGATCGGTGTTTAATACGATGTTGGCCATAGGTGAGTATGGTATCATATAATATCATACAAATTGCACCATATGATATTATATTTAAATGGTAAATTTAGCCTTGTCAGACTGCCAGCATCGAATAATATCATATTTATGCTCCCTATATATATAGGGGTCGGCAATATGATATCATATCATCATATGATGCCGGTGGTCTGACAAGGTAACTTTGGCCTAGGCCATTATATCATATGATACTAAATCATATGATTTTTGTATGATATCATATGATATCATACTCGTCTTTGGTCAACATCATATTATTTGCCGTTCCCTATATATATACGGGTATTGTGAGTAAGGATCATATCATGCATCAAGTGTATGGAGTCTGTCAGAGTGAACTACTGAGGCAGATCTAGATTCCGATAAAGCACTTGTGTCACTGTCGTTCACCATTCTGACAATAATAGTGAACAACTGTTACAAAATAATATGCTAATCGATGCTAGGCTGTTCAATGCATGCAGATTTGATCATATAATAGAACGAAGAATTGCTACCTCTAGCAATGTGCTGCATATAATTGTGCACACTTGGAGATGCTTAGGGAGGGTGTTTAGGAGGGGGGAGGGGAGGGGGAGGGGCTGCTAAGAGCACCCAAAAGGCTAATTTTACGGAGCACCACAGTGCTAAGTAAAAAAGGTTCTTGTTATATCCGTTTAAAAATCATGTCCAGGCCCACAGTCCTTTACTTGGCCTAATAACACCCTGCACTGCTATATCTTTGACAGGCGTGCAGGCTAGTGCTAGCATGATCGACTCCTTCAAGCAGGCTTCTACCGTGGGCATGATGGATTCATCGTTCGCATCCAACTTTGGAGTCAATGACGTCTTGGTGACCACTTCCCCGCCTGTGCCTGGGGAGATGCCCGCCGAGTTCCCCCCTCCCCCCTCCCCTCCTCCTGCTAGTAACCCCGATGGAGAGGGTGGAGAAGGGAGCGACTATGGCTTTGAATATGATTTTGGGGGGTGGAGCAGTGATGACGATTTTACTCTGGCAATCGCACTCGCCAGTGTAGCTACTGGCATTACCGTTATACATGTGATTGTTGCCATCATCCTTTTTTGGAGGAGTAAGAAATCAAAGATCCAGCCATACTAAGGACAGCTTTGGTGGTTGACCCCAGTGCAATGGATGGATGGATGGATGGATGTTACAGTCCAGGGGTAGGCCAAAAAGGCTAAAAAGACTTGCCCAACCGTCCAAGGGCTTGAGACGAAAACGCCTTGGTAAACTGAACCCCAAAGCGACAGGCTGGTCCCTTCAACCTCATGCCTTGTAAGGCGTACTATTTATTTATTTTGTGTATTTATAAACTAACAGCTCCCATGCTTTATATCTTCCTTGCTTTAGGGGATATTCAGTCATCATGTATAATTGTATCTGACTCCAGCTACAAACCCATCTGTCGGACTGGCAGTCATTTACACAGACCATTTATCGTGCAATTTAGACATGCACAACCGAGGGGGGGGGCAGGAATAAAGTGTGCAGACCGCATGATCGGAAATTATTTTTTCACCCCTGACCCCCCCCCCCCCTGAGGCTTCATACCTGGACACCCAGACAGTGTAACAAAGTGAAAGGGGGTCCATGAACATCATTACGTCAAGGCCTTTCCGACCATACAACAAAAAATAAAAAATATCAAGTTTGGACAAAGTTATTCAGTTTTGAGTATTTTCACAACTGTCTTGGGTAGCGCAGTAGTCCGTGCCTTTGAAGAAGATCACCCAGGTATGAAAATGACTGAAAGCGTTATTTATCTGTCCATCTATCATTATCATCATCATTATCATGGTTAAATCGACTCAAATTGTATTCTGGAGCCTGAGGGTCTGCTCAGGTGTGGTGGGTTTGAGTGGGGGTGATGGTGTGTGTGTGTGGTGTGTGGGGAGGAGGGTTTGCGTGTGTGGTGGTGGCGGCGGTGGTGGTATGTGTGTGTGGTGGAAGGGGAAGGGGGGGGGGGGGGGGGGGGGGGGGGGGGGTAGATCCCAGGCTGACTTAGGAACCTCGTCAAGGACCAGAATTCAGAACGCGCGTACGAACGCACGTTTTTCAGCCTAACTGCCGCTCGTGCGACACTGGGTGCCAAGGTGTAGGACTGTAGGTGACGTCCAGCCTCACTCATCAGATGCCAATGATGCACTCGTGTCCTAGTATTTAACGCTGACAATAATGCCTGACCCGGGAGGGAAACGGGGGGGTTCTATCCCCCTCGGAAGGTCGCGGTTCACAGGCGGTGTGCGGGTCTTCATCAGTACTAAGTTGCCCCCAATCGTTAGACCAAAGCCGAGAGCGTGCTTGGCTGTGGACTAGTGGAACCTCTGGGTAATCTGTCTCCCTCCCGGGACATGCATTATTGTCAGCGTGAACTACTAGGACACGAGTGCCTGATTGGTATCTGATCAGATGCCAATGATGCACTCGTGTCCTAGTAGTTCACGCTAACAGCATCCAGCCTGGATGTGCCTTCCAGGGCACCCACCTATCACACACTGGGTGTAACAGACTAACGGTTGCAGATTTGAACTCGTCTCATCGATCCCTTCTCCATGGTGCACTTAACGCTCAAAAATTCGCACCGGCAAGAAAGTTACACGACGTAAAAATAAAGTTGGGAAAACGGTCGGACCCCCCCCCCCCCCACACACACACACCCACCCCTATATCTCGGCCGCCTGTGGATGTATCGACATGATTTTTTATCGACTATTGCTTGCGCTTCTCTATCCATATCGAACATGAGGTACGATTTTTTTCTTGCCCCCTCTCGTGCACAACCAAAGGTTTACAGGCTGTCAACGGTTTGCAACTACAGTAGAGTATTTGTTTACTTTTTTGTTTTATTTGAAGGACTTTCACCCCAGGAGGCGGGTCTCCCGACAAACCAGCGACACGGAGGATTCAGTTCGAATAGTGTTGCCCCTCCTACAATATTCAAAGTAGGCTCAGTACAGAGGATTCACATACTTTGACCTCTATAAACCACCTTCGAACCCCTGTTTCGGGCTGTGTAATAAATTTAATAATTAAGGGCCCGAATATATATTGATATCATCATGATTTAAATCCCCCAAATAATTCCTCTGGAGTACTGAAGGGCCCTTTGCAGACTTCTAGAAACTTTTCAAAGACACTCCTGCATCAAGGCCTCAGAGGGAGTTAACACTTTGTCCCGAGACAATTGTAAGACTTTTCATCTCCCCGAGTTCCGATTCAGTAGTTGTTTTATAAACTGGACAAATACATGCAGGGACGCTGCGCTTACCGATACTAAGTTTTTGCCCCCCCAAATCCCAGTCTGGTGTATAGGGAATACTAAAATGATTACATGAACCACTAAGGGCCAATTCCCTATTTCACTCCGACATGTGCGCTATTTCACTCCGAAATGTGCTGACGGTTAGACGCCAACCCTGGCGTATAGAACCTTGTAACATTTTTTTGTTAGCCCAGCTTAGCCTGTCAAATATTTCAAAGGGTTAACATAATTAAAATAAAGGTCTGTATGTTGTTTTCTAGATTATATTTTTCCACATTTTTTCTCCTCTATTTTGACCAAATTGATTTAGACAAAATTGATACTAACGTTGGAAGTGCATGCATGAACATGAGTGTGTGTGTGTGTGCTTACATCACCCCTCCCCTCCTCAATCCCCTCACCCGTATCCCCCGTAAAAAAGTAATGATAACGCCTGGTGGGGCGTAGTATTAAGGGAGCCCCGTCTATCTGCGACAAGGAACGGGCTGCAACTTAACCTGGGCAAAGCTACCAAGGCGGTTGACAGGACGACAAGAAGCGTGCACCAGTTGCAACTACATATCTACATCTGGACATGCAACTATGAAGGTGCCCACCACAGCTGTGGCAGTTGGAGCAGTTGTGGCAGTTGTAATACTTGGAACAAATTTTATATGTGAGGTGCCCCCCCCCCCCCCCCCATTCAAGATGTCCAACACAGTTGAAACAGTTTTAGCAGTTGTAACACTTGGAACGGTTATAATCCTTGAAACAACTTCCTACATATGAGGTACGTCTCCGAGATGCCCAATACAGTTGTAATCCTTGTACCGCTTGTAGCAGTTGCAACAACTTGTGCATATGAGGTACGCCTCCAAGATGCCCAACACAGTTGTAATGCTTGTCCTGCTTGTAGCAGTTGCATCAACTTCTACATATAAGGTACCCCTCAAGATACCCAACACAGTTGTAACGCTTGTAGCAGGTGTAGCAGTTGAAGCAGGTGAAACAACTTCTGCATATAAGGTACGCCTCCAAGATGCCCAACACAGTTGTAACAGTTGTAGTTCTGGTTGCAGCTGTCCATACCAGGGTCGTTCAGGGGGACTCCAAGATTTGCATCTTGAGACGCACCCACTTTCAAGATCTGCATCTGAGACGTAACAGGCTGTCTGACAGCTGCGTGCAAGACGCAAGACACAGTGTTTTGAACAACCCTGATCCGTTTTGAACAACCCTGATCCCTTTTGAACAACCCTGATCCGTTTTGAACAACCCTGATCCGTTTTGAACAACCCTGATCCGTTTTGAACAACCCTGATCCGTGTTTTGAACAACCCTGATCCGTGTTTTGAACAACCCTGATCCGTTTTGAACAATATTGATCCGTTTCGAACAACCCTGATCCGTTTTGAACAACCCTGATCCGTTTCGAACAACCCTGATCCGTGTTTTGAACGACCCCGAATCTAAGCCTTTGCCACTTTGTTATCAAAACAACAACGAGGGATTGGGATTCAAGGTGGAGCATCAAAACGGGGATGCTCCACACGACAAGCCACGGAATAGGTGAAGTCTTGAGGATTTCTGCCCTTAACAAGACAGCTCTGTATGTGACCCAACGGCCTTCACAATGTCAGCTATGTAACAATTGCGTTGAGCATCCCCGTCTCGACGAATGACTTAATGATTGAGCTCCTTGTACGAAGAAGGTGCAGGTTTCGAATCCCTACGGGTGCGCTTTAGTGTTCCCAGTCGCTGCCAACCGCCATGGTATCTTTGTCCAGGTCAAATAGCAGCCCATTCCCCACCGCCGTAAGATGGGGCTCTCTTAATACCACCCCCAACCAGGCTTCATCATTACTAAGGTGGAGCGCCTGTGTCAATAGCCAAGGTAGGGGGAAGCTAGCCCAGGGTTAGCCAGCCCGGGGTGGGATTCTAAGATTTAGGGTTTAGGGGGTTAGGGAATTAGGGTTACCGGCCAACCCCGGGCCGGCCAACCCCGGGCTAGCTTCTCCCTACCGTGTCGATAGCCCCCTCGATGATTGAAGGTGGAGCGCCTGTGTTATACCTAAACCTTTGCCACTTTGTTATCAAAACAACATCAAGGCGTTGGATATTTAAGGTGGAGCGCCTGTGTCGATAGCCCCATCAATGTCATTGCATGTCTTGTAGATACCAGCCAACAACTCAGCCTCCAAACGGCTCAGGGCATCCTCATGTGCAGTTGGCATAACCGTAGCAATGGCAGCAGGGGGAGCAGTAGCAGCAGCAGCTTGTCCTCCCTTGCTCTTCTTTGTCGATGGGAGAGCAGCAGCAGCAGCAGCTTGTCCTCCCTTGCTCTTCTTTGTGGATGGGGGAGCAGCAGTAACAGCAGCAAGAACAGGAGAAGAAGAAGGGGCAACGGCAACAGCAGCAGCAGCAGCAGTGGCGGCAGCTTGTCCTTTCTTGCTCTTCTCTGTCAATGGGTGATCAGCAGCAACAGCAGCAGCAGGAGAAGAAGAAGTGGCAACAGCAGCAGCAGCAGCAGCAGTGGCGGCTCCTCCTACTCTCTTCCTCTTATTTGTCAGTGGTGGAGGAGCAGCGTCAGCAGCAGCAGCAGCAGCAGGAGCATCATCCTGTCCTTTCCTGCTCTTCTTTGTCAACGCGCTAGGGACAGCCACATCACTTCCTGACGATCGTTTTGGAGGCCTCCCCCTCCCTCGCTTCTTTGTGGAAGCTAGGGGTGGTGATGGGGGGTCTGGTGGGGAGGCACTGCCTGATTGTGCCATATTAGCTCTATCCATTTCATCCACACCCACCTCTCCTCCAGAGGATACAAACGAACTTTCCCCATTCTGTTGATTCTTAGATGGTGTGGAGTGACTAGGCTCGGATGTCTCAGCTAGCCCCATACCAGCGACCGTGCCCCACCCTCTCCCTCCCGTCTTTGCTGTCGTGGGAGCTGGTGGTGGGGCGGTGGCTGGACGGGCATTAAGCTCTGCTGGTACAGGGTCAGTACCAGTACCAGTACCAGCGCCAGTACCAGTACCAGGATCCAAACCTGTGGTGACAGCCCCATGAATGTCATTGCATGTCTTGTAGATACCGGCCAACAACTCGGCCTCCAAACTGCTCAGGGCATCCTCAGGTCGAGCGGGTACCACATTAGCTGTGGCAGCACGGGCAACAGCAACAGCAGTAGCACCCCTGCCTCTACCCCTGCCCCTTCCCCTGCCTTTACCCCTACCACTTTCGCTGCCAGCACTAGCATCAGCATCAGCACCAGAACTAGCACCCCTGCCTCTTCCCCTGCCTTTACCCCTACCACTTTCGCTGCCAGCACCAGCGTCAGCACCAGCATTAGCACCAGCACTAGCACCCCTGCCTCTACCCCTGCCTTTACCCCTACCACTTTCGCTGCCAGCACCAGCATCAGCATCAGCACCAGCGCTAGCACCTCTGCCTCTACCCCTACCACCACCAGTCCCACTTCCAAAACCATCTCCAGAGCCAGAAGTAATACCACTACCTCTGCCTCTACCTTGCCTACCCTGATGCACTGCAGTATCCAAATTAGATGGAGAGCCCCTACCACCCCCACCCCCATCACCATTCCTATCCCCATCACTAATATCACCACCACCAGCAGTAGATGTAGAGTCGACAGGCTCGCCATCTGAAACAGGAAAGGAAGCGAAGTCTGCGTTAAGTGCTGCAGCTAGATGAGTGCACTGCTCATTCTCACCATCATCTCCACCACCACCATCACCACCACCACCATCCTCATCACACACCCCATAACCATTTCCATCCCCACCACCCCCACCACGCCAATCACCAACCCCACCACCAATGCCACCATCCTCACCCCCATCACTACGATCACCACCCGAGTCCCCTTTCCCAAGCTCGGTGTGTGTACCCTCAGTACAGGTGCCTTCATTAGCATCAGCATCTGAATTGGGACCATCACCATCACCACAGCCTTCATCACGATCATCAGTGCCAGATGCCGTGGCTTGCCGTGCACCAGGCCTCAAGCCAGAAGGTGGTGCGTTGCCAGGTGCAGTGGCTTTCCGTCTAACAGCAGCTACTTCAAAGGCCCCCCCTCCCAGTGTAGGCATGTCATCATCAGGTGGTGCGTTGCCAGGTGTCGTGGCTTGCCGTCTAACAGCCGCAACTTCAGAGGCCCCCCCTCCCAGCGTAGGCATGTCATCATCATAATCCTCATCCTCCACGAGAGCAGATCCTCCCCAACCCCCCTCTCCTCGACCCTCTTCTCGGAGGCAGCTCTTCCTCTCCTCGACCCTTCCCCCTGCGGCAGCTCCTCCTCGACCCTCCGCTCCTTGACCCTCCTCTCCTCGACCCTCCTCTTCAGCCAGCTCATCAGCCAGCTCATTGTCTATGAGACTGCCATGAGCAGCTAGCCACATGCCTGCCAGCCTGGACTGTTCCTCCCGCCTCCTCCTGTCAAGTCCTAAGACAGCCATGGATCCTGTTCCCTTCTTCTCCTTCTTCTTCTTCTTCTTCTTCTTAGGAGAGGCAGATCCCTGTTTGATACAGTTGTAGGGGTGGTGTTGGTGGTGTTGGTGGTGCTTGGTGTTAAGTGTTAGGAGAGGGGTGTTTGGTGTTAGTGTTGGCGTTAGGTGTTGGTGGTGTTGCCTCCTCCTGTCAAGCTCATTGAGGATCCTCTTTCCTTCTTTTTCTTTTTCTTCTTCTTCTTTTTCTTCTTCTTCTTCTTCTTCTTCTTCTTCTTCTTCTTCTTCTTCTTCTTCTTCTTATCAGAGTCAGATCCCTGTTTGATACGGTGGTAGGGTTGGTGTTGGTGTTGGTGATTGGTGTTGGTGTTCGGTGTTAGGTGTTAGTGGTGTTGCCTTCTCCTGTCAGGTCCCATTACTGCCAACGATCCTTCTTCTTCTTCATCTTCTTCTTCTTCTTCTTCTTATCAGAGTCAGATCCCTGTTTGATACGGTGGTAGGGTTGGTGTTGGTGTTGGTGATAGGTGTTGGTGTTCGGTGTTCGGTGTTAGTGGTGTTGCCTTCTCCTGTCAGGTCCCAGTACTGCCAACGATCCTTCTTCTTCTTCATCTTCTTCTTCTTCTTCTTCTTCTTCTTCTTCTTATCAGAGTCAGATCCCTGTTTGATACGGTGGTGTTGTTTGGTGTTGGTGAAAGGTGTTGGTGTTTGATGTTAGGTGTCAGTGGTGTTGCCTTCTCCTGTCAGGTCCCATGACTGCCAACGATCATCTTTCCTCACTCATCTTCTTACAAGATGCAGATCCCTGTTTGATATGGTTGTAGGGTTGGTCTTGGTGAGAGGTGTTTGGTGCTGGTGTTTGGTGTTCGGTCTGTTGGTGCTGGTGTTTGGTGTTGGTGTTGGTGTTTGGTGTTTGGTCTTGGGTGTTGGTGGTGTTGGTGTTGGTGTTTGGTGCTGGTGTTTGGTGTTGGAGTTTGGCGTTGGTGTTTGGTGTTGGTGTTTGGTGTTTGGTGTTGGTGTAGATGTTTGGTGCTGGTGTTTGGTGTTAGTGTTGGTGAAAAGTGTTTGGTGTTGGTGTCTGGTGTTGGTGTTTGGTGTTCATTTTTGGTGTTGGTGTTTGTAACAGACTGTAACAAACTGTAACAAACACATCTTCCCACTCACCTTCTCATGCTGGAAGCCCCTTTCAGTGATATACATTGGTCTAGTGGTTGACCAAATCACTCTGAGGATGAAGAGTCGGGGGTTCGACCCCCCCTTCAGTCGCTCTTGGCGTTGCAGGTTGTCGTCAACCGCGATGGTAGCTTGTCCAGTTGAGGTAGAAGACCGCTCCCTGCCCGCGTACAACGGGTTCTGTTAACACCACACCATACCAGGCGTTATCACTCTCACTCACCTTTTCATGCTGGAGAGCCTTTCTGTGTTGAGGGCATTTCAGTGGATTGATGAGTGGAAGGAGTGCCGACATGACCAACAGTAACCTGTAACAGACTGTAACTGACTGTAACTGACGGCAACAATCACATCCTCCTTCTCACCTTTTCTTGTCGAGGGCGTTTCAGTGGATTGATGGGTGGAAGGAGTGCCGACATGTCAGACTGTAACCTGTAACTGACTGTAACTGACTGTAACAGACACATCCTCCTTCTCACCTTTTCTTGCCGAGGGCGTTCCAGGGGATTGATGAGTGGAAGGAGTGCTGACCTGACAGACTGTAACTGACTGTAACTGACTGTAACTAACTGTAACAGACACATCCTCCTCCTCACCTTTCCTTGTCGAGGGCGTTTCATTGGATTGATGGGTGGAAGAAGTGCCGACGTGATTGACTGTAACCTGTAACAGACTGTAACTGACAGCAACAAACACATCCTCCAACGCACCATTTCTTGTTAAGTGCGTTTCAGAGGATTGATGAGTGGAAGGAGTGCCGATATGCATATATGATTGACTGTAACAGACTGTTACTGACAGTTACAAACACATCCTCTGACGCACCTTTTCTTGTTAAGTGCGTTTCAGAGGATCGATGAGTGGAAGGAGTTCCGACATGACAGACTGTAACTGACTGTAACTGACTGTAACTGACTGTAACAGACACATTTTATGATTTACCTTTTCTTGTCGAGGGCGTTTCAGTGGATTGATGAGTGGAAGGAGTGCCGACATGACAGACTGTAACCTGTAACTGACTGTAACAGACACAGCATCCGCCTCACCTTTTTGTGTCGATGGCGTTTCAGTGGATTGATGAGTGGAAGGAGCGCCGACATGATAGACTGCAACCTTTAACAGACTGTAACTGACTGTTAAAAACACATTCGCTGACTAACCTTTTCTTGACGAGGGCGTTTCAGTGGATTGAGGAGTGGAAGGAGCGCCGACATGACTAAGTCAGCCTCCGATGAAACCATCCCCTCTAGATCATCTGCAAAGGAGGGGTCAAAAATGGCGGGGGGGGCTGCGCCCGAGCCAGTACTCCCGGTACTGGTGAAGATACGTTGTCGTGTTTCGTTGTAGTCTTTGCACATGTGGCGGAGTTTGGAGTAGTCCATGAGAGACTGGAGGTTGGACCTGAGGTGTGTCAGGTGTGTGAGTGTGAGTGTGTGCGTGTGTGTGTGGTGTGTGTGTGTGTGTGTGTGTGTGTGTGTGTGTGTGTGTGTGGGGGGGGGGGGGGTAGGTCCAATGGGGAGCACGCCCATACAAACGAGATTGTCCAAACAGGCATGCCTATTTGGGGGGTCGGGACAACGTTAGGGGGGGTGCCACTTTGGGGATCCATTATTTATATGTTAAGGAAGCCTGCCCCATGTGGACCTGAGGTGTGTGAGGTGTGTGAGTGTGTGTGTGTGTGTGTGTGTGTGTGTGTAGGGGGGGGGGGGGGGGGGTATTGGTGATGTTGCTTGGACGATGGTGGTGGGCGCTGTGGTGCTGGGTGTCATGGTTGTCGCAGTTACGGTTATGGTTGTAGTCTTTACACATGTGGCAGAGTTTGGAGTAGTCCATGAGAGACTGAAGGTTGAACCTGAGGTTTGTGTGGTTGTGTGTGTGATTGTGATTGTGATTGTGTGTGTGTGATTGTGATTGTGTGTGTATCTGTATGTGTTATTGTGATTGTGTGTTTGTATGTATCTGTATGTGTGATTGTGTGTGTATGTGTGTATGTGGTGGGGGGATGGGAGAGGGATTGGTGATGTTACTGGGGACAATAGTGGTGGGTGTTGTGGTGCTGGGTGAGTGCGGCATGGTTGTGGTTATGTTTATGTTTATGGCTATGGTTGTGTTTATGGTTGTGTTTATGGTTGTGTTTATGGTTATGGTTGTGGTTGTGTTTATGGTTGTGGTTGTGGCTATGTTTATGGTTAGGTTTATGGTTGTGTTTATGGTTGTGTTTATGGTTGTGGTTGTGTTTATGGTTGTGTTTATGGTTGTGTTTATGGTTTGTTTTTATGGTTTGGTTTTGTGTTTATGTTGTGTTCTGTTGTGGTTATGGTTGTGTTTATGGTTGTGGTTGTGTTTATGGTTGTGTTTATGGTTGTGGTTGTGTTTATGGTTGTGTCTATGGTTGTGGTTGTGTTTATGGTTGTGTTCATGGTTGTGGTTGTGTTGATGGTTGTGTTTATGGTTGTGTTCATGGTTGTGTCTATGGTTGTGGTTGTGTTTATGGTTGTGTTTATGGTTGTGGTTGTGTTTATGGTTGTGTTTATGGTTGTGGTTGTGTTTATGGTTGTGTTTATGGTTGTGGTTGTGGTTTTTTATGGTTGTGGTTGTGTTTATGGTTGTGGTTGTGTTTATGGTTGTGTTTATGGTTGTGTTTATGGTTGTGGTTTATGGGTTTTTTTATGTTGTGTTGTGTTTATGGTTTTGTTTTCTGTTTGTGGTTATGGGTGTGTTTTCTCTTGGGTGGTGTTTCTGGTTGTTTTCTGGTTGTGTTTCTGGTTTGTGGTTTTGTTTACTGTTGGTGTTTCTGGTTGTGGTTGTGGTTGTGCTCTGTTGTGTTTCTGGTTGTGGTTGTGCTTCTGGTTGTGGTTTCGTTTCGAGGTTGTGTTTCTGGTTTGGTTTGTTTCCGGGTTTGGTTGTGTTTCTGGTTGTCGTTCTGGTTGTGTTTTGGTTGTGGTTCTGTTCTGGTCTATGTTTCTGTTTGTGGTTGTTGTTTCTGGTTGTGTTCTGGGTGTGTTGTGTTTTCTGGTTGTGGTTGTGGTTGTGATTGTGGTTTTTGTTATGTTTATGGTTGTGGTTGTGATTATGGTTGTGGTTGTGGTTATGTTTATGGTTGTGTTTATGGTTGTGTTTACGGTTGCGTTTATGGTTGTGGTTATGTCAATGGTTGTGTTTATGGTTGTGGTTGTTGTGGAGAAGTTCAAGGAGTCCATATGGGACTGCAGGTTGGTCCTGAGGGGAAAGATGGGAGGTGTGTGTGATGTGTGTATCTGTGTGTGTTTTTATGTGGTGTGTGTATCTGTATGTGTATGTGTATGTGTGTGTGTGTGTGAGTGGGTGGGGGGGTGGGGTGGGAGGGGGTGGGGGGGGAGGGGTTGGTGTTGTTGCTGGGAGGATGGTGGTGGGTATTGTGTTGCTGGGTGAGTGCGTCATGTTTATCGCAGTTGTGTTCATGGTTGTGGTTGTGCAGAAGTTCGAGGAGTTCATATGGGACTGCAGGTTGGACCTGAGGTGGAATATCATACGTAGTGGCAGTGGGTGGGGTGGGGGAGGGGTGGGGGCTGGGGTGGGGTAGCAGTGCGTGTGTGTGCGTGTGGTGGTGGTGGTGGTGGTGGGGTGGGGGTGGGTGGGGGGGCTGAGCGATGAAGTTAGGCTTCTTGCATCCTGATGCATCACAGGGGGAAGATGGAAGGTGGGGATGAGGGAGGAATTACCACCGAATGCAAAAATTCAAATTCAAACATTCAAACTCTGACTTTCAGGATCAAGGTGGTATTCAAACATTCAAATTCAAACATTCAAACTCTGACTTTCAGGATCAAGGTGGTATTCAAACATTCAAGTTCGAACATTCAAATTCTGACTTCCAGGATCAAGGTGGTATTCAAACATTCAAACTCTGACTTTCAGGATCAAGGTGGTATTCAAACATTCGAACTCTGACTATCTGGAGCAAGATGGTGATCCCTGTAACATGCTTGCCTTCAGAGTAGCAGCGAATCTCTCATGCCCTTGTTTTCTGAGAGTAGCGATTGTGGTGGTGAGGGTGGTGATATACACACATACATATATTTGTACATATGTCTATATTTGTATATATTATATATATGTGTTGCCCTAACATTATGGCCCTGTAACATGCTTGCCTTAAGTGTAGCAGCGAATCTCTCATGCCCTTGTTTTCCATCAGTGCGGGGTTGAAGCTGAGCGCATTGCTCCGAATCGCTGCGGCCTCTCGAGATAGGGGGGAGTACCTGGGCCGCCATACTCCATGGGGGGGGCGGCTGGTGGCACCGATCAAGAACACCTGCTGCTTCCATAGGTACTGCAAAGTGGGGTGGTGGTGGTGGTGGTGGTGGTGGTGGTGGTGGTGGTGGTGGTCGTGGGGGGCTGGTGGCACCGATCAAGAATACCTGCTGCTTCCATAGGTACTGCGGAGGGGGACGGTGGTGGGGGAGGGGGGGTGGGTGGTGGGTGGTGGGGTGGTGGCGGTGGGGAGGGGGGGGGGGGGGGGGGGGGGGGGGGGGGGGGGGGGGGGGCTGGTGGCACTGATCATGAACACCTGTTATTTCCGTAGGTACTGCAAAGTGGGGAGGGTGGTGGTGGTGGTGGTGGTGGTGGTGGTGGTGGTGGTGGGGGGGGGGGCTGGTGGCACTGATCATGAACACCTGTTATTTCCATAGGTACTGCGGAGGGGGGAGGTGGTGGTGGTGGTGGTGGTGGTGGTGGTGGGGGGGGGGGGGCTGGTGCACTGATCATGAACACCTGTTTATTTCCATAGGTACTGCGGAGGGGGGAGGTGGTGGTGGTGGTGGGGTGGGGGTGGGGGGGGCTGGTGGCACTGATCATGAACACCTGTTATTTCCATAGGTACTGCGGAGGGGGGAGGTGGTGGTGGTGGGGGGGGGGGGGGGGGGGGGGG
>JACBWV010000610.1:133242931-133260431 GCA_013435795.1 Chlamydomonas sp. ICE-L | reverse complement strand
GGGGGGTGTTGTTGTTGGTGGGGGGTGGGTGGGGGAGGGGAGATCCATGCCTCATCTCAGCTAGCATAGCACACACGAAATCAAGTATAGGGAGGGGCAAGAACACAGCCACACACACACACACGCTCCCCTCTTCCTCCCTCCCATCACACAGAACACACAATGCAAACCCAATAGCACACTCACACACACCTGCATGATTTTTAGTGCTTGTATGAAGCCTCCATGTCTGAGTTCAACCAGCATAGCCGTCATGATATCCAGCACAGGGAGGGGCAGATACACATTCACCCGAGGCTGGTTGTGCTGGGTCTCATACAAGCAGTACAGGCAGTACAGGGCGCCGATACGAGCCAACAGGGACTGGAAGGAAGCTGATGAGTGTGGCGATGCTGCCTGTACTTCTTCTTGTGTAGGGGGATGAGCTGTCTGTTCTTGAGCAGAGGGACACAGGCCAAAGTCTAGAACGCCTGGATGGACTCCACCAGGGGATGGCACACCTTTGTGTACATCGGCATGGATCTGTACCCCTGCATGTACTGCCTCTGCTTCTTGTTGTGCATAGGGATAAGCTGACTGGTCGTATGCTGAGTTAGACAGGCCAAAGCCTATATCACCTGGATCGACCTCACCATGAGCTCCCCCTACTGCATGTTCTGTATGGGGATACGCTGGATGGTCTGGTGCTGAGTTAGACAGGCCAAAGCCTATAGCACCTGGATTGACCTCACCGTTTGCTCCCCCTACAGCATGTTCTGTATGGGGATATGGGTATGGCTGGTCTGGTGCTGAATTTGGCAAGTCAGGGTGGATTGGGGGAGGCAGAACTCCTGTATCAACCTCAAGGGGGTGATCTGGGCCTGAGCAAATCAAAGCAAGGTGCATTGGCTGGAGCAGATGATTTTGATCGAAACCACCACCAGGGGATGGCACATCTTGGTGTGCATCCACATGGATCGGTACACCTGGATGTACATCCTCGCATGTTGGTACACCTGGATGTACATCCTTGCATGTCGCTACACTTGGATGTACATCCTCCCATGTCGCTACACCCGCAAATAATCCTTCCTGGTGCCCCACTCCTGGTGTTTCCAATTGCAGGGGCTGTCCGATTGTATGCCCATCAACAACCATGGCTTCGGACTTCATTTGAGTTTCAGCTCCCTGCGCTCCACCAACACCAATATCACCAACGTCATATCCAGCATGGACAGCAGCACCATCACCACCACTGGAGTTAACATGCATGTCAGCATCGACAGCAGCACCATCACCACCACGGCCATGTCGACCAAAATCAGCATCGACAGCAGCACCATCACCACCACTGCCATGTCGACCAAAATCAGCATCGACAGCAGCACCATCACCACCACTGCCATGTCGACCAAAATCAGCATCGACAGCAGCACCATCACCACCACTGCCATGTCGACCAAAATCAGCATCGACAGCAAGCACCATCACCACCACTGCCATGTCGACCAAAATCAGCATCGACAGCAGCACCATCACCACCACTGCCATGTCGACCAAAATCAGCATCGACAGCAGCACCATCACCACCACTGCCATGTCGACCAAAATCAGCATCGACAGCAGCACCATCACCACCACTGCCATGTCGACCAAAATCAGCATCGACAGCAGCACCATCACCACCACTGCCATGTCGACCAAAATCAGCATCGACAGCAGCACCATCACCACCACTGCCATGCCGTCCCAAATCAGCATCGACAGCAGCACCATCACCACCACTGCCATGTCGACCAAAATCAGCATCGACAGCAGCACCATCACCACCACTGCCATGCCGTCCCAAATCAACATCTACAGCCCCACCTCCCCCAACACTGCAGGTGAGATGCATTTCGGCATCGATCGGACTGGCAGCACCACCACCATCACCACCACTGCCATGCAATTTCGCATCCAGAGCACCACCAACACCAACATCATCGCTGCCACCGCTATGCACGTTCGCACCAACAGCACCACTACCATTACCAGCATAAAATCCAGCACGGACAGCACCACTGCTGCCACTACCATGCATTGCAGAACCAGCAGGAGCAGCAGCAGCACCACCAACAACAACACTGCTGCTTTCAGATATGGCAGCACCACTACCACCACCAATGCCTCTGCCGTGCATTGTAGAACCAGCAGGAGCAGCAGCACCACCACCAACAACACTTCCGCCTCCAGATATGGCAGCACCACTAACACCGCCAATGCCTCTGCCAGGCATCTCAAGACCACTAGCAGTAGCACCAGCACCAGCACCACCACTAGCAGCAACCATACCACCACCACTAACACCACCATTGCCGTCGAAATGCATGCTAGCTCCAAACGCATCACCCCCAATCCCACAACCAAGGTCATTGGCACTAACACCACCATCACCTCTGCCATGCATTCCAGGGCCCGCAGCAGCTCCAAACGCACCACCCCCAATCCCACAACCTAAGGTGTCTGTTTGATGACCAGGAGAGGACCCCAAGGGGAATTCAAGACCAAAGTCATCCAGAGGTGGCAGGTCATTTAGGGGATGAAGGGCCTGAAGGTGCTGGGGTTCATCAAGGCTGTGCAGGTCGTGGGCGTGGTGGGGGTGGGGGTCGTGGGGGTCGTGGAGGTGGTGGGGGTCGTCCAGAGGGTGGATGTTGTCAAAGGCGTGGGGGTCGTGAAGGTGGTGGGGGTTATGATGTTGGTCATGAGAATGGAGAGGTCCTGTGTGGCCTGTTGTTTGCAGGGTTTGTAAACTGCATGCCGCCTCATGCGACTCATTCGGGCTGTGATGGTTGTGGTTGTGCCCTGTAGTGCCTGCCTCCCCCGTGTACTGCTCCCCACGCCCTCCTCCTGGGAAGTGGGTGTGCTCTGTAGTGCCTGCCCTGCCTGTGTAATGCTCCCCACGCTTCTCTCCGGGGCCGAGAGGGCCCATGGCAACGTGCCCCTGTGCTGCTGGGAAGTGCTCTAGATGATCTAACATGTCAAGAAGATCCAATTCAAGCTGATTGTTTGTAGGGTCCATGGCTGCACCACTCAAGGGCAAGTTGCTTGATTCAGGTGCTTGAATAATTCCTAAGTCTGCATCAGTTAAGTAGCGATAGGCTGGGTGGGGGTGCAGTTGGTCTTGATCCCCCAGTGGGGCAGGTAGAAGAAACTTGGGTGCGAATGGACTGGGGTGGGTAAACCGGTTGAGAGCGGTTGAGAAGAGAAGCTGCAGGTACTCAGAGACCATCATATGGTGAGGGCAACCCAGATGAATGAATGAAAACAGGCGGTCTTGCCAGATGGTCTTGAAGAGTTCCAAGGAGGGACCAGGGCCAGCTTGCGCTTGCTTCACAAACTCATCAATCAGCTTATTGATATCTGCCTCAAAGCCCGGGGGTTTAGGGTTTGCTTGATCGTGCTTCCATTTTGCCATGCTCCATTGATTGCGGTGCCTCATCCTCGCTGGCGATCAGGGTTCAAGATGTACCCTATGCCAGGCTGTCGCCACTTGCTCCAGGACCCAACATGTCATAGGATAACAGGCGTCCTGCTGTCATGTACTGATCAATCAGAAGTACAGGGCTAGGGTAGATGGGTGAATTCAAGCTATGGAGGCACCACCCACCACAGAAATGGCACCCACGCACCCACACATGGAGCTGTGTGGGTGGTCTCACTCAGCGAATGGGATGGCTGCTGCACTGAATACTTTTCTAAGGGGTGGTCTTGATAGACCTCGGAGGCTGGTACTAGGGGTCAATTGGAAGGCCTGGTTCAGCTGCCAAGAGGTGGTGTTGCAACTGCAGGTTTGGCTTGGCTTGGTTAGGCTTGGCTCGGCGTTAGCTCGGCGTATAACGGCTGGCGACAGAATGATTAGGAAGCTCAGAGGTGCGAGTTACAGATGAGCTACAGGTAAGCTTGTATCGGACTTAGCACGCTGCATGGCATGGGGGTTCAGATCTGGGCTAGTTGAAGCTGAAGGGCACGGTCTGAATATCTTGGGGTAGCTAATGGGACATGAAAGCGAGGTGATCATGAACGCCGAGGTATATTTCGTCGCATGCGAAGTTTGGAAGGGTAGAAGAGGTTGGGACGGGGGAAGGAACCAAGTTGCGGTTTGAAACATGGCGTTGCTTGCCGCTATGTCAGCCCTGGTTGTAAACCGATTTAGCGACCCATCCAGTACGACACCCATATTGATCTGGAATCCTGGTCTGGCGAACCAACCAGCAGTAGCGCTCTCCACCAGGCGTTCGACACATCTGCTGAAGATTCTTCCCTCTACTGAATTTAATTTGTGCTGCAAACGTTCTGAAAGATGATTGCGCAATCCTGTTCTAGAATTGGCTCAAGGCTATCTGCCGTCAAGAGCTCTCCGGTAGCACCTAGACCGTTCGGAGGGGCATGCTCTTCGACTCTGAGGCCCATCCTGTCCGGTGGCTCCCCAGCACCGTGTACCGGACTCGCCGCTGGGTTGATGACTATTGTGCAGCGAAGGTAAGCTCGAGCACTATGCGCATGCATCCACTGTCCTAAGATGCGATTCTAAGTTGGCCTATCGTTTGCAAATTCAGCTGTGGATATCTTGCCAGCCTGGGGTTGGCGTAGGATCGATGACACGTAGTTCTTGTGCCCCATGCTCTGGGGATGCTGCCGAAATTATGCCTTACGCCACGCATCATGGCGTTTTATATCTGACTATTTTCGAGATTGTAGGCTGGGCATGGCCTCATGGGGTGAGCTTAGTTGGCTGTCTTTGGTCAACACTGGCCTGTCTATGACAACACAGTACCATGCAAAGCTCCACTCCCAGTAGTTGATTCTAGTGTTCAGATGTTCCAAGTTGATTGCCGGAATTATTCCTTCCACCATGCACTCTACCCCACCATCCATGCCCCCCCATCTATCTCTCTTCACTAGAGATTGTGCGATGAGTACGGGGTGACCTTCGATGGCCTGCACAGCTCCACCGCTGTTTTCCTGTTTGGCTACCAGCACCAGCTTCTAGGCAGCTCCCTGAGCCAGCCACTGGGCTAAGCATCAAAATGTCAGCAGCGCTAGAAAGCTGGTTACGCCAGCTTCAAGGTGCACTAGGTTGCTATAGGTTTGGCTGATTAGTCAGCCAGAGGAGCTGCCTAGGAGCTGCTGCTCGTAGCTGAAAAGAAAAAAAAAAGCTCCACCCTCAAACACTTTCACTCTTCCAAAGCATCCAAGCCCCACCATAAATGAATGAATAATCAGTGTAGTATGGGTTCACCCGACCATCTGTTTCACATACACACAGGCACACACACAGGCACTCCCACACACCACCACACACACGCACACACGCATACTGTGACCAATGGGGAAAACGTGGTGTCCGATTAGGGAAAGTCTCTGTGTGGTATGGGTTCCCCCGACCGTCTGTTACACACAAACACACACAAAATACCCCACCCCCCCCCCCCCCCACCCCCCCCCCCCCCCCCCCCCCAAACACACACACACCACGGATACTGTCAGCTTCCAGCAAAGTAGGTTGCATTAGCTTTAGCGAACTAGCCAGTCAGGGGAGAAGAACATCGGTGGATCAGCTAGGAAGTGCCTTGACGCTAGACAGACCTTGCATTCAGGCAATACCAATAACGTAATGCCTGACGACTACACAGGCAGCCATGCAGACTTCCCGTCATATTGCGCCACAGATGCTAACCACCAAGAAATAAATAAATAGTACGCCGTAGTATAAGGCGTGAGGCTGAGGGGGGCAGCCTTTTTGCTTGCACTACGGCGAACCATCAATGGTGCGGGGGGGGGGGGGGGGGGGGGGGGGTCATCCCCCTAACACCTCACAGATGCTAACCATACCACAGCACAACAATTCCACAACAGTACCAAACCATACTAATACCAAAGCAAAGCACACCAAAACCACACCAAGACCACACAAACAATCACTAACACGCCCTCATCCACCCGCAGGCCTTCCATCACAAGACAATATTCCAGGCAATACCACACTAATACCAAGCCACACCAATATCACACCAACACCACACACATACATTTACACATACATAAATACAAAGAAACAAGCATACAAACACTCACTCACGCACAAACACTAACACTAACACGCCCTCATCCACCCGCAGGCCTTCCAACACGATACAATATTCCAGGCAATACCATACCAATACCAAACCACACCACACTGCACCAAAACACATACACACATGCAAACACACGCACAAACACACCACACATACAGGCAAACGAACACACCCACATACACCACACACAAACGCAAACTACACACACACAAACGCACACAAACAAACCACACACTAACACACACACACACACACTCAAGCACCCCCCACCCCCACCCACACATCCCACACCCTCCTCCACCCGCAGGCCTTCCATTGCTACTTGCGCCATGGACCCTAAAGACAGGGGAGCAAGCAGCAGCAGCACCGGGAGCTTCAACACACAAATACCAAACCACACCAATACCACACTAATACCACACCTCACCAACACCACACACATGCAAACGCACACACAAACACTCACTCACACGCAAACACTAACACGCCCTCATCCACCAGACCTTCCATCACAATACATAATCCCAGGAAATACCAGACCAACACGACACATACACGCACAAACGAAAACACACATACACCACACACAAACGCAGCCTACACACTCACAAGCACACAAACGGACATCACACAATCATATAAAAACGCACAAACAAACACCACACGCAAACACACAAACGAAAACTGCACACTCACGAACCCTCCTCCACCCGCAGGCCTTCCATTGCTACTTGCGCCATGGAACCTCAAGGGGAGCAAGCAGCGGCATCACCTGGAGCTTCAACACACAAATACCAAACCACACCAGTACTACACACTCACACGCAAACTGCACACACGCACCCTCTTCCACCCGCAGGCCTCCCATAGCTACTTGCGCCATGGACCCTTAAGACAGGGTAGCAAGCAGCAGCATCACCGGGAGCTTCAACACACCAATACCAAACCACACCAATACCGCACCAATACAACACACTCACACACAAACACACGAATGCAAACTACAAACTCACGCACCATCCGTCCACCCCACACCGTCCTCCACCCACAGGCCTTCCATCGCTACTTGCGCCGTGGATCCTAAAGACAGGGGAGCAAGCGCCGGCATCACCGGGAGCTTCAACGGAGCCTACGTTGCCATCTTCGCTTTCTTCGGGGCCCTCTTCATCTTCCAGAACCCCTACATCTTCTCCGCCCTCTGTATCGTCACTATCCTGCCCCAGAACTCCTCGACCACCTCCCTCAACAGCCTAGTGCTCCTCTTCTATGAGACTGGACTGTTCATGAACTTTGCCGAAGCTGTATACTGTGTGCGCCTTGTTACCTGGCTGTCCATTGCATGCACCTTGATCAGCTTTGCGATCTTTCAATAGTCTCTGACATGCGTGGAGCGCTCTTGGGGGGGTGGGGGGGGCCAGGGTGTAGTGGGAGGGTTCCAGTTTAGGTATAACGGGGCTGTTGCATGCACCCTGATTAGCTTGGCGATTTCCAATAGTTCTGACGCAGGTCAGTGCTTTTCTTTTCGCCTACGAGCAGCTCATAAAAAGCTGCTGCTCATAAAAGAAAAGCTATGACACAGGTAGAAGAGGTTGGGGGTGGGGATGGAGTGGGGGGGTCCAGTAAAGGGTTGTGGTGCTATGACTTATATGTTGCCTTTCCTAACTTGGGATTGGTCACATAGCTACTCGTATATGTCGCTAGTGTGTAGCACATGTTGCCTTCGGTGCGGCTGAGAATGTGAATGTGTAATGATGGATGTATTAAGCTAAGTGTCAGTTCCTCTCTTCTTCCCCTACACAAGGATTGGGTTGTTTCAGACTTTTTCAGCCAACTGGGGAAGGTCTACCAGATGGTCTCTACCTCTTCAAGGTGGCAAGTCTGAAATTGCTAACCTGGCCAGAGGCTACACTTTACCGCGTTCTTTTAATTCACGCTAATGGCTTTCACCTCATACCAAGTATACGGCGGAAAAGACAAGCGGAACGAAGGCGGAAGGGGGGATCCTACAATCCTATTTCGTGAGGATTGAGTGCCGAACACGTTCGTCGTCTTCATCTTCTTCTTCTTCTTTTTCTGTGACCCGTGGCTCAATGCATGCTACGACTCTGCACGTTCTTCACTCAACTTTATCTCTCCATGTCGTCTCCACGTTCTTTTGATTCGTGCGTACTGAGACCGCTTCGCTTTTACGAAAGGATTGTTAGTCCTGTCAGGCGGAATCTGCACTAACAAAATTGATCCACGCAACCGATTTAACCGCCGCCATTGATTCTCCGCCGGTTGGCTTAGGAATTCTCGAGGCTTAAGATATCATGCTTTTTTTGGGCGCCTTATTGTATCGTCTTGCTTATTCAACTCAGTGCAGATGGTTAGACATATGTTGGGCCCTTCTTCTACGGCTAGCGGCCGAACAGCCATGGCTAAGACTACCGTCAAGAGCTATCCCACCCCAGTTGTCCTCCCTTCTAAAAATAGATCCCTCCCGGTTGCAAAAAGCGCGCTAGTTTCATGCTCTGCCAGTTTGTCATCCCCCCATGGGCTTAGCGCGCGCACGGAAGCCGTTCGTCAGAGACTGGGTGGTCGCAGGTCGCTGTTAAGGGTAGCTGCTACCAATAGCGGTGACCTGGATCCCCCCCCTCCTAGGTCTAAGCTTGAGACCGATGATGCGATGGACTCCTTGCCTTCTTCCAACACGCGCGAGGACGGTGAAGCATCGGCTGACTTCCGCTGGGGCAGCTTCGTCAGTAAGCAACAGGAATTAAGCGCAGCTATCAATGAAGCCGTTGAGAAGATTTTGGAAAACATCGGGGAGGACGCGGATCCCGAGCTTGCGATTATTTTCGTTACGACCAGCTTTGGGAAGGAGTTTGATCAGGTGGTGCCGCTGCTGAGATCACGACTGCCATCTCTGAAGCAGATTTTTGGAAGCTCGGTAAGCTGCCCTTGTACACCAGAGTGTGGGGTTGTGGATGATATGCGGTGTGGTGTGGTGTGTGTGTGTGTGGTCCTTATAAAGCTTCCTTATGAACTGGTTTGTGGATGTGTGGCTGGTGTGTGTGTGTGCATGCATGCGGCAATGAGTGCCCTGGTGCTATGGAAAGAGATGCTTACCTGATATTGCAAGAATTCTCCATGCAGGCATGCATGCGTGTGTGTGTGTGCGTTTGCTGCTTGTAAAGCTTCCTTGTGTACCATGTTGTGGATGTGTAGCTGGTGTGTGTGTGTGCATGGGTGCAGCAATGAATGCCATGGTGCTATGGAAAGAGAAGTTTTCATGGTAGGGGAAGAATTCTCCATGCAGGCAAGCATGCATGTGTTTATGTGTGTGTTTGTGTTTGTGCATGCGTGCATGTGTGCATGCGTGTGTGTTAGTGTGTGTGTGTGGTGCTTGTAAAGCTTCCTTGTGTACCCGGTTGTGGATGTGTGGCTGGTGTGTGTGTGCATGTGTGTGTGTGTGCATGTGTGTGTGTGCCAGCCCAGGACTGGGGCCAACCAACAGTACACACATAAATTAATACACATTAAGAGCTATCTATTCACTCCAGGGCTTCGTTGTTGTCGGTGGAGGAGGGCTGAAAGAGCTCGGACATGGTTGGTACAGTATAATTATTCCAATGCAGCTAAATGCTTTGAGCTTAGCCCCGTGTCTGGCTCATGGAGCTGGCTAGGAGCTGTCATGCGTAGCCCCAAAAGAAAATAGTGACACCAACAGTATCTGTGGATGAAGACGAGTGATGTATAGGGTTGTCAATATTGTAACGAGCTCAGGCTTAGTTGGGATAGTAGAACCAGCTTTGACTGACAGGTCGGGGGTTCAAACCTGTTGTTAGGTTTATAATTTCCAACCTGCCGTTGAAAGATGCCGTGATTTTCGAATTTTGAATTTTGAATTTTGCCGACCTGCTTTATTGAAAGACGCCATGATTGCCGACCTGCCGCCTTGAAAGACTCCATGAATTTAGAATTTAGAATTTAGAATTTTGCCGACCTGCCGCCTTGAAAGACCCCGTGATTTTTGAATTTTGAATTTTGTCTTGCCGCTTTGAAACACACCACGATTGCCGACCTGCCGCCTTGTAAGACGTCGTGATTTTTGAATTTTGATTTTTGAATTTTGCTTACCTGCCGCTTTGAAAGACGCCGTGAACTTTGTGCTGTCCCACGGTAGTCCGAGCTTAGGCACAGTAGCGGTCTGCAAAAGTAAAACCCACACTAAACTTCCTAAGTGCAAGCAAACGTGATGGTGACTTCATCACACCCCGTGGCAAGGCGTAAAAAAATAAATGAATTAAGAAGTAAATAAATAAATAAATAAGTAAATAAATAAACAGTATGCCTTATTACGAGACGGGAGGTTGAGAGCGCCAGCCCGTTTGCTTGCACTGGGGCCAACCACCATGATTCTTATACCTCTTTCTACACTCTGTTGATGATAGAAATTCAGGAGATGGACTGGACAAACGTTTCGTCCTACGTCAAGAATTGTTGAGAATTCCAGGCCAAATGGTCGAGAATTCTCGGATTTCCAGGCAAAAATTCTCGACAAAGAACAAAGTTCGAGTTCTCGCGGAAATGTTTTGTCCAGTTCATCCCCTGAATTGCTATAAGAGTGTAAGATCATGTCCACTGTTACAGTTTCTGTTGGGGCTACGTGAGCTGGCCCCTCTCAGTCTGCTCAGCTTGCAGGAGCTGCTGCTGCTGGCCGGATCCAGACCCCTGCTGTTGTCCATCTCCACCTGCACCCTGAGCGCCATCTAGCTCGCCTTGGTCAGGAGTAAACTTCTTGGCACTGTAGTAGGCAGCCCAGTCTTACTCTTCTAGGCAGCTCCCTTTCCTGGGCCTTGGGCCAAACCTGAAGCTGGCAAGTGCGTATGAAAGCTGACATGGCAGGCATTCCAGTGCTGCTGCAAGATCTGGGTTTGACCCAGTGGCAGGCTTATGGGGTTGGCGGGAAGCGGCCATGTGTAGCCCAAACAAGTCCTATGCAGCATCGCACGCGACGCGGAAAATTGACAAAAAATAGCGTGTTTTGGCAACGGATTGACAGGTGGCAACGATGGAGCTGACCGAAGCCAGTTAGTTATGATTTAGTTGGCTGACGCGTCAGGCTTCAATGTTTTGGTCGGTTGGACGCACAAACCAACAAATGGGTAACCCTGGGGGCTCCCGCCCCCTAGAAAGGGGGGCTCCGTCAAAAAGAAACAGCTTACACCGTATACATGGTTTCGGATTCTTACAAAGAAAGGATAGTTGCACAAGTTCGATGCAGCGTTTTTAACCTGCGACGCTAAAAAATGGCAGAGAGTGATTGCGAGGGAGCGACAGGTGGCAATGGAAGCGAGTTAGTTATGAGACCGTTGGCTGACGTGTTGGGCCTTATCACGGTCAGACGGATGGATAGATGGATGTATGGATGGACGAACGGACAAATGGGTAACACTGGGGGCTCCTGCCTCCCAGAATGGGGGGCCCCGCCAAAAACCCGGCTTGCCGCCTTTGAAGAGTTAGAGAACTCACCTCTGTGCTGTAGCGCGGTAGTCCAAGCTCAGACGCAGAGGGTCTGCGAAACGAAATAAACCCAACGTGGTAGCTTTTCTCCAGTATGTACACATGCATGCAAACGGGAGGGTTCCCTCAATCTCACGCCTGTGGCATGGCATACGAATTTCAATTTTTGAAGACCCGGCAGTAATTTGTGGTGCGGACAGGCTTGTCTAGGGTCCATAGTTTTTATTTTCATCACCCCACCCCCCACCCCCCCACCCCCACCCACATACGCACATACCCCCCCCCCCCCTCCCCCCACCCCACCCCCCCCCCTCAACCCCCGACCCCCCACCCCCCACCACCACCTCACACACACACACCACCAGGTGTTTAACATCCTGAGCAACTGTTTAACAACCTGAACAGGTGCAGGCTGCCGCAGAGAGAGAAGGTTCCACAGTTTCAAGGCGTAACAATTTCTATTTTTCAATTACATTTTTATTTTTCATTTTTCATCTTCCGCTGGTCTTTGTTGTTGCCGGTGGAGGAGGGCTCTCTATGTACATTGTTGGTTACGCATGTAGTTGTGGAACAGGTGTTTAATAACCTTCATAGGTGTAAGCTGCCGTTCGGAGAGAAAGTTCCATAGTGTCAAGGCTGGACAATTTGTATTTTTCATTTTTAATTCAAATTTTAATTTTGATTGTTCATCTTCTGCTGTGCATTGTTGTTGCCGGTGGAGGAGAGTTATTTATGTACACCCATGGTGAAACATGTAGTTGTGGAACAGGTGTTTAATATCTGGAGCACCTGTTTAACAACCTGAACAGGTGCAGGCTGCCGTAGAGAGAAAGGGGCCACAGTGTCTAGGCGTCACAATTTCCATTCTTTTTTTTCAATTCAAATTAAATTCATTTTTTTCATATTCTGCAGGGCTTTGGTGTTGTCGTTGGGAGGAGGGCTCTTTGTGTACATCCTTGGTTAAATATGTAGTTGTGGAGCATTTGTTTAACATCCTGAGCACCTGATTAACAACCTGAACAGGTGCAGGCTGCCATATGGAGAGAGGGGTCCACAGTGTCAAGACGTCACAATTTCCATTCTTCGTTGTCAATTAATTTCCCCCCCCTTCTTTTTGTTCATATTCTGCAGGGTTTTGGTGTTGTTGGTGGAGGAGGGCGGATGGAGACTAGCGAAGTTGAGGGCCGCACAGGCTTCAGTCTCACTCTCGGAAAGCTTCCGGGTGTTGAGGTGAAGGTGCGACATACACTGAGGAGCAGCATCCCTGATGAAGGTAGGTGTCGCTTTATGGTTTAAGAAAACTTGTTTTGTCCCCCTAGCCCACACCACGGGGGGGAGGGGAAAGAAGGGGGGATGTGGGAGTTGGAGGCAGCACAGGATTCAGTCTCACTCTCGGAAAGCTTCCGGGTGTTGAGGTGAAGGTGCGCCATACACCGAGGAGCAGCATCCCTCATGAAGGTAGGTGTGGCGGTGTGGTTGTTGGTGGTAAGATGTGGTGGTGGTGAGGGTGTGGCGATGTGGCTGGTGGTGGTGGAATGTGGTGGTAGTGATGGGGTGGTGAAGGTGTGGCATACATACACTGAGGAGCAGCATCCCTGATGAAGGTAGGTGTGGCGGTGTGGCTGGTGGTGGTGGGATGTGGTGGTGGTGATGGGGTGGTGAGGATGGGATTTGGTGATGGTGGTGAGGGTGGTGGTGGTGAAGGGGTGGTGAAGGTGCGGCATACACTGTGAAGCAGCATACCTGATGAAGGTAGGTGTGGCAGTGTGGCTGGTGGTGGTGGGATGTGGTGGTGGTGATGGGGTGGTGAAGGTGTAGCATACATACACCGAGGAGCAGCATCCCTCATGAAGGTAGGTGTGGCGGTGTGGCTTGTTCATTACTTGTGGTGGTGGGTAAAACCCACATTGGCTGGGAGTTGATTTGAAGCTGCGAAAAAACCAGTACCAAGCTGCATCCCTGGTGATGGTAGGTGTGGCTGTGTGTCTCTGTGGTTGAAGAAAACTTCTTCTTTCCCTTAGGTGTGGGCTAAGAGAGGGAGGGGTGGGGGTGGGGGGGAGGAATGGGGGGTGCGAGTGAAGTTTAGGGTAATCAAAAAAGGGACTTGCCCGACCTTGACAATATAATTAAATCATCATCCCTCATGAACTTAACATCCCCATTTAGATAGGAAGGGTGTACCACCAAAACTGACTATCCCCATGTAACTCAGTGTCTCTATGTAGACGCCAACCCAAGGAAGTGGGCAGATTGTGGGTGGGTGGTTTTCAGGAGGATCATAGACCGAAACTTGTCCAATGTGCCACTATGCCCCCATGTAGATAGGGTCGTGTAGATAGGAAGTGTGCACAACAGACACTGACCATGCCCAAGTACTTAGATGTTTCCGTGTAAATGCCATCCTATATAGGTGGGCAGGTCGTGTGGTGTGTGTGTCAGAAAGATAGCTGACCCAAACTTGTCCAATGTGCCACTATGCCCCCATGTAGATAGGAAGGGTGTACCACCAAAACTGACTATCCCCATGTAACTCGATGTTTCTGTGTAGACGCCAACCCAGGGAAGTGCGCAGGTCGTGTGTGTGTGTGTGTGTGTGTGTCAGAAGGATAGCTGACCCAAACTTGTCCAATGTGCCACTATGCCCCCATGTAGATAGGGTCATGTACATGGGTTAGTGTAGATAGGAAGGGTGCGCATGAAAAACTAACCCTTCCCAAGTACTTGGATGTTGCCGTAATGATAATGATAACGCCTGGTGGGGCGTGGTGTTAAGGGAGCCCGTCGTTTGCGGGTGGGGAGCGGTCTCCTACCTCAACTGGACAAGCTACCAACGCAGTTGACAACGACCTGCAACGCCAAGAGCGACCCATGGGGGAGTCGAACCCCCGACTCTTCATCCTCAAGCGATCTGGTCTACCACTAGACCATTGTAAATCACTGAAATGGGCTCATGCTTCAGTATATATGCAGACCCAGAAATATTGTCAGATTGTGTGGGCCCTCATCTCTCACCCCAACCTTAGCATCCCCGTAAATGTGTGTCTATGTTCCTATGCACACACAATCCCAGGAAAGTGGCCAGACCGTGTGGGCCTCCATCTTCCACCCCAAACTAACCATCTGCATGTGTGTCTTTGTTCCTATGCACACACAAGCCCAGGAGAGTGGGCAAGCTTTGTTGGGCCCCCATCTCCCATCTAAAACTTACCATCCCCATGTAATTGTATATTTCTGTGTATATGCAAACCTAATGAACCCAAACCGTGTGGGCCCCCATCTTCCACCCCAAACTAACCATCTGCATGCCTGTCCATGTTCCTATGCACACACAAGCCCAGGGAAGTGGTCAGACCGTGTGGGCCCCCATCTTCCACCCCAAACTAACCATCCGCATGTGTGTCCATGTACCTATGCACACACAATCCCAGGGAAGTGGGCAAGCTTTGTTGGGCCCCCATCTCCCATCTAAAACTTACCACCCCCATGTACTTGGATATTTCTGTGTATATGCAAACCCAATGAACCCAAACCGCGTGGGCCCCCATCTTCCACCCCAAGCTAACCATCTGCATGTGTGTCCATGTACCTATGCACACACAAGCCCAGGGAAGTGGCCAGACCGTGTGGGCCCCCACCTTCCACCCAGCACTAACCATCTGCATTTGTGTCCATGTTCCCATGCACACACAAGCCCAGGGAAGTGGGCAAGCTTTGTTGGGCCCCCATCTCCCAACTGAAACTTACCATCCCCATGTACTTGGATATTTCTGTGTATATGCAAACCCAATGAACCCAAGCCGTGTGGGCCCCCATCTTCCACCCCAAACTAACCATCTGCATGTGTGTCCATGTTCCTGTGCACACACAAGCCCAGGGAAGTGGGCAAGCTTTGCTGGGCCCCCATCTCCCAACTGAAACTTACCATCCCCTGGTACTTGAATGCCTCCTTGTATATGCAAACCCAGCGAACCCTAACCATGTGGGCCCCCAACTCCCATCTGAAACTTACCATCCCCGTGTAATTGGATGTTTCTGTGTATATGCAAACCCAGAGAACCCAAGCCGTGTGGGCCCCCATCTTCCACCCAGCACTAAACATCTCCATGCGTGTCTGTGTTCATATGCAGACGCAAACCGTGTGGGCCCCCATCTTCCACCCAGCACTAAACATCTCCATGCGTGTCCGTGTTCATATGCAGACACAAACCGTGTGGGCCCCCATCTTCCACCCAGCACTAAACAATTTCCCCTGCCTGCGTGTTCCGTGTTCATATGCATATCACAAGCCCGTGTGGGCCCCCGCATTCAACCCATCCACTAACATCTCCATTGCGTGGGTCCGTGTTCATTGCAAGACTCCAACATGTGGGCCCCATCTTCCACCACAGCACTATATCTCCATGCGTTTTCCGTGTTCATATGCAAGCACACAAACCCGTGTTGGACCCCTCCTTTCCACCCCACTAAACATCTCCCTTCGTGTCCGTTTCATTATTTCCAACGCAACCGTGTGTGGGCCCCCATCTTCCACCCAGCACTAAACATCTCCATGCGTGTCCGTGTTCATATGCAGACACAAACCGTGTGGGCCCCCATCTTCCACCCAGCACTAAACATCTCCATGCGTGTCCGTGTTCATATGCAGACGCAAACCGTGTGGGCCCCCATCTTCCACCCAGCACTAAACATCTCCATGCGTGTCCGTGTTCATATGCAGACACAAACCGTGTGGCCCCCATCTTCCACCAGCACTAAACATCTCCATGCGTGTCCGTGTTCATATGCAGACGCAAACCGTGTGGGCCCCCATCTTCCACCCAGCACTAAACATCTCCATGCGTGTCCGTGTTCATATGCAGACGCAAACCGTGTGGGCCCCCATCTTCCACCCAGCACTAAACATCTCATCTCCAGCGTGTCCGTGTTCATATGCAGACGACCAAACCGTGTGGGGCCCCATCTTCCACCCAGCACTAACATCTCCATGCGTGTCCGTGTTCAATATCAGACGCAACCGTGTGGGCCCCCATCTTCCACTCACCCAGCACTAAACATCTCCATGCGTGTCCGTGTTCATATGCAGACCAAACCGTGTGGGCCCCCATCTTCCACCCAGCACTAAACATCTCCATGGTGTCTTGTTCATATGCAGACGCAAACCGTGTGGGCCCCCCATCTTCCAACCCAGCAACTAAAACATCTCCATGCGTGTCCTGTTCCTATGCAGACGCAAACTGTGTGGGCCCCCATCTTCCACCCACACTAACATCTCCATGCGTGTCCATGTTCATATGGCACACAACACGTGTGGGCCCCCCTCTTCCACCCAGCACTAACATCTCCCATGCGTGTCCGTGTTCATATGCAGACGCAAACTGTGTGGGCCCCCATCTTTCCACCCACACTAAACATCTCCATGCGTGTCCGTGTTCATATGCAGACCAAACCGTGTGGCCCCCATCTGTCCACCCAGCACTAAACATCCTCCATGGCTGTCCGTGTTTCATAATGCAGACACAAACCGTGTGGGCCCCCATTTCTTCCCCCAAACTAACCATCTGCATGTGTTTCCAGTTCCTATGCACACACAACCCAGGGAGTGTCAGACCGGTGAGCCCTCACCTTTCCACCCGCACTAAACCATCTGCATTTGTGTCCATGCTCCCATGCAGACGCAGACCCAGGAAGTGGTGCAAAGCTTTGTTGGGCTACCAAATGATACACACAAGAACACATCCTTCGTCATTCTCGCTGACCCAGGTGAGTTTGAGTGTGGTGTGGTTGAGAGTGTGTTTGTGAGTGAGAGTGTGTGTGTGTGATGGTGTGTGTGAGTGAGTTAGTTGTGGTGTGGTTGGCATGTATGGTTGTGTGATCGGTGGTTGGTAGTGTGTGCG
>JACBWV010000610.1:133079211-133235022 GCA_013435795.1 Chlamydomonas sp. ICE-L | reverse complement strand
CGACTTCTGAATCCCCCCCCCCCCTCCCCTTCCCCTCCCCTCCCCTCCCCCCCTCCTCCCCGATCCCCACCAACACACAGGCTGGGTTGTGAACACAACGTTCTGGCAGTGGGCATCAGACAGAGCAAGGCAAATCTGAGTTGCCGGCGGATGACTTCGACATAATGGAGATTGAGCAGACTGACTCGGATACAATGCTAGCATTTGCATGGGGGGAGATTTCGCCAAAGGTGTACCGCTTTCAAGGTCATGAGTGCGCGTCTTTCCTTTTTATGTATGTGTTATCCTTGTATTTTATTTGTTTTATATTTTACATTGTTTAGTAAATGTATATTGCATTTATTGTTTTCATTTACATTGTTTTGTAAAGTGTTATCAGTGTATTTGATTTGTTTTCTTATTTTAATTGTTTGTACATGTTATCATTGTATTTGATTTGTTTTCTATTTTACATTGTTTTGCTAAATGTTTGTTATCATGGTTGGATTTGATTTGTTGTGTTTGTTTCTATGTTACATTGTTTTGTAAATGTTATCATTGTATTTGATTTGTTTTCTATTTTACATTGTTTTGTAAATGTTATCATTGTATTTGATTTGTTTTCTATTTTACATTGTTTTGTAAATGTTATCATTGTATTTGATTTGTTTTCTATTTTACATTGTTTTGTAAATGTTATCATTGTATTTGATTTGTTGTATATTTTACATTGTTTTGTAAATGTTATCATTGTATTTGATTTGTTGTATATTTTACATTGTTTTGTACATGTTATCATTGTATTTGATTTGTTTTCTATTTTATATTGTTTTGTAAATGTTATCATTGTATTTTATTTGTTTTCTATTTTACATTGTTTTGTAAATGTTATCATTGTATTTTATTTGTTTTCTATTTTATATTATTTTGTATGTTTGATTTGGCTTGCTTATTCGAGAGCCTGTGTAAATAAGTGTACGCATTATTCTGTTGTTACAACAGAGGTTGAGCAGACTGACCCGAATACAATAAGGCTTATTATTTATTTATCTTTTTTTTTTTTGCAAAGGGTTTCGCTTCAAAATCATGTTGCTTCTCGTTTTTGTCTTATGCTGTCTACAAATATTATTCTGCGTTAGTGTTAGGTAGGGTGTGCGTTGTAGAGGGTAGCGGCCCTGAGTGTAGTTTGGAGGTGTCAACAGGGGTGTGCTGTCTGGACTGTTAGGAGGTCTGAAGGGGTTGAGTGTAGAAGTAGCCGTTCCACCCACAGGGTATCCGTATTATGCTGTCTAAAATATTATTCTGTGTATAAAATGGAGGTATTGTTGGTTTTCCGTACCATTCTCTTTGAGTCCCCTCCCTCCCCTCCCCCACGGGGCCCGGCCCACAGCCAGGGCCCGCGGCGCCCGAGCACCACAGGAGCACCGCAAGCCGCCCCCCGCCGCCGCCCCGCCTGGCCGGCCGGCCATGCCGCCGCCCCCGCCGGCCCCCGCGGCCCCCCTGCCGCAGGCCTCCCGCCGTGGGCCCCCTGAGGCCGCCCGCAGCCACCCGCCGCCTGCGGGCCCCGGGGCCCGCGCCGACGGCCGGACAGCCGCGCCCCCCGCCGCCCCCCGCCGCGGCCGTCCCACGCGGCCCCCCTCCGCCGGCCGGAGCCCAACGCCGGCCACCGCCGCGCCCCGGATTGCAAGCCCCACCGCGCGCCCGCGCCGTGCCCCGGCGCCCCAAGCGCCGGCCGCCGCCGCCCGAGCACAACATGAGCACCACCTCACGCCCGCCCCTCTCCGGAACTCAGTAGGGGCACCACCTCCCACCCCACCCCTCCGCCCCCGCCGGCCCCGCGTCCCTTATTTCACGCACACTCATCCCCCCTCATTCCCCTCCTGCTCTTTATTGCACCTCCGCACCTCCGCCTTCTCCTTCCCCCTCTGCACCCCTCCTGGCCTCCGGCGGCGCCTGATTGCAAAGCGCACCGCCGCACCGCGCAACCGCCGCACAGCGAACCGCCCGCACCCCCGCAGGCCCCAGCCGCCACGCCGGAGTGGCAACCGCGAAAAGCAAGAACAAGAGGAGACCAAAGCAAGGCAACAAGAAGGAAAAAGAGCGGAGGGAACAGAAGAGAGGAGGGAAAGCAGCACACAAGGACGAAAGGAAAGAAAAAAAGAAGGAAGACAGGAGGGAAAGAAAGCAAGCGAAGCACAGAAGGAGAAAGAAAGGAAAAAGAAGAGAAGGAGGGAAAAGAAAAAGAAAGAAACGAGAAGGAAACGACGGAAAAAGAGAGGAAAAGAAGACAAAGGAGGGAAAGAAGAACAGAAGAAGAGAAGGACACCAAGCCGGACACCAGCAGGACACAGGCCGGCGAAGGAGGGAAAAGAAGACACGCCAGACCCGCCAGGCAACCCGACGGACAACGACGGAAAAAGAGAGAAGGAGGGTCAACGACGCCCGACGCCCGCGAAGGCAACACGAAGCGCAAAAGGACGAGAATGGGGGAAAAGCCGCAACCGAACGACAAATGAAACGACCCAAGCAAGGGAAGGGGAGAAAAAGAAAGACCACGAACGCGGAGAGAATGCCCACTACTGTCCCCAAGAAGGCTAACCGAACGAGCAGTAGGGCACCGAAGAACTCGCAGTTCACCGCACTGACAAAAGACAGGCGCCCGACTGCAGGATTCAAACTCCTCCAATAGACCTTCCCCCTCCTTCCCTAATCCTTCTCCCTCCTCCCTGATGTCACCTCATCACCTCCTCCCCTACATTACACCCTCATTCCCCACCTCTACTCATTTCACCTCCTCACCTCCTCACCTCCCTGCCCTGTCCTGCCCCCGTCTCCAGGTACGAGACAAGCAAGGCATCCAAGAGGACTTAAGGGACCAGTTGCTGGAATACAAGAGGAATGACTTGCAGGTGTGCCTAGTGTAGTTTATGTACATATATGGTGTTATAATACAAGAGTATGTTCTGATCCTTAGGGTCCATGCAAAGTATTTCAATGTTACAGGGGCACAGTCCAGGTGTGGGGGGGGATTGCCTTTTTCATCTACAAGCCATTATCAACCCAAGCCAATCCAAGCCAAGCCAAGCCATTGTCATGGACAAGCCAATGTGTGCCCAAGACAATACAAGCCATTGCCATTGTCATCTACAAGCCATTATCGACCCAAGCCAAGCCATTGTCATCGACAAGCCAATGTGTGCCCAAGACAATACAAGCCATTGTCATTGTCATCTACAAGCCATTATCGACCCAAGCCAAGCCATTGTCATCGACAAGCCAATGTGTGCCCAAGACAATACAAGCCATTATCATTGTCATCTACAAGCCATTATCGACCCAAGCCACGCCAAGCCATTGTCATGGACAAGCCAATGTGTGTCCAAGACAATACAAGCCATTGCCAATGTCATCTACAAGCCATTATCGACCCAAGCCAAGCCATTGTCATCGACAAGCCAATGTGTGCCCAAGACAATACAAGCCATTGTCATTGTCATGCACAAGCCATTATCGACCCAAGCCAAGCCATTGTCATCGACAAGCCATTGTGTGCCCAAGACAATACAAGCCATTGTCATTGTCATGTACAAGCCATTATCGACCCAAGCCACGCGAAGCCATTGTCATGGACAAGCCAATGTGTGCCCAAGACAATACAAGCCATTGCCATTGTCATCTACAAGCCATTATCGACCCAAGCCAAGCCAAGCCATTGTCATCGACAAGCCAATGTGTGCCCAAGACAATACAAGCCATTTCCACTGTCATCTACAAGCCATTATCGACCCAAGCCAAGCCATTGTCATGGACAAGCCAATGTGTGCCCATGGGGGTAGCCAAATAGGCCCCAACCTAATCCACACAGCGTTATGCGTAAGCAGGATTATGATGGGCGGCAGTTCATTGCCAACAAGTTTCGGCTTTGCTCATGTTCTGATCCTTAGGGTCCATGCAAAGTATTTGTATGGTACAGGGGCACAGTCCGACGACGTGCTATTTCTCTTCTCATCACCTCTAGTTAGCGCTACAATTACGGGATTTCATTTAGCGCTATTAGCACTAAGCTCCTAAGCCCCCCCCCTCATAACCCTAAATATGAACCTCATCTTAATCCACACAACGTTATGTACATTGCCAAGTACCTTTGGCTTCATCATGCTCTGATCACTAGGATCCTGTCGAACTGTTTGTATGTTCAGGGGTAGCCAAATAAGCTGAAAGGACTTGCCCAACCATGATATCAGGAGGGGCTAATATGAAAACCATCTATCGCATTTGCGCTGGCATTACTTACCCCTCATCCCGAATCTCACGCACAGGCCATGATGATGGGCGGCAGTTCATTGCCAACGACCTTCGGCTTGCTCATGTTCTCTGATTTGGAGCGAGGAGAGGCTCTTCATGGGGAGCCCGCCTTCGAAAGCAAGCTGCTCAAGACATACCTGCCTGTTCCTATCAGCGGTTTCTTCGGTGGTGGTGAGTGTGGATGGTTGGTGGGGGGTGGGGGAGGAGGGGGGGGGGGGGGGGGGGGGGGGGGGGGGGGGGGGGGGAATAAGTGGGTGGATGGGTGGTTCGAAAGATGGTTGGTTGGTTGGGTTGGCCTTTGGAAGCAAGCTGCAAGTTGAGTTACCCCTTATTATTAACAGAGAAACCAGGGAGCGCGTCTCGCACGTACTCTACCTGGATTCACAGGCCGCCAGTCAGGAAAGTAAGTTGGTCCTGGATTCACTACGAAAGGCAGGCGGAGGATCTCATCTCTCACACATGCATGCTTGCAGGTCAAATTTTGGGGACAGGGGTGTTAGGATTTTTACACATGTCAACTCACCATGTTTTGAACAAAGTGTTCAGATTGAGCTGGGAGGTGGGGGAAAAGGTTTTGGTGGGGGGGTCATGTGGATGCTCATAATGAAGGTGCGGGTTTGACATGTCAACATACTCACCTCCTCCTCACTCCTCAAACTCCTCACACTCCTCACACTCACACTCACCTCCCTGGTACGACACATGCATGCTTGCATATCAAATTTCTGGGTTGTTTTCCGTTATAGTGATTGTTTCTTTTGACCCCGTTTTGGCCCAAATTATCGCTATTATTTGATTTTTTAAAGTTTTTTTGTTGCCCTGGAGAGCAACAAAAGCTATAAAAGCTTTTAAAACTCTGCCCTGGAGGAGGCCTAAAACCAAAAAGCTAGACAAAACCCACTTTCAGATTTGAAAAACTATCCTTGCCATCCATGCTTGCAGCCCAAGTTGCTGAGGTGGACGAGTCATCCAATGTGATGGAAGAAACCACAGTGGTGGGTATCTTGAGGGCGGCACCTCCTGATAAACTACTGTAGCATCTGCTGCACACAACGGGACCGTTACAAGCGTCACCACAGTGGTGGGTATCTTGAGGGCGGCACCTCCTGATAAACTACTGTAGCATCTGCTACACACAACAGGACAGTTACAAGCGTCACCACAGTGGTGGGTATCTTGAGGGCGGCCCGTCCTGATAAACTACTGTAGCATCTGCTACACACAACATGACCGTTACAAGCGTCACCCCAGTGGTGGGTATCTTAGGCGCCTAAGAAAATGGCGTATGATTTGGCGGATGGGTCCCGCCAATTCTGGTGGGGCTTGGCACCTGGGCCAAAATAGGGAGTCCCTGGAACTAGGGCCGTCCGTCAACATTGTGGCGGGGCTCACTTCAATACAGTGTACTGCTGTAACACCCTCAAGGTTCAAATTATAGTCAAACGACCATCAGACCATCGAACACCTTTGCTACATTTGTTTCAATAATCCAACTCTAGTCTTACATCTGAATCTGGTTTGAATCGCATGGTCGATCGGCCTTGAGGCTTGGTGTTTGCTGGCATAAGATACCTAGGTGGTGCCGTATAAAAATCTACTGCGCCTGAGTACTTGACTCCGAATTCGATTGTTACATTTCTTTTCATCCAAACTCTGGGCTGCTCTGTGTTTCCTTGTGCATCAAACCTGAATCTGGTTTGAATCGTACGGTTGATCGACCTTGAGGCTTAGTGCTTGTTGGTAGAGTAAAACTAGGTGGTATAAAATCTGCCTCACCAGACTCTGAATTTGATTGTAACATTTATTTTCATGCAACTCAGGCCTGCAATGTGTTTCCTTTTGAATCACACATGAATCTGGTTTGAATGGAAAGAAAACAATTTAAAAGGATTCCCCCAATATGTAACTAGAGCCAATTTATGGAGCCCCCCAGTTTCGAAAAGTGCGAAAGGTAAAATTATTATTTTAAAGCCCCGAAGTTCGAAAAGTAAAATTATTTCAGTCGTATTGGGGATTTTCCGTCAACCCTATTAACCGCTATTTTCTTAGGCGCATACAGTAGTGATGTGTGTTAGGATGGATGACACCGTCAGAGAAAATGGTGTAAAGGGGGGGGGCATGTGGATGGAAGGTTTCTCCCAGATTTTATTAGAAGGATGGTGGAAGCAGGGATAGATTGATGAGGGCGGGGTGCACGACAATGGCAGTAGTGCAATGCCAGAGTCATGCTCGACCGAGCATGAGGCAAGCTTCAAGGCACCGGTCCCCCACGAGAAATTAGAATAATAGCATGAGTCTCAATGAGACTCGAATCAGCTATTATACTGATCAGAACAGATTCTACACTTGATCTTAGCCAAAAGGCCGAGAAAGATACGCGAGCTGGGGCGGGACCTAAGATCTTGGCTCGGGGCAGGTCCAGGCAACGGAACAATGGTGGGCGGATCACCGCCGGGGAATTGTGCATGGGCCAGAGTGGTAGAGCGCCTACGGGTCTGGGCCTCAAACACTCGGGGCATGCCATGCCTCTGATGGGTCGCTACTCGCTAGAAATCTATAATACTGGCGCGAATGACGAAGACAACGAGCAGCATTCTAATTGGATCTACTGCTGACAGAGTTTCTTTGGGGGGCTACGCATGGCGCATGGTAGCTTGCAATCAGGTCTATGAGCCAGCCACGTCAAGCCCAAAGATTTCAGCTGCAGTAGCATGCCCGCCATGTCAGCTGTCAGCCGCACTCGGTAGCTTCAGGTTTGACCCAAGGACGGGTTTCAGCAGTTATGTACAAATGATTTTGTCAGCTTCAAGGTGCCCTAGGTTGAGTTGGGTTTGGCTGAATAGGCAGGCAAGTGAGCTGCCTAGAAGCTGCTGCTAGTTAGGAAAAACTCTGACAGCCGTAAATTAACCACCAAAGGGAATTTATCTTGACCCTCATTTCGCTTGATTGCACTATTTATTTCTTATTTACCTGCTTTATTGCTATTCAGGTGGAATATATGATTATATGAGGAGCTTACGCCTGCTTGTCCTACCTTGACGAAAGTGACATGAGATAAAGGATAAGCGAGCCATGCAAAGTAAGGAGCGCCTGAAGCATTATCTAGTGCATACATTTGGAAGGGATGCCTATTTTTTGTCCTTGATTTTTTCCTTTTTGATATAATTTTGGACAAGTTGTTTAAGCATTCTCTTGCTTAGTTGCAAATCCTGAATATTTCAGACCGATTTCTGGGTTCCTGACATTATTCGATACAACTTCAGGATGATTCGTATCGTTGCCTCCATACCAAGTCAGCCCTAGTGTGACCTGTGGGTCAACCGCACAAACCCAAAACTTTCAGCTCTCTTAATTTGCGCAATTGAAAAATCGCTGAATAGCCAAGACAACTGAATTCGTCGAAGTCCTGCGCTGCTGCGCTGACGTCAACGATATCGTTTGAAGCGCAGTATAGCGGTGCCCTATGGATAAACGGTCCTTGACACGTCAGATATGTGACGGGGGCACATATCTCGACGTGTCACCAGCCAAAAATACGTTTGGGCATGCCCATGCCCATGGGCACTTCGCGACCTGCACGACAAATGTACAACAAAGATCGACCCGTTAGACGCACGGGCGCTCGGTCTCGAGAGAGGCTTCCTTTCGGCTCGGGCATCGGCTTACATTAGTACTGTTCTCTTTCGCCGCTGAACTATTCTACTTATCTCGTAAGGACAACACTGCAGACCCAACTGCATCCCTCGGTCCTCTCAACAGGCAAGCAAGCACAAGCTGCGGGTTAGATCAGGTGAGAGGCCAACGGCCAACATCTGCTGGGGATATGGAAAAATAAACGATGCGTGGGTCCCCTGATCGAGCACGAGTAACTCACCCCGCCCGTAGTTACGACGACCTTGAGAAGATCGAGCCCGACCCACGCATCGGACTTGCCCGAGGTCCAGCCAAGGTCCTGGAATCCGCAAACATGTTGCAGGCCCGAGCCCGCTAAATCTGACCTCGCAACATTCCTTCTTTGCAATCTGCAGGGAAATAATACCTGAACAACGTATGCTTGCATGATGAGAGCTGACTGTAGTCGATATGCTCCCATCTACCTGATTGTGGTTGAGCACTTCAACCTGCACCTGGCTTGACCGTCTCATTGTTCAACCCAGCCACCACCCCACAACAGCGTTTTCCTTCTCAGCTAAAAGCAGCAGCTTCTAGGCAGCCCCCCTGACTGGCTATTCATCCAAAGCTAATGCAGCCTAGTGTGTCTGGTAGCTTATAGAACCCATTGTTCAGAACTGTCGAAATCTTGGGGCTTGGCCCAGTGGCTGGATCAGGGAGCTGCCCAGAAGCTGTAAAAACACTGCCCCAAAAGATGATTCCACAAAATCCTAGAGTTGAAGAAAGGAATGGGGGAGGCAGAGCTCCCCTGCCCAAGCTTCTGGTACCAACACTGGCTACCCTCGTATCCGGCTACACGAAAGTCCAACCTCCAACATCACTCCTGTCATCCATGCCATACATAGATACGATCGTGGACAGGTATCAATCCGCAGAGGCGTACCTTCAGTCCATGCAGCTGCACAGCTCAGCTGAGTACTTCCTGTCTACCCAGGAGGGTCGCATGGAAGCTCACAGCAAAGGGAACACTGCATGGTGCAAGTACACTATGATGTACAAGAAGGACAAGCGGTAATTCGAGGTACAGGGTGTCAACTTTGACGAGGAGTCCTGGGGTCAATCGCTGCTTGAGGTGAAGGGCTGTGGATATGCTATCTTCGCATCAAACTGCAAGGCGGTGAAAGAGGAGCGTGAAGATGGTGATGAATGGCAGAACTACTCCCAGTCCAGACCTACACACAGCAAATCTGGCGCGTGCAGCTACCAGCCTCAAGATGCGGAGCTCCCAAAAGAGGGATACGTTCGTTGCCTCGGCTACGTTGGATCATACATGATGGAATTTTCTTCAGCGGCGAGGATTCTGTCAGGGCTGCCTGCCCTTGGGAGTGCAAGCCGGTGGCTGCTTGAGGCTGTGGCATCGCCTGGGAGCCATGCCACTCCCCTGAAGGTTTCCACGCTGCTCATGGGCACAAGCATCATTGTGAAAGGAGATGTTGTCCGTGTCAATCCAGCTCAGGTAGGTGCTTTATTTCAGGGGCTCTTTATTCCAGGGGGATTTATTTCTGGGTTTATTTATTCCAGGGGGTATTTATTTCAGGGGCAATTTATTCCAGGCGGTATTTATTTCAGGGGCTATTTATTTTAGAGGTTCTTTAATTCAGGGGATATTTATTTCAGATGTTGTTTAATTCAGGGATTGTTTATTTCAGGGGTTATTTATTTCAGAGGTTATTTAATTCAGGGGATGTTTATTTCACAGGTTATTAAATTCAGGGGATATTTATTAAACATAAAAAATCAGAGGTTGCTTAATTCAGGGATTGTTTGCTTCAGGGGCTATTTATTTCATATATTATTTATTCCAGGGTTTATTTATTCCAGGGTTTATTTATTCCAGGGTTTATTTATTCCAGGGATAATTTCAAGGGCCCCCGTCGGTAAAATGATTGTTTGGGGTTCAGTTCATCAATGTTTTTTCTTTCTAGCCCTTCCTTTTTAGGGGGGTCTTCGGCACCCCTGCTGTACACCTCTCACCCCAAATGCACACTTGTATGACTCATCAAATAATAACCCAGCCAATCATTGCCAATGACCCCCAAATTGGCAGTGGTTTAGGTTTGATCATGACTTATGACCAGACAGGGTACCCCTGCTATGGCCATACTTTTTCTTGTTAGGTATGAGCAGCAGCTACTAGTTAGCTCCCTGAGCCAGCCATTGGGCTAAGCCCCACGATTTTGACAGTTCTGGACAGCGGATACTGTCAGCTTCCAGACACACTAGGTTGCATAACCTATGGCCTACTAGCCAGTCAGGGGAGCTGCTTGGATGCTGCTGATTTTAGCTGAACAGAAAAACACTGGCGTTCACTCAATCATGTATGCTGCCTGACCGATAACTTTCAACACAGATTGGCTGGCTGGTTATGCCCACCCACGCACATTAGTGTTTTCCATTTTATTTACCATTTGTGTTAGGGGTAGTGGTGAATGTTCGTTTGGTTGAGGGTCGATATCTCCCACCTAAGTATGCTTTCTTGTAGAAGTGGCAACGCCATTCAAACTGAATCCTCCGTGTCGCTGGTTTGTGTCGTGAAACCCACCTCCTGGGGTGAAATACCTTTCACAACTAAAACAGAAAATACTATCCCATCGATATCAGCATGCACCCGAACATGACGAACTGCTCAACTCCCCCCCCCCCCCCACCCACCCCACCCACCCACCCACCCACCCACCCACCCACCCGCCACACACGCATCCTACCCACCCACCACACCACCCGCACAAATAAACACACAAACCACCCCCTGCTGACCACCACACTCCACCACTATGACCCATCAGGAGCATGCTGTTCTCCACCTCCGTCCAGGTCTATACACCATACTCACCACACCACCCACACAAATAAACACACAAACCACCCCCTGCTGACCACCACACTCCACCACTATGACCCATCAGGAGCATGCTGTTCGTCACCTCCGTCCAGGTCTATACACCATACTCGCCACACCACCTACACAAATAAACACACAAACCACCCCCTGCTGACCACCACGCACACTCCATCACTATGACCCATCAGGAGCATGCTGTTCTCCACCTCCGTCCAGGTCTATACACCATACCCACCACACCACCCACACAAATAAATGCACAAACCACCCCCTGCTGACCACCACGCACACTCCACCACTATGACCCATCAGGAGCATGCTGTTCGCCACCCCCGTCCAGGTCTATACACCATACTCACCACACCACCCACACAAATAAATGCACAAACCACCCCCTGCTGACCACCACACTCCACCACTATGACCTATCAGGAGCATGCTGTTCGCCACCTCCGTCCAGGTCTTGACACAATACATGGACCCCCAGGGACAGGTGAGGCAATGCTAATTTGGGGGGTCGTCGGCACCCTTTTATTTAGCTTGAAAGGGTGCATAATGGGTAAGAGGGGGAATAAAGTGTGCCAAAAGGGTGCAGAAAAGGTCTTCGGCACCCTTTTATTTGGCTAATAAAGGTGCATTATGGGAATAAAGTGTTCCAAAAGGGTGCAGAAAAGGTCTTCGCCACCCTTTTATTTGGCTAATAAAGGTGCATTATGGGTGGGAAGCAAGGGTGTCGGAAGGGTGCAGAAAAGGATGGGGGGTAGGGGTGCAGAAAAGGTCGTCGGCACCCTTTTATTTAGCTTGAAAGGGTGCATAATGGGTCAAAGGGGGGATAAAGGGGGCCAAAAGGGTGCAGAAAAGGATGTCGAAGGCCCCCTAATTTTGCAGTGCCATCCGTCTCCTTTCAACTACCGACACTGCTAATTTTGGTGGTCATCGGCACCCTTTTATTTAGCTTGAAAGGGTGCATTATGGCCAAGGGACGGAGCCAAAAGGGTGTCAAAAGGGTGCAGAAAAGGGTGTCGAAGACGGAAGACCCCCTATATTTTCTGTGTGGCCCAAGCCGGTCAGACTTAAGACTTTTGAGCCATCACTGCGCGTAACATGCTTTTTTGTGTGCGACGCATCGCAAATTGAGCCACCCCAGTGCAACCCCAGTGCCACCCCAGTGCCACCCCAGTGCCACCTCAGTGCCACCCCAGTGCGCTGCGCTGTTCCTCAAACCTCGTGGAGCCCGGTGTGTGTTCGCTGGAGCATTTATGAGTAGTATAGTCAGACCCATGCGTCGCCATGCAGCGACGGAATGGCGAGGTGCCGACTAAAAACAAAGTGGTGTAACAAACACCTCCACTCCTTACCTTGACAGATGGAGCGCATGCCCACACACCGGACCTGCTGCACGAACTCAGGGCCCCCGTCGGTAGTAGTAGGGCCTGTTGTGGAAAGTAGGGCTAGGTGTGGGAACTAGGACCAGTTGTGGAAAGTGGGGCTAGGTGTGGAAACTAGGGCCAGCTTTGTGCAAAGTTTTTGTACCACTTGATTGATGCATATACTTGTATATTCACCCTTAATCCCAAAGAACAGCTTGCACTATTGACCAAGCTTATGCAAACTGATGTAACACACCTACGCCTCTTGCTGAATCCCAACACCCAACACCACACACACACACAGCAGCATGAGGATTCCCCCCCCCCCCCCCCCCCCCCCCCCCCCCCCCACCCCCCCCACCCCCCACCCCACACCCCCCCCACCACCACCACTACCAAACACACACACAGCACCAGCACCCCCCCCCCCACCCCCACCCCCACCCCCACCCCCACCCCCACCCACACACACATACGCACACATACACCACCACCACCACCACCACCACCACCACCACCACCACCACCACCACCACCACCACCACCACCACCAAACACGGACACACACACCACGACGACCACGAACCCCTCACCCCCGCACCCCCCTAACCCACATTTAGGAAAGTCCACCACCATCTATCACCAATATCACACACACACACACCGCCTCCACCACGACCACGACCCCTTCACCCCCGCACCCCCCTAACACACATTTAGGAAAGTCCACCACCATCTACCACCAATACCCCCCCCCCCCCCCCCCCCCCCCACACACACACCACCTCCACCTCCACCACGACCACGACTCCCTCACCCCCCGCACCCCCGCACCCCCCGCACCCACATTTAGGAAAGTCCACCACCATCTACCACCAATACCACACACACACACACACCACCTCCACCTCCACCACGACCACGACCCCCTCACCCCCCGCACCCCCCTAACACACATTTAGGAAAGTCCACCACCATCTACCACATTGTGGATTCACGGGTCAAGAAGGGGAACAAGACGCTCGTCACATGCACGCGCAATCAAGCCGTCAACGCCGTGGTTGAAAAGGTTAAAGACTTTGGGTGTGTGGTATTTGGCAACCCCAAGCGCCTTGGCCTCGATTCCACCAGGTATACCCTCAATGCCTTGGTGAAGCGGGACCCCATGGTATGCTGGTGGAAGGATAAGTCAGACTACTTGGGCCGGGCCATAGCCCAGTTGAGTGGCCCTACCGACACGTTGATGTATCCAGGTTTGCAACGGCTTGCTGATATTGAGGCTGATGATTTGTGTTATCCAAGCCAAGCCAAGCGAAAAGCCTGTGGCAGGTGGTTCACTGTCTTGAAGGTAGGCCAGGGGGGCAGGGGGGCCAGAGGGCCAGGTGAGGGGGTCAGGGGGCCGTAGGGCAGTTGAGTGGCCCTACCGACATGTCAATGCATCCAGGTTTGCAACGGCTTGCTGATATTGAGGCTGATGAGGTGCGTTACCCAAGCCAAGCCAAGCGAAGGGCCTGTGGCAGGTGGTTCACTGTCTTGAAGGTAGGCCAGGGGGGCAGGGGGGCCAGAGGGACAGGTGAGGGGGTCAGGGGGCCGTAGGGCAGTTGAGTGGCCCTACCGACACGTCAATGCATCCAGGTTTGCAACGGCTTGCTGATATTGAGGCTGATGATGTGCGTTACCCAAGCCAAGCCTAGCGAAGGGCCTGTTGCAGGTGGTTCACTGTCTTGAAGGTAGGCCAGGGGGGCAGGGGGGCAGGGGGCCAGGGGGGCAGGTGGCTCTGTGTCTTGAAGGTAGGCCAGGGTGGCAGGGGGGCAGGGGGCCAGGGGGGCAGGTGGTTCTGTGTCTTGAAGGTAGGCCAGGGGGGCAGGGGGCCAGGGGGGCAGGTGGTTCCGTGTCTGAAGGTAGGCCAGGGGGGCAGAGGGGCAGGGGGGCAGGTGGTTCCGTGTCTTGAAGGTAGGCCAGGGGGGCAGGGGGGCAGGGGGATCCAGGGGGGCAGGTGGTTCACTGTCTTGAAGGTAGACCAGGGGTTCAAGGGGGACAGGGGGGCAGGGGGCCAGGAGGGCAGGTGGTCCACTGTCATGAAGGTAGGCCAGGGGGGCAGGGGGGGAGGGGGATCCAGGGGGCAGGGGGGCAGGGGGGCAGGTGGTACACTGTCTTGAAGGTAGGCCAGGGGTCAGGGGGTCCAGGGGGGCAGGGGGCCAGGAGGGCAATTGGTCCACTGTCTCGAGGTAGGCCAGGGGTCAAGGGGGCCAGGGGGGCAGGGGGCCAGGAGGGCAGGTGGTCCACTGTCTTGAGGTAGGCCAGGGGTCAAGGGGGCCAGGGGGGCAGGGGGCTAGGAGGGCAGGTGGTCCACTGTCTTGAGGTAGAAAAGGGGGGCATGGGGCCAGGAGGGCAGGTGGTCCACTGTCTTGAAGATAAGCCAGGGGTGAGGGGGGCCAGGTGAGGGGGGAATGGGGCCATGAGGGCAGGTGGACCACTGTCTCGAGGTAGGCCAGGGGGTCAGAGGGGCCAGGGGGGCAGGGGGCCTGGAGGGCAGGTGGTCCACTGTCTTGAGGTAGGCCAGGGGTCAGAGGGGCCAGGGGGGAGGGGGCCAGCAGGGAAGGTGGTCCACTGACTTGAAGATAAGCCAGGGGTCAGGGGGGCCAGGTGAGGGGGGCATGGGGCCATGAGGGCAGGTGGTCCACTGCCTTGAGGTAGAAAAGGGGGTCAAGGGGGGCAGGGGGCCAGCAGGGAAGGTGGTCCACTGTCTTGAAGAAAAGCCAGGGGTCAAGGGGGCCAGGTGAGGGGGGCATGGGGCCATGAGGGCAGGTGGTCCACTGTCTTGAGGTAGAAAAGGGGGTCAAGGGGGCCAGGGGAGCAGGGGGCTAGCAGGGCAGGTGGTCCACTGTCTTTAAGATAAGCAAGGGGTCAAGGGGGCCAGGTGAGGGGGGCATGGGGCCATGAGGGCAGGTGGTCCACTGTCTTGATGTAGGCCAGGGGTCAGAGGGGCCAGGGGGGCAGGGGGCCAGCAGGGCAGGTGGTCCACTGTCTTGAGCGAGGTAGGCCAGGGGTCAGAGGGGCCAGGGGGTCAGGGGGCCAGCAGGGCAAGTGGTCCACTGTCTTGAAGGTAGGCCAGGGGGGCAGGGGGCCAGGGGTCCCCTAAAGGGGGCGGTACTCGCAAGCGGAGGCAGTGGCAAGAGGTTGACTGGACCTGCCCAGGGGAGCAGGGGGCCCAGGGGGGCAGGGGGTTCACTGTCTTAAAGGTTGGCCAGCAGCAGCAGCAACTAATTTGTGGACAGTTGTGCAAAGGGGTGGGTAGGGGTGAAATGTTGTGGAAAGTTGTGCAAATGGGTGGGCAGGGGTGGCAAGTTGTGGGAAGGGGTCGGCAAGTGGTAAGTGCAGAGCTGATGGTATGAACATGACATGAGGTGTTGCGGGGATGCAGTGTGGGTGGGTCTGGGTGTGGGTGGGTCTGCTGGGTGTGGGAGGGTCTGGGCTTGGGCCTAGGTCTCGGCCTTGGTGTGGTTGGGTGGGTTGGTGGGTGGGTGCTGGGGGGATTGGGATCATAGTGTGGGTGTGGGTGGGTCTGGGTCTGGGTGCGGGCCTGGGTCTTGGTGTGGTTGTGTGGGTGTTGGTGATTCATGTCATGTCCATGCACGGTAATGAAGCGACAGGTGGCAACGGAAGCCAGTTACTTAGGAGACCTTTGGCTGACGTGTCAGGCTTCATCTCGGGGGAGCGGTCGGATGGACAAATGGACAATGGGGTAACCCTGGGGGCTCCCCAAAAAGGGGGCTCTGCCAAAAAATGTTGCAAGCACATGCATGCTGACGCCTACTACACCATTTTTGGCAATTTCTATTTTTATTTGGTTGTGATATTTCAAATGACCACTAGACTTCCTGCCCACCCTTGAGGGTGGAGAGGATATTGTTACATACTCAGCAAAAATCAATGCCGAGACTGAACAGCGCTGGGCAGCTGGGCAGTTTTATAATAGTGAGGGTTTAGGCAACATACACCTCAGAACCTGGTCCAGGAGGGAACCTCCAAAAAGCAAAAGAAATGTAAATTTAAAAGCTTAATGAAAAGACAGAATGAACTACTGGATAAAAATACATGGATAAAAATACAATAAAATAAGAAGAATAGCGAATAGAGAATTGAGAATGAGAGTAGAGATTAATGAAATGAATAGAGAATGAGAGTAGAGACTAGAGATAAGAAGAATAGCGAATAGAGAATAAGAAAAATACTACATGGAGAAAAATAAAATAAAATACTACATGGAGAAAAATACTACATGGAGAAAAATATCAAAGTTAGTGTATATTGAGGGCAACTCACATCGTCAGTGCCAAGCTAATGGTACTGTAGTACGGTAGTATCCGTTTCCACATCTAATTCCGTTTCAACAAATGGTTCAATGGTTGAGATCAATCCAATGAACGATGAAGGTGCGGGGTTTGAATCCCTACGGATGCGCTTTTGTGGTCGTGGTCCCTGTCAACCGCCATGGTAGGATAGCTCTGTCCAGGTAAAGTAGCAGGACGTTCTCTACCACCATAAGACAGGGCTACCTTCATATCATGCAACAACAGGTATTATCGTTACTTTTTTGGGCCATTTACCGATTTTGGCAGAGCTCGTTACAGACCCATTACATAGGTACCTGTGCAACAGGTCATTAACGAGGTCCGCATATAAATATTGTATAATTAAATTATCACTGTAGCACGAACTCAGGGCCCTCGTCGGTTAAACGATTGTTTGGGGCTCAGTTCATCAGTGCTTGTTCTTTTTAAGCCCTTCCTATATGCTTGGGCAAGTCCCTTTAGCCTATTTGGCCTACCCCTGGACTGTACCATACAGGTCTGGAAGCACTGGTGGCTCAGTAAGAAGTCTGTAAGCTGTATTTAAGTCCATTGGTACATACTGTGGTAGTGATCTTTCAACTGACCACCATACTTCCTGCCTACACTTGTTGCTCTCAAACCCATCAAACCCAAACTTGAGACATTCCACGTATACTCCAGACATTCCACATATACTATGGTAGTGATTAAGTGATCTACTGATCTTTCAACTGACCACTAGACTTCCTGCCTACCCTCGTTGTTCTCATCCCCGCCAAATGCTAAAATCTGTTTTTCAGGCGACACTGAAGGATACCCGGCTGAGTGTGAGGGAGCAGAAAAGAGTGACCCTGTGGATATCCTTCCTTAAATCGGCGCACGAACTCTTCCTCAACAATTTCGCCAGAGTTAAGGCTATCCGCAGAGTCTGGATCCTGAACAACTCCCGTGTCTTCCTCAGCACCATAGAGGCCACAGCCCGCATGGCCAGGGAGGTCGAAGAAGCCTTTGAGGGCATGCAACCTGCTAAGAAAGCGGTGGGACAGCTAGGTGGTGGCAGGTATAGCAGGGTACCAAAGGAGGAGGACCCGACAGAGCAAGACAGTTTTACCTTGAAGATCGACACCTGCATCATTGATGAGGCAGGCTCTGTGTTGGAGTCAGCTGTCCCAGTGCTACTCTTCTGGAAACCTTCCAACCTTGTGCTGGTCGGAGACCACTGCCAGCTCCCTCCTTTCTCACACGTATGTATGGGTGTGTATGTATGTATGTATGTATGTATGTATGTATGTATTAGGTATGTAGTATGTATGTATGTATGTATGTATGTATGTATGTATGTATGTATGTATGTATTTATGTATTGTAGTATGTATGTATGTATGTATGTATGTATGTATGTATGTATGTATGTATGTATGTATGTCTGTATGTATGTATGTATGTCTGTATGTAGTATGATGTATGTATGTATGTATGTATGTATTACTGTATGTATGTATGTATGTATGTATGTATGTAGTATGTATGTATGTATGTATGTACGTACGTACGTACGTACGTACGTACGTATGTATGTATGTATGTATGTATGTATGTATGTATGTATGTATGTATGTATGTATGTATGTATGTATGTATGTATGTATGTATGTATGTATGTATGCATGCATGCATGCATGTATGTATGTATGTATGTATGTATGTATGTATGTATGTATGTATGTATGTATGTATGTATGTATGTATGTATGTATGTATGTATGTATGTATGTATGTATGTATGTATGTATGTATGTATGTATGTATGTATGTATGTATGTATGTATGTATGTATGTATGTATGTATGTATGTATGTATGTATGTATGTATGTATGTATGTATGTATGAATGTTACAGTCTAGATGTAGGCTAAAGGGACTTGCCCAACCTTGACAGAAAGGGATAAACAGACAAATCATTGATGAGCTGAACTCCAAACCCACCCAACTTCAAACCCACGTATGTGTCATTTCAATATCCAAGAACTGTTGTGACGTCTTGTTTCTGTGATGAGCTTCCTATCATAGAGTGATCCCGGATCGAACGGAAGCAGGTGCGGGGTCCTATCAGGTTGCTGGTTCGAACCCCATTGAGGTCACCTGGGCCCACCCAGAGGGTCGTCGACCGGCATGGTAACTGGACTCTAGGTGTGATGTAAGCCAGTCCATCGCATACTTACGAGCCGGTTCCCTTTATCTCACGTCCTTAGAAGTGTCATAGTGAGACATCTTGGACGTTCAGATTTATTTATTAAGATTTATTTTATTCTCCAGTATGTACAGTGCATGCGAATTGGAAGGTTCCTTCAGCCTCATACCCCGTGGCAGGGCGTATGAATTTTCATTTTTTATTGTGTCATGCTCAGGGTGCAGCATCCCTACCTGTACTGCATCCCTACCTTGTAGTACATTCCTACCTTGTACTACATCCCTACCTTGTAGTACATCCCTACCTTGTAGTGCATCCCTACCTTGTAGTACATCCCTACATTGTAGTACATCCCTACCTTGTACTATATCCCTACCTTGTAGTACATCCCTACCTTTTACTGCATCACTACATTGTACTACATCCCTACCTTATAGTACATCCCTACCTTTTACTGCATCTCTACCTTGTACTACATCCCTACCTTGTAGTACATCCCTACCTTGTAGTACATCCCTACCTTGTAGTACATCCCTACCTTTTAATGCATCCCTACCTTGTACTACATCCCTACCTTGTACATCCCTACCTTGTACTGCATCCCTAACTTGTAGTACATCCCTACCTTGTAATGCATCCCTACATTGTAGTACATCCCTGCCTTGTACTGCATCCCTACCTTGTAGTACATCCCTACCTTGTACTGCATCCCTACCCTGTACTAAATCCCTATATTGTAGTACATCCCTACCTTGTACTGCATCCCTACATTGTAGTACATCCCTACCTTGTACTGCATCCCTACCTTGTATTGCATCCCTACCTTGTAGTACATCCCCACCTTGTACTGCATCCCTACCCTGTACCAAATCCCTACTTTGTAGTACATCCCTACCTTGTAGCACATCCCTACCGTGTACTACATCCCTACTTAGTAGTATATCCCTAGCTTGTACTGTATCCCTAGCTTGTCCTGCATCCCACTTCTTAATTGTGCTGCTAATTGTTACACCACGATTATACCTCGTAGCAGCAGTGAGTAGTTAGTAATCCTAACCATTGGATTGATGAAATCAAGTGTTCCTACTTTATTGTACGAGCTAGGGGCAACCCCTTTTGAACTGAATCCTCCGGGTCGCTGGTTTGTGTCAGGAGATCCACCTCCTGAGGTGAAATTCCTTACACAACTTAAACAAAAAAACTCTCCCCCTTAGCTTGCCTCACTTCCTTCAGCCTGTCGTGAGCTTGAACTTGGTTACATAGCTCTAGCCATCAACTTGGCTGCTCGCTGATCCATACCCACTACCAGGGTAGAACAAAACGGTCGGTATTCCGGTATTGGGGTATTTCATGGTCGGTATACCAGAGCCCAAGAATCCCAATGTCGGCTTGCCCGGGACTTTCTGCGAGTCCCTTCCGGTATGCGCCGACCAATTCTGAGGGAGTGTAACATTAAGACAATAGACAAGACATGGGCCACTACAACATGTGAGCGTGGGTAGAGGAAGAGAAAACGGGGCTGTTGAAACATGTAGTGCATGACCAATGCTGGATTGGGCTGCCATGTGATCAACTTACCCCCTTAGCTTGCCTTACTTACGTCATCCTGTTGTAAGCGAGGGTAGGGGAAGAGAAAGCGAGGCCATTGAATCCACACACACACCACACGCAACCACACACACAACCACACACACTCACTCACTCTCACACACACACACAAACACACACACACACAACCACACACACAACCACACACACAAACCACACACAACCACACACAACAGCACACTCACACACACAAACACACAAACAACCACACACGCAACCACACACACACACACACCAACAACACACTCACGCCTCAACTCACACACACACACACAACCACACACAACAACACACTCACACACAACACCACACCACAACACACTCACACACCAACCACACACACAACACACTCACTCACTACCACACACACAAACACAACACACCACTCACCAACACACCACACACACAAACCCACACCACACACACCACACTACACCACACACACACACACAAACCACACATACACACGCACACATACACACACAAAAACGCATGCACACACACACACACACACTCACAAACCACACACACAGAAACCACACACATACACAAACATGCACACACACACACACACACGCACACACACACGCACACACACACACACAAACCACACACACACACATGCACGCACACACACGCACACACACACACGCACACACATACACACACACACACACACACACACACACACAGGTGACAGAAGAGAAAGTGAGGCCATTGAATCCTGCACGTAGCCTCCTGGATGCTTGCACAATTGTGTTAATTTCCACATGCACTGCACTGCTGTAGCTTTTGCTACGTAGCAATCCAGGGGAGCTGCATAAGAAGCTGCTGCTGGTGGCTGAAAATAAAAGCTGGCATGGCACACACACACACACACACACACACACTCACACACACATACACACACACACACACACACACACACACACACACACCACACACACACACACACACACACACTCCCAGGTGACAGAAGAGATGGCAGGGCGAAATAATCAAAAAAATAACGAATATCTAAAAAAACGAATATATAATAAACGACCCACGCATGCACGGAGCCTCTTGGAGCATTGCCTGGATGCTGGCACAATTGTGTTAGTTTCCACATGCATTGCACTGCTCTAGCTTTTGATAGGTAGCGATCCAGGGGAGCTGCCTAGAAGCTGCTGCTGGTAGCTGAAAATAAATTCTGTCCCCCCAGCTCCCACACACAACCACACACACACACACACACACATACACTCTCCCAGGTGACAGAAGAGATTGCGGGGCCAAAGAATCATGCACGGAGCCTCTTGGAGCGATGCGTGGATGCTGGCATGGAGCCTTGGTTCCTACCAACACAGTACCGCATGCACCCCAGACTGTCTGCCTTGGTCAGTCGACTCTTCTACAATGACCGTCTGAAGTCTGCACCGCCCGCCCATCTGCCCAAACCCCACCCCCAGCCATGCATGTGGGCTCAAAGTGGCTGGCACGGTGATGAAATAGAGCATGCGGGGGGGGGCTTCTCCAACCCAGAGGAGGTTCTCGTGGTTGCTGAGCACGCAGAGAGGGTAGTGTCCTCCGAGCTCTACCCACTCACTTATGTAATCACCTTCTACAACAAGCAGAAGCAAGCATTGCTCCAACAATTCCAGGCCGTGCCAGTGCTTGCTTTTGCCTTGGAGGCTGGGATCCTTCTCATCCTGTCGGTGGATGCATGTCAAGGCTCAGAGGCAGATTGTGTGATCATATCTCCGGTCAGAACCGAGTGGGTGTCAACCTTTGGAAAGAGCAAACATCGGCTTTGTGTTGCTTTCTCTCGGGCTAAGCATGCAAGTAACAGGGTACTTCTTTTTTGCGCGCTGGCGCGCTTTGTGCTTTTGCGCGCTGGCGCGCTGCCTTTTTGAGCCCCACTGCGCGTTTCGCGCAGTTTTTTGCAACCCCTTGTGGGCGCAGCAAGCGATTTTTGCGTTTTTGCACCATAAAGCGCAGATTTTTTTCTTTGAAGTGCGCTAACGCGCTGACCAATTTGGTCAATGGAAGTACCCTGGTAAGTAGTACTCACTCATAGGAGTGACTTTTTTCTCTTTCTCTGGTTAACAGTGGTACACAATTTAATTGCGGTCCAGCCACACAAAAACAAAAAAAATAACATTAGGAAATCTCTCTCTCTCTCTCTCTCTCTCTCTCTCTCTCTCTCTCTCTCTCTCTCTCTCTCTCTCTCTCTCCTCTGGAATGACAAACATCGGCTATGTGTGGCTCTATCTTGGGCCAAGCATTTATTGATGTTTTGTAGCACAGGCTCTTATTTATATTAGGCCCCTCCTCATAATATAGAGCCGATCTTGATTGTGGAAGGTTGGGCAAGTCCCTTTAGCCTCTTTGGCTACCCCCAGACTGTAACATATGTACATGCATACATATAGGCTATATAACCTAAGCTTATTATAGCCTAGGTTACACACGACCAAAGTTGATATGAACTTGCTTGTGTTAATAGATCTTCAACCTTGTAAGGGTGCATGTAAATGATATGAGGGTTATCCTAGGAATTATAAACCCTGTGATACTGCTTTAACTGCTTTAAATGCTTAAACTGCTTAAACCATTTAGACTGCTTTAACTGCTTTAACTGGGGGTTGTCTGAGATGTAAACTACAAATTAAACTAAATGTGATTGGCAACATTATACCTGTTTCTCCTGCTAGGGGCTACTCGTCAAATATTAGTTGTGCTTTTGTGACCCGCCTGGTGCCAATGTCAATACTAGCATCATGCCAATGCGACATGCCAGTGTCATGCCAATTGGTCATGTCCTGTCATGCCAGCATCATGCCAATCCGCTCACCCATAGGGGCAACTCGGCACATATTGGTTGTGCTTTTGTGACCTGTCTGATGCCAATGCCATTACCAGCATCATGCCAATGCGACATGCCAGTGTCATGCAACTGGGTCATGTCCTGTGTCATGCCAGCATCATGCCAATCCGCTCACCCATAGGGGCTACTCGGCAAATATTGCTTGTGCTTTTGGGACCCGAATGATGGCAATACCAGCATCATGCAAATGGGTCATGCCAGCATCATGCAATTGCGTCATGCCAGCATCATGTCCTGTGGCATACCAGCTTCATGTCCTGTGGCATGCCAGCATCATGTCCTGTGGCATGCCAGCATCATGTCCTGTGGCATGCCAGCGTCATGTCAATTCACTCACTTCATAATTTCACATGCTCATCTGCGCAGTATAACACTGCTCTTGCTCTTACTCTGATTCTCCATTAAACACACCTTGCCTAACAGCCCCCACACACAACCAACCACAAACAAACAAACAAACAAACAAACAAACAAACAAACAAACAAACAAACAAACAAACAAACAAACAAACAAACAAAAAAACTAACTAACTAACTAAGTAACAAACTAACAAACTAACAAACTAACAAACTAACAAACTAACAAACTAACAAACTAACAAACTAACTAACAAACTAACTAACTAACTAACTAAGTAACTAACTAACTAACTAACTAACTAACTAACTAACTAACTAACTAACTAACTAACTAACTAACTAACTAACTAACTAACTAATTAACAAACTAACTAACTAACAAACTAACTAACTAACTAACTAACTAACTAACTAACTAACTAACTAACTAACTAACTAACAAACAAACAAACAAACAAACAAACAAACAAACAAACAAACAAACAAACAAACAAACAAACAAACAAAAAAACAAACTAACTAACTAACTAACTAACTAACTAACTAACTAACTAACTAACTAACTAACTAACTAACTAACTAACTAACTAACTAACAAACAAACAAACAAACACACAAACAAACAAACAAACAAACAAACAAACAAACAAACAAACAAACAAACAAACAAACAAACAAACAAACTAACTAACTAACTAACTAACTAACTAACTAACTAACTAACTAACTAACTAACTAACAAACAAACAAACTAACAAACAAACAAACAAACAAACAAACAAACAAACAAACAAATTAACTAACTAATTAACTAACTAACTAACTAACTAACTAACTAACTAACTAACTAACTAACTAACTAACTAACTAACTAACTAACTAACTAACCAACTAACTAACTAACTAACTAACTAACTAACTAACTAACAAACAAACAAACAAACAAACAAACAAACAAACAAACAAACAAACAAACAAACAAACAAGCAAACAAACAAACAAACAAACAGAAAAAAAGAAAAAAATGCTCTTGCTTCTACTCTTATTCCCTATTAAACACACCTAGCCCAACAGCCCCCACACACAACCACACACACACACATGCGCACACACACACCACACACACACACACACACACACACACACACACACACACACACAAACAAACGAACAAACAAACAAACAAACAAACAAGCAAACAATAACACTGCTCTTACTCGGATTCCCCATTAAACACACCTTGCCCAACCGCCCCCACACACAACCACACACACACACACACACACAAACAACTACACTGCTCTTGCTCTTACTCCAATTCCCCATGAAACACACCTTGCCCAACAGCTCTGCATCATTGTCGGACATAAACCCGTCTTCGAGCACAACGGGGGTCCGCTGTGGAAACAAATATCTGAACACTTCGTTGAAGACCAAGATATTGACCTTGGCCCTGGCACTTGCACTGGCCATGGATATGACCCTAAGTACAGCACTGGCACTGGCCACGGATATGATCCTGGCCCCCTGGCCCCCCCTGGCCCTGACTGGCCCTCACTGCCCCCCACTGGCCCTCTTCCCCCCACTGGCCCTGGCACTGGCACTGGCTCTGGATATAACCCTGGCCCACTGCCCCCACCTGGCCCTGACTGGCCCACACCGGCCCCCACTAGATATAGCACTGGCACTGGCACTGGCACTGGCACTGGCACTGGCACTGGCACTGGCACTGGCACTGGCACTCGCACTGGCGCCGGCATTGGCACCAGCACCGGCACTGGCACCGGCACTGGCACTGGCACCGGCACTCGCTCTAGCACTGGCACTGGCACTGGCACTGGCACTGGCACTCGCACTGGCGCTAGCTCTCGCAGTGGCACTCGCACTGGCACCCGCACTCACACTGGCACCGGCACTGGCACTAGCTCTCGCACTAGCACAAGCACCTGCACTCGCGCTGGCACTAGCTCTCGCACTGGCACTGGCACAGGCACTGGATATGACTCTGGCCCACAGGCCCCCCCTGGCCCTGACTGGCCCTCACTGCCCCCCACTGGCCCTCTGCCCCCCACTGGCACTGGCACTCGCATTGGCACTCACACTGGCACTAGCTCTCGCACTGGCACTGGCACCGGCACTGGATTAGACTCTGGCCCACAGGCACCCCCTGGCCCCGACTGGCTCCAACTGGTACCCAAGGGACCACTGACCGCCCCTGGCACTGGCCCCAAGCTTTTACCTGAAGCCATGTCTGGCCCTGGCCCTGGATCTGAGATCTTCGCTATCAGCCAGAGGTTCGGAAATTGCTCTTTGGCAGAAACAGCACACTATGAAACGAGGTGGGAGTGTGGGACGGATTGGCTTTGTTTTGGATGGATCAACAACACTGACCACTATAAACCACTGATGAAATTGTACCCTATACCCCACTCCCCACTCCTCACCCCCCCACTCCTCACTCCCCATCACTCCTCACTCCCCATTACCCACTCCCCACTCCCCACTCCCCACTCCCCATCACACCCCATTCCCCACTCCCATCACTCCCCACTCCTCACTCCCCCATCACTCCGCATCACACCCCATTCCCCACTCCCCATCCCCCACTCCCCACTCCCCACTCCCCACTCCTACTCCCCACTCCCCTACTCCCCACTCCCACTCCCCACTCCCCACTCCCCACTCCCCACTCCCCACTCCCCACTCCCACTCCCCACTCCCCACTCCCCACTCCCCACTCCCCACTCCCCACTTCCCCCCATCACCCCCCACTACCCGTCTCTCCAAACCCCACTTCCTCACTCCCCACTCCCCACTCCCCACTCCCCAACCCATCACTTCACTCCCCAATCCCGTCTCTTCACCGTCTCTTCCACACCCGCTCCTCACTCCCCACTCCCTCACTCCCCACCCCCCATCACTCCCCTCCCCACTCCACCCCCCACTCCCGTCTCTCCACACCCCACTTCACTCACTCCCCACTTCCCACTGCCCCCCACTCCCCACTCCCCACTCCCACTCCCATCACTTGCCCCCCCACTTCACTCCCCACTCCTCCCCACCCCCCACTCCCAACTCCCCACTCCCCTCCCCACTCCCACTCCCCCTTCCCACTCCCCACTTATCCCCACTCCCCAATTCCCCACTCCCCAACTCCCCACTCCCCACGTCCCCCTCCCCCACTCCCCTCCCCACACCCATCACGCCCCACTCCCTCTCTCACACCCCCACTCCTACACTTCCCCCCCACTCCCCCACTAACTCCCCACTCCCCACTCCCCACTCCCCACTCTCCCTCCTCTCCACTCCCACCTCCCACTCCCCACTCCCCACTCCCCATTCCTCCCAATTTCCCCCACACTCCCCCACTCCCCACTTCCTCACCCACCATTACATCACCATCCCCCTTCCTCCCACACCCCATTACTACTCCCCAACCCCTCACCGCCCCACTCCCACTCCCCACTACCCACTACCACCCCCAGCACTCCCCACTCCCAATCCCCACCCCCACCCCTCACTGCCGCAATCCCCACTCCACTCCCGTCCCCATCACTCCACACTCCCACCACTACCACTTTCCACTCCTCACCCCCCATGCCCTCCCAACTCCTCATCCTCCATCCCACTCCCCACTTGTCTTACCCCCATTACCACTCCCAATCCCAATTCCCCACTCCCCCACTCCCCACTCCCCACTCCCTACTGCCCACTCCCCACTCCCCACTCCCCACTCCCCACTCCCCACTCCCCCACTTCCCCACTCCCACTAGCTCCCACTCCCCCACTCCACGCACCCACTCCCCCCACTCCCGCATCCCCACCCCCCTACCCACTCTTACCCACTCCCCCCATTACCCACTACCCATCCCAATCCCAATATCCCCACGCCCACTAACCCCCCACTCCCCACTCCATATTCACTGACACACACCAATACCCCATAGACCACTACCCACTAAACCCACTACCCACTACATCAAAGGACCACTAACCCCTACCCACTTCCACTACACACTACACACTACCACTACTAACTCGCCTTACCTCCCCATTAACCACTACCCATCCTAATTACCCTGTCCCCAACTCAACACCCCCACTACCCTCACTAAACACAATCAACCGACTGGCAAGCAAACTACAAATGGAACTACCAAAATAACCAATCGTCAGGGTAAAGGCTCTGACCGACGACCAAGAGGAGGAGAAGAAACAGAAGAGCTTGACGAGCCTGCTCAACAAGCTCGCCCTGGATAACTTTGACAAGCTGGCCGAGGAAATCGTGAAGGTGTGTGTGTGTTTTAATGTGTGTGTGTGTTTGTGGGTTTGTGTGTGTGTGCGTGTGTTTGTGTGTAACTTTTGCTAGTGGCTTATAGCGTGTTGGTGCGTGGTGCGTGTTACAATTAGGCAGTGCTGGTGCAATGTCCTGTATGTTTCTCGCCCTGCCCTGGATTGCTTCTGACATGACTCATCTTCCAGACAACCACCAACAACCGCCACGCATCCACCACACCACTAAGGCACCAACTCCCGGCCGCTAACCCAACGGCGACAGAAAAGCGCGGACACAGCACAAGCCTCCAGCCAAGGGCAAGGCTGTCGACGCTCAGGGCCAACTCGCACCATCCCAACCATAAGCACCCCAAACACCTCAACGACCTCCCCCCCCCCACCATCACGCTCTTCCAACTATAGGACCCCACAACCCCACACACCACCCCATCCACCACCCCACCCACCACCCCCACCAACCACCCAACCAACCAACCACACCAACCACCCCAACCACCACCCCACCACCCCCCACCCCCAACCCCCCCACCCCCACAACCACCACCACACCACCAACCAACCAACACCAACCCCAAGTTAGCACTCATGCTTTTTAACTTCCCTCCGGACCCCTGGGGGTCCTGATGCCAAATTTGACACGGCAGTTGAGAGGGTTCTGCAGAAATTACTCCACTTGTGTGCTCATCATCCCTTGTTGCCGATATTCCCGCCCCCTGAAACCTTATGTCCGGCTGTGTGACGCACGCCCTATTTCTCAACAATTGCCAGGTCGGGTTGTGTTGTGGGTGGGGGGGGGGGGGGGGCCGGTTTGTTGTCGTGTTGGGTGTTGGGTGGTGTTGGTTGTTGGGTGTGTTGGGTGTGTTGGGTGTGTTGGGGGGGGGGGGGGGGGGGGGGGGGGGGGGGGAAGGACAATCAACCAGCGGTGCCAAGGCTGTGGACACATTTTATTTATTTTATGTTATCACAATTATTTTATTTTATTTTATTTTATTTTATTTTATTTTATTTATTTTATTTTATTTTATTTATTTTATTTTATTTTATTTTATTTTATTTTATTTTATTTTATTTTATTTATTTTATTGTATTTTATTTTATTTTATTTTATTTTATTTTACATGATCTCCCTGATAATTCCCAGGCGGAGTTTGAGATGGATACAGCTGCCATGAGGGTGATGAAGGACATGAAGAAGACCGGTGAGACAAGCGAGGCGAGGGGATTTACTTTATTTGTTTTTATTTTACTTGATCTCCCCGCTATCTCATAATGCATTTATTTAATTAATTTAATTTGTTTTTTTTATTTTACTTTATTTGTTTTTATTTTACTTGATCTCCCCGCTATCTCATAATGCATTTATTTTATTTAATTTAATTTAATTTATTTTACTATGTTTCATCTCCCTGCTATCTCATAATGCACTTTTAAAATGATTTGTTTTAAATTTCTTTTACTTGACTCTACTTTATCTCCCTGCTAATGCTCAAGTGGAGTTTGAGATGGGTACAGCAGCCATGAGGGCGGTGAAGGACAGGAAGAAGACCGGTTGGACAAGCGAGGCTAAGGGAGACTAGGAGGAGGAGAAAACAGAAACTGATTTCAAGTCCTCCAGCTCATTTAGTTTTTTTATTTGATCTCCTTTAATTATATTCAAATTAATTCAAATTACTTAATTAAATGCCCAGGTGGAGTTTGAGATGGGCGCAGCTGTCATGAGGGCGGTGAAGGGCAGGAATAAGACCAGTGAGACAAGCCAGGCTAAGAGATTTATTTTATTTTGATTCTTTTTACTTGATCTCCCTGCTTATGCTCAGGCGGAGTTTGAGATGGGTACAGCTGCCATGAGGGCGGTGAAGGACAGGAAGAAGTCCGGTTGGACAAGCGAGGCTAAGGGAGACGAGGAGGAGGAGAAAATAGAAAGTGACTTCAAGTACTCCAGCTCATTTGCTTTATTTATTTGATCTCCTTTGTTAATATATGAAAAATTATTCAACTTAATTACTTAAATGCCCAGGTGGAGTTTGAGATGGGTACAGCTGCCATGAGGGCAGTTAAGGACAGAAAGAAGACCACTGAGACAAGCAAGGCTAAGGGAGACGAGGGCGGGGCGGAAGAGTATAAGGAGGCTGCTAATGAGCTCAAGGTGTGTGTGTGGGGGGGGGGGGGAGGGGGGGGGGGGATTAGGTGTCTGTGTGGAAGGGAAACAAGGGTGGGAAGGTAGAGTATGGGGAGGCAACGGAGGAGCTTACTGAGAAGAAGAAGAAGAAGAAGAAGAAGAAGATTGCAATTCTGGAGGCTGCAAATGACTAAATGAGCTCAAGGTGGGTGTGTATGTGTGGGGTTGGGGTTGGGGGTGGGTGTGTGGGGTTGGGGGTGGGGGTGGGGTGGGGGGTGGGGGGGGTAACACATAAAAGATTATTTACGGGCACTGAGTGGAATACGAGCTCAAGGTGTGTGTGTATGTGTTTGTGGGTGTGGGGGGGTGGGGGATTGTGGGGGGGTGGGTGTGAGGGGGTATAAATAAAAGATTATTTCTGGTCACTGAGTGGACTACAACCACACACCACTACGACAAGTACACGTCACCACTGCAACCACCCACCGCCACTACAACTACAAACCACCACCACCACCACCACCACTCCCTCCCGCCCATTACTTACCCCCTCCCACTCCCACCCACCCAGACCTGCCGCCAACCACTTGCCAACATCTACTTCATCTTAGCTACACCAACATCACCCTTACCCACTCCCACCCTCCCACCCCCCTACAAACCTAATGCCAAACCTGTAAACCCTTTCACCCCTCCAGGCCGACCACAGAATGTTTGGCAACATATTCTTCATCCTACACCAACATCACAACCACTCCCACCCTCCCACCCACCCAACCTTACAATCAAACCTCTAAACCCTTCCACACACACCCCAGGCCCGTCACCGAAGGCTTGCCAACATCTTCTTCATCCTACACCAACACCACAACCACTCACACCCTCCCCCCCCCTCCCACCCCAGTACTACCCTAATTCAAAACCCATAAACCCTCCCACCCCTCGAGGCCCGCCGCCGAACGCTTGCCAGTGAATACTTCATCCTACACTAACACCACAACCACTCACCCCCTCCCACCCCTTCCCACCCCCAGTACTACCCCAATGCCAAACCTCTAAACCCTCCCACCCCTCGAGACCCGCTGCGTACCGAAGGCTTGGTAACATCTACTCCATCCTACACCAACACCACAACCACTCCCACCCTTCCACATCCTCCCACCCTCCCACATCCTCCCACCCACCCTCTACAACCCAAATTCCAAACCTGTAAACCTTCACACACACACACACCACACTGGCCGTCGAATGCTTGGAAACGTATTCTTCACCCTACACCAACACCCCAACCACTCGCACCCTCCCACGTCCTCCCACCTTTCTCCTACAGCCCTTATGCCAAACCTTTAAACCTTCCCACCCACCCCAGACCCGCCACTGGAGGCTTGGCAACGTATCCTTCATCCTACACCAACATCACAACCACTCCACCCTCCCACCCCAGACCCGCGGTTGAAAGCTTGACACCTCCCACTTCATCCTACACCAACACCATAACCACCCACCCCCTCCCACCCCCCCTACAACCCTAATGCCAAACCACTTCACCCTCCCACCCCTGCAGGCCTGCCACTTTGACACCGCTTACTTTACACACCACACTATGAGCACCAGGTGTGATCCACCCACCCACCCACTGCTCCCTCCCCTCTCCCTCCCGCCCCCCCAGGCCTGCCGCCAAAAGCTTGACACAGTCCACTTAATCCTACACCAACATCACAACCACCCCCACCCTCCCACCCTCCCTCTACAACCCTAGTGCCAAACCTGTTAACCACCCCCCCCTCCCACACACCCCTCATCCTCGCACCCCCCCTAGGCCCGCTGCCGAAAGCTTGACACCGTCCACTTTATCAGCCACTTGTTCAAGCAGCGCCTCTTTTCCGACAACATCCCCTCCCGCCAGCCAACCACCCACCCCTCCCCCCCACCCCTCATCCTCGCCCCCCACCCCACCCCACCCCACCCCACCCCACCCCACCCCTCTAGGCCCGCTGCCGAATGCTTGACACCATCCACTTCACCAGTCTCTAGTTCAAGCAGCACCTCTTTCTGACAAGATCCCCTCCCGCCAGCCAATCACCAACCCCTCATCCTCGCCCCCCCCCCCCCCCCCCCCCAGGCCCGCTGCCGAAAGCTTGACACCATCCACTTTATCAGCCACTTGTTCAAGCAGCGCCACTTTTCCGACAAGATTCCCTCCCACCAGCCACCCACCCACCCCTCCCACCCACTCCTCATCCTCGCCCCCTCTCCCCCCCCAGGCCTGCTGCCGAAAGCTTGACACCATCCACTTCACCATCCACTTGTTCAAGCAGCGTCTCTTTTCTGATAAGATCCCCTCCCACCACCCCACCACCACCCCCTCCCACCCACCCCTCATCCTCGCCCCCCCCCAGGCCCGCTGCAGAAAGCTTGACACCATCCACTTTATCAACCACTTGTTCAAGCAGTGCCTCTTTTCCGACAAGATCCCCTCCCACCAGCCAACCACCAACTCCTCCCACCCACCCCTCATCCTCGCATCCCCCCAGGCCCGCCGCCGAATGCTGGACACCATCCATTTCATCAGCCACTTGTACAAGCAGCGCCTCGTCACCGAGAAGATGATTCACAACCTCGTGGTCACCCTACTAGAAGAAGAAACCACCCCCCGTGCTGACGACATCAAGTGCTTGTGTAAGCTGATGACAACCGTAGGTGGCTTGCTGGACAGCTCCTCCAAGATCGAGAGTCGGTATGCCATGGAAGTGTACTTCACACGCATGACACACATGAAGGACAACAAGTCTCTGGGGAGCCGCATCCGATTAATGGTTCAGGTAGGATGTTTGCCATGGAGGTGTACTTGTCATGGAGGTGTGCACACATGGCACGCATGAAGGACAACATATCTCTGGGGAGCCGCATCCGATTAATGGTTCAGGTAGGCTGTTTTAAGGTTCAGGTTGGTTGTATGCCATGGAGGTGTACTTCACACGCATTAAGGACAACAAGTCTCTGGGGAGCCGCATCCGATTAATGGTTCAGGTAGGATAGGCTGTCTATCTATCTGTTTTATCTCCTGGTGTGTGTGTATGGGTGTATGCGTGCGACAGTGAGTTTTCGCATGACACACATTAAGGACATCAGGTCTCTGAGGACCCGCATCGGATTAATGGTTCAGGTAGATTGTCTATCTATCTGTTTTATCTCCTGGTGTGTGTGTATGGGTGTGTGCGTGTGACAGAGAGTTTTCGCATGACACACATTAAGGACATCAGGTCTCTGAGGACCCGCATCCGATTAATGGTTCGGGTAGGTTGTCTATCAATGTGTTTATCTTCCTGGTCTGTTTGTGTGTCTGTGTCTGTATCCGTCTGTGTTTCCATGTGTGTGAGAGAGTGTGTGAGTGTGTGTATCCGTATCCGTATGTGGCTGTGTCTGTATCTGTATCCGTATCTGTATGTGTCTGTGAATGTATCCGTTACTTTCCATATGTTTGTGAGAGTGTGTGTGTCTGTGTCTGTATCTGTCTGTGTTTCCATGTGTGTGAGAGTGTGTGTTTGTGTGTGTGTGCATGGCACACATTAAGGACAACAGGTCTCTGGAGAGCCGCATCCGATTAATGGTTTACGTGGGCTGGTTGCCATGGAGGTGTACTCTGCACGCATGACATGCATGTAGGACAACAAGTCTCTGGGGAGCCGCATCAGATGAATGGTTCAGGTAGACTGTTATAAGGTTAAGGTAGGCTGTTTGCCATGGATGTGTACTTCACACGCATGGCAAACTTTAAGGACAACAAGTCTCTGGAGAGCCGCATCCTATAAATGGTTCAGGTAGGTTGTCTATGATATCTGTTCATCTTCCTAGTCTGTGTGTGTGTCTGTGATTGTGTGTGTCCGTGCGTGTGAGAGTGTGCGCTTGAGTGTGTGTGTGTGCATGACACGCATGAAGGGCAACAAGTCTCTGGGGAGCCGCATCTGATTAATGATTCAGGAAGGTTGTCTATCTATCTGTCTATCTTCCTGGTGTGTGTGTGAAAGTGTGTGTTTGTGTTGATCACATCCGGTTCATCCGGCTCAGGTAGGTGAATTTATAATCAATAAATGCCCCTCACCCCACCCCACCCCACCCCACTCCACCCCACCAGGACGTGATCGACCTCCGTCAAAGAAAGTGGATCTCCCGAATCAAGCAAGAGGGGCCCAAGAAGAGCTAGGGCATGCACAGGGAAGCTGCCCAGCAGCTGTAGCAGCGAGAAGGGCCAAAGATGAGCTAGTGCATGCACAGGGAAGCTGCCCAACAGCTGCAGCAGCAAGAGGGGCCCAAGAAGAGCTAGGGCATGCACAAGGAAGCTGCCCAGCAGCTGCAGCTGCAGCAAGAGGGGCTCAAGAAGAGCTAGGGCATGCACAGGGAAGCTGCCCAGCAGCTGCAGCAGCAAGAGGGGCCCAAGAAGAGCTAGGGCATGCACAGGGAAGCTGCCCAGCAGCTGCAGCAGCAAGCGCAGCGCGACTGGATTGGCGTGGCAACCGCATGGCCAGCGGCTGCAGCATGTCCTGACTCTCGGGCTCAGCATAAAATGCTTAGCCACATGCATAAGATGGGCGAAGACTAGGTCCCGCGCACGTTGCAATCCTCCAACATCCGCAGCTCAACCTCCGATGTCAGCCTCTGCCATCCAGCCTTCGGGCCCAGGCCTTTTTCCCGCTATATCAAGCGATTGCTAGTTTTTACCCCGTTTGGGCAAAATTATCCCTGTAAACGATTATAAAATGTAAAAAAAGGGTGTGTTTGCTCTTCATGGCCCTTCAAAACCACAAAAGGCTACGAAAGCTATATAAGGCTATACAAGCTAGAAAACCACTTTCATATTTGAAAACATTCTGCTTCAGCCAACCAAAACCCGGAGGCATGGGTATGGGGGCTGCACCCCCTCCCCCGGCTGGTTCCTCTGCCTCCATCTGCAATCCTGCCGCTGCTCCTGCACGTCGTGGGGCATCGGTTGTATGCACTGCTTCAGTACCTCCCAAGGTACTACATGACGTGTGCTACTAAGCCCTAGCGCGCAGGGTTTTGACGCCCAACCGGTAACCAAATTCAAGTTTGTTAGGAAAAGTTCAAGTATGTTCCTGGAAGTTAATTCTGGTATGTCGTGAAGGAGTCGGGGATGTCTCATATACTCCCTGAGAAGTAATGCCTGGTATTCCGAGAAGGGGTCTCAGATGTCCATTATACGGCTATATAGTCTACCTTGTAACAGTTAAATCCCACCTCCCCATTTCCCACCCTTCCTTCAACTGAGGTCATCTGGTAGAGCATAACTGCTGATACCTGGCCTGCAAACTCCTATGTTGCGGCACCACATTCCTGAGACGCATCTTCTACAGGCTCCTCGTACATCTTCATTCCCCGTTGGTGTTGGTTGGTCCTTGAGATTTCGTCCCCAACGCAAATTTGGAGAACGAAGTTAATAGATTGATGCATGTTAGGTGCACTTCGTCTGAATTCGTCAGGCAGCAACAGATGTTGAGATAGGTACCCGGCATCTAGGATGCATCTGATTTTCGACGTGCGCCAAATTGGGGAGGGAGGACAGTACCGAGTTGCAGTTCGGCACCTAGCGAACTTGCGGTTTGGATTGAATTCGTCAGGCATTAACTACTTCCTGGCTGGTCAACGCGTAGCAGGTTCAGGCCTTCAGGGCACCTCTAGTCCGCCGTCTTTGGGCCAAACCAGAGTGACCCAATGGGTAAAACCTGACGCTACGCGTTTGGCTGAAAGCTGACATGGCGGGCATACTACTGCAGCTGAAAGCTTTGGGGTTGGCCCAGTGGCTGGCTCATGGACCTGACTGCGAGCTGCCATGCGCCATGCGTAGCCCCCCAACGAAACTCCTAGAGCAGCAGATCCAACCAGAATTCTGCTCGTTCTCTTAGTCATTCGCGCTAGTATTCTGGCGACCCATGCCCATGCCCGCCCATGCCCCCCGAATGTCAGAGGCCCGTAGGCGCTTAGGCGCAAGAACAATTTTCCGGGCGGATCACCGCCCACCATCGTTCCGTTGCCTGGACCTGCCCCGAGCCTGGATCGGATCCCTAGGTGCCGGCTTGGAAAGCATACCTTTCTCGGCCTTTTGGCTAAGATCAAGTGTAGTATCTGTTCTGATCAGTATAATAGCTGATTCGAGTCTCATTGAGTCTCATGCTATTATTCTAATTTCTCGTGGGGGACCGGTGCCTCGAAGCTTGCTTCGAGCTCGGTCGAGCATGACTCTGGCATTGCACTACTGCCATTGTCGTGCACCCCGCCCTCATCAATCAATACCTGCAGTTCAGGTACAGTGTTTGAAGTCCAGGTGAACTGCACAGGGATGATGAACAGTAAGGACAACAAGTTGGGTAAAGGCGTACCGATTAATAGTTCACAGATCATACCCAGTACATGGATCAGGTATTACTCGGGGAAGTCGACAGATCGCTAAATGCATACGAGCGCAGCGGAATGTACGCGGTACGCACGCGGGGTCCGCGATTAGTCATAGTCCTTTAATGACCTGGCACTTCTGACTCTAGCGGTGAGCCCTATACCAGCGTCGCGTGCAGCTCAGAATCCCGAGACATTTCGCCTGCATTTCGCCAAGGCGGATTGTCGTCGAAATGTCTCAGACTTCTGAGATATTTCGACGGCATCTCGCCACGCACGGCGGCTTGTGCACGGTAATGAGGCGAAATGTTCGGTCTTCTGAGACATTTCGCCTGTACTTCGCCTACAGGGCCGTTTGGGCATGGTGGTCGGAGAGGTCACATTTTCATGAATATTTTCTAGGAGCATTTCTCAATTACACCGGGAGTCGAGAAGATAGATTACATACATAATAAACTATGCATCCATTAACCTATTGATCTACCTATACATCTAAGTAAGCATCCTTACACATGTACATCCACTACAGCCCATATATTTCCTCTATATCCATTAACCATAGATAGACAGCAAGCAAAAACGAGCAGCCAAATTGCTGGCTGGAGCCATGTAGCTAATTTAGTTCAAGTACAAGTATATACGCAGCCTGCAGGCAGCTATCTATTTGTCTACTTATGAATACATAGGCCTATATATCCACCAAGAAGAAACGCCCAATCAAAGCTACACATCTACATATATTCGCTGATTCTATTTTATATTTCCATCTTCAGCATGTGTAGTTCCTTCGTGGCAACAATCTTCATCGCCGCCGTAGCATTTCCATCCATCCTTTTGCCCTGCAAGACATGCAAAGCAGGGCATGCGTTAGAGAGCAACCAATGGCAGGGTTAATGGCAAGGGGCAGGACGGTGATTACATTACATTACATTACATTACATGTTAAAGTCTACTTGACACCGCGAGGGTGTATGAGACTCTGTGCTTTAAACAAAAATAAAAAGCACCCACAAAGCAAAAAAACCCATTACATCAGGGGTGTGTCGAGGACAAACAAACCAAACTCCCAACCACCGTTTTGGTGGCGTAGGTATTAAACCCCTTAGAGCAGGACCCAGATCTCAACCACTTACAGTGGCGGAGGTAAGAAGCTAACAAATGAGAAGTCTCAAGAAGAAGAAAAAAAGGGATGATAAATTACGGTGCCACTAAGCAGTCCAGGGCTTCCTGTCTTGCTCTTCTACAAGTAGAAAGATAGTCGGCTAGGTTGCTCCAAAAAGACTTAGTGCCATTTCCATTCATAAAGGTTCTGAATGTGGAATCGCAGAATTCCACATTCCATACGGTTAAGTCGGTATCCTCATGGACATGCCTATAAATATCTGTAAACAGATTCTGGTAGCGGAGGCGAATATCATTATAAAAAGGGCACTCAAACATATGCATTTCATCCTCAGTTTTTTGGAACCCACACATTTGACAGTGTCTCATTGAGCGAGGGATGTGTGCTCTATCCACCACCCTCATTCTTTCTGTGTTCAGCCAATGGGAACCCATTCTAAACTGTGCTATAGAACGAATCTGATCCTGCTTATGTAAGGCGGATGTAAAGGGAATCAAGCCATTCTCATCATTGCTGTTGGCTGCGAACCATTTTTGGTATCGGAGGCGTTTAAAGCCAACCCTTCTCTCATCAGGGATGTCTCTAACTGCATTGGTGTCACTTGGGTACTTAAACCTCCATGACTCAAAAACTTCAGACATAATACCTTCGACATCGACAGCCTCCAAAATGTTGATGTTTTTACTGGATCCTAGCTTGTGGAGAGCACAACGCAAGTCATGAACCCAGCCAGTGTTGGAGTCAAAAGATTCCTCAAGAGCCATTCTAATGAGATCCTCAGGTTCTTTATGTATGGTCTTGTTCCGGAAGCGCAAAGCTTGTTTAAGCCAAGCAAAACACAACGGGGTTCTACCCAGCTCTTCCATGATAATATTAGATGTAGTAGATTGGCAAACACCCAACATTTGTTTAAGTATACCTCTATGCCATTTCTCACAAGCATGGTCATTTGAGATAAGTGTGTTGTTCAGAATAGAAGGAGCCCACACCTCACAGCCAAAATTCAGGATAGGTTGTACAAGAGAATCAAACAGGTGGGTGAGAATATCAATATTGTATACCTCCATAGTATGGCATCGCCTACGAAGCATGTGGTGTGCCTTTTGGGCCTTAGTGAGCATCCTAGAAAAAGCAGCTTTTGCACGATTGCTTGAGTCACCATCCACAAAGAGGGATCCCAAGTAGATAAAAGATAACTTTGTAGAAAGTTGTGCTCCATCATAGACAAATTTGTAATCAGGATCCATGCGGGCCTCATCACAGAATTGTTTGTTGAAAACGACAATCTCAGTTTTCTTTATATTCACAGCCATCTTAGTAGCCTCACAGAAATCTCTCAGGCAGTCAAGCATCGCTTGCATATCTGCCGGGGATTCTGCCATTATAGCTAGGTCATCAGCATAAAGTAACAGTTGCAGAATCTTTCCCCTAAGCTCAGCCCCTACATTTGGGAGCTTGGATTGGAGGAACGATTCAATTCTATCAATGAACAGACCGAATAGGAGTGGGGATAGGGGGTCTCCTTGTTTAACTCCTACAAGGGATGGAAAGGAGGATCCAATGTCCCCATGTAGGCGAACTTGGAAAACAACATGATTATACATGGACTTCAGAATACTGAGATAGGGGTCCTTGACTCCTAGCCTTGCTAAGCAATCCCATAGCAAGTCTCTGTTGACCCAATCATAAGCCTTCTTGAAATCAACAAAAGCCACAAAGAGTGGTTTTTTCTTTTCTCTATATTTATCTACAATATGGTTAAGAATGAATGATGCATCTGCAGTACCCCTACCACTTCTAAATCCATATTGGCCAGCGGCTCTGAGGTTGAATTCTTCTGACCAATCATCTAGTCTACGTAGCATACAAAGGGAGAAGATCTTTCCTATGGAGTTGCTCACCGCAAGACCTCGATAGTTGTCCTTGTCATACACACTGCCTTTGGATTTGGGTACGGGTACCAAGGCAGCTGCAGCCCATTGGCTAGGGTAAGAAGTCTTCCAGATGAGATTCTTCTTCCAGGTGATGAGTCTTCCAGATGAGTCTTCCAGATGAGTCTTCCAGATGAGTCTTCCAGATGAGATTCTTCTTCCAGGTGATGAGCAGAGCATGGCATGCGTTACATAGCAACCAATGGCAGGGAGCATGGCAAGGGGCATGCATGTGCTAAACAGAGCAGAGCAGGCATTATAGAGCAATGAATGGCAAGGAGCATGGTAAGGGGCATGGATGCGATAAGCAGATCAGGGCATGTGTTAGAGAGCAAAGCAGGGAAGGGAGCAAAGTACGCCTGGAAAGTGATGATCAGAGAAGGGCATGCGTTCAAGAGGAAGGAAGGGAAGGCGTTAGAGAGCAAAGAGGGGCAGGGATAATGGCAAGGGCAGGACGACAGTGTTGAGCAGAGTAGAGCAGGCGTTAGAGAGCAAAGATGGGCAGGGATAATGGCAAAGGACAGGACGACAGTGATGAGCAGGGCAGGGCAGGCGTTAGAGAGCAAAGAGGGGCAGGGATAATGGCGAGTGGCAAGACGACAGTGATGAGCAGAGCAGGGCAGGCGTTAGAGAGCAAAGAGGGGCAGGGATAATGGCAAGGGCAGGACGACAGTGTTGAGCAGAGCAGAGCAGGCGTTAGAGAGCAAAGATGGGCAGGGTTAATGGCAAAGGACAGGACGACAGTGATGAGCAGGGCAGGGCAGGCGTTAGAGAGCAAAGAGGGGCAGGGATAATGGCAAGGGGCAGGACGACAGTGATGAACAAGGCAGGGCAGGCGTTAGAGAGCAAAGAGGGGCAGGGATAATGGAAAGGGGCAAGGCGACAGTGATGAGCAGAGCAGGCCAGGCGTTAGAGAGCAAGGAGGGGCAGGGATAATGGCAAAGGGCAAGATGACAGTGATGAGCAGAGCAGGGCAGGCGTTAGAGAGCCAGGAAGGGCAGGGAGCACGGATAAGGGCAGGATGGTGATTAGCAGGGCATGGCCTGCGTTACAGAGCAATGAAGGGCAGGGAGAATGGCAAGGGGCAGGACAGTGACGTGCAGAGCAGGGTATGCGTTAGAGATCAATGAAGGGCAGTACATAGACAGAGGCATAGTACAGATGCAGTTACAGAGACGATGGCAGAGACAGTGATACAAACATAGACAGATGCACGTGGGCACCACCTAGGAATGAATCAAGACATAATTCGCTATGCCACACAATTGTTGCGAAACCGCACCTACAAGCAAGCTTCACTTATTACTTACGTTGTTGTCCAAAAGCCTCATGTGACAGTGGAACATCAGAACTGGGAGGGAAGACAGAGCAATGGTCCCTGCAAATACAGAATGCAGGCATAGTTAAATTAAGTAGCACCCTTTACTTCTTATTTGATGATAGTTTAAAGCCCCCTTCTCTTGTGTCAACAATGGCCAAGCGCTCAAGCAGACTGACAAGCAAGTATTCATGCGTGCAACAGATAGGCATGCAAGCAACCAAGCCACTTTCCCATGGGCTGAACACTCTATGCCTAGCACCTCCAAGCTGCAGTCACCATCCAGATAGTCAGCCAATCAGTCACCAGTGATGAAGACAGAAAGGCAGGCATACAGACATGAATGCACAAAAGGAGGCATGCAAGCAGGTGGACACTATTTAGGCATGTGATCAAGTCAGAATTCCCTAGGCCACATTGTTGTGAAACCCTACCTACAAGCAAGCTTCAGACCGCTACCAGACAGAGCATGGGTCCCTGCAAAAAAGAAGGGCGGGCATAGTTACATTTATTGACACCCTTTGTGTTGTTTTTGCGTATTGGTAGGGAGATACCCCTGGAAGTCCAACCTGCCTTAAGCTTAGGTACCTGAACCTCAGGTCCTACCCCAGCCTTGCATTGTCCACTCTTGCCTGAGTTTACCATGCAGAATGGATCTGGAAGACCCAAGCATAAAGACAAGGTTGGACTGTCACCCAACACCCAGCAAAGCAAGGAGAACCAGTCTCCACCACAACACAAGAGGCAACGTGCCAAGACTGCCACAACTACTAGGAGTGAACCCAATGTGAAGATGCATGCCATGGACATGGGTCTAGTGCGGCAGCCAAATAGACACAGTGCTGCCACCATCTATCATGCAGGGTCTCAAGGGATAATTGCCACGCATGATCTCCTGATACAATGCTCAAGGGAACCATGCAGCCAGGGCAGTGCATGATCCAACTAGAGTGTAAGGCCCCGTGTCCTTTAAAGCTCTACTCAGGCCCAGGAGAGAACAGGTGGAAGTATGACTCACATAAGAGTTGGGAGCAAGTTGTCCCAGCATCCTACTTTGCAAAGTGCCAACTAATCATGCTGCCATCCCAAGCTGAAGTCATGCTCCTGGCACAGCAGACTCCACATACCACCATATTTGACCGTGTACAGAGCAACGTCGAGTGGGCTGCCGAGATGCTGCAATGTATGCAGCTTATTCATGCGGTGGCAGTACAGCAGCGCCGACCGGGCTTCCTGGTTGAGGAGTTGACGACGCAAGGGCCGCTGGCTGCAAGATACCATGCCTCCAGCACTGACAACCTACACAGGTCTAGCATAGACGGATCGGTTGCGAGAATTAGAGGCACCGATGTAAGGGAATTTGTGTAGGAGAGAGGACCAGAGCATTTGTCAAATTTCAAAAACAATCTGACGCACTACTTCGCGCTTGTCCACGCGGAAGGCGGAAGAGGGCGTTGCGCAGTAATACTGAAAAGAAAGCTGGAAAGAAAGGAGGGAATAAAGCAGGACGCCAGAAATATCAAGTAGCAACAAACACATGCTTTGGGCGAGGGAGGGAAGAATATGAGGTAGGAGTAGGAGAGGTAGAAGGTTGGCGTGGCTTACCTTAGCCATACTGCAAAGGCTCTAATCAGAGGGCTCTAATCGTACGGCCATTTCGCCATGCTGCGTCCAATCCGCCTTGGCTAAATGTACTTGAAAGGCTGGTGAAAGGAAACCCTGCGAAAACATCTATCAAAATTAGTAAGAGCACTGACAGGTCATCGCGTCACACTAATATTTCAGTGTGACTTAGGCTTTCATCACAGTGATTAAAATCGTCCTGGTTTCGCCCTACAACAGCGCCATTTTCGAAGCATGCAGCGAAAGCACATCGGTGACTTCGGGTGTCCATTTCCCGAATGAAAGCTATTCGCCAACAAGTAGTTCGCGCTAGTACTTCGTTGCCTAATTGTTCACCCTATCTCGGAATCGCTGGCAGAGCTTGGCAGGTTCGCAAGATTGACCCCTCGAAAAGGTTGCTAACAGACCCTCGAGCGACAGAAAGCTGCATTCGCGTATTACAACTCAGTAGTTAACGTGCGATCGAGGAGTTATTGGTCACGCTTCAGTGTACGAAAAGTTCTGGGTGTCTGTCGGGATCGCTGGTTTGCGGTGAGCCGAGACATTTCGTCCACTGTACGCCTACATTTATCTGTAGTTCCGCTGCAAATCGTGTCTGTCGCCTACATTTAGCGAAATTGTCACTTCCCCGAGTGTATGCGAATTTATAATCAATAAATGCCCCCGACCCCCCACCCGCCGACGCCGCTGCCACTCACGCACACACACTAAGCCCCCCACCTCACCCCCCCACCCACCCCACTCCCGACCCCCCACACCCACACACTCCCCCCGCCCTTCTTACCCACTAAAGACACACCCTCAAGCCCACTACCCCCCTCGCCCCTGCCATCCCCTCCCCCCCTCCCCTTCCCCCCACGCCCCTGCCATCCCCTCCCCCCTCCCCTTCCCCCTCCCCTTCCCCCTCGCCATTGCCCTCCCCTTCCCCCTTGCCCCTGCCCCCCCCCCCCCCCCCCCTCCCTCCCCTTCCCTCTCGGCCTCTCCCCGCCCATTCCACTCCCTTTCCCCCTGCCCTACTCCACCCTCGCCCCTGCCCCTCTACACCCACCCCACCCCACCCATCCCAACCCCATCCAACCCCACTCCATCCCACCCCACCAGGACGTGATCGACCTCCAACAAAGCAAGTGGATCCCCCGCATCAAGCAAGAGGGGCTCAAGAAGAGCTAGGGCATGCACAGGGAAGCTGCCCAGCAGCTGCGGCAGCAAGAGGGGCTCAAGAAGAGCTAGGGCATGCACAGGGAAGCTGCCCAGCAGCTGCAGCAGCAAGAGGGACCGAAGAAGAGCTAGGGCATGCACAGGGAAGCTGCACAGCAGCTGCAGCAGCAAGCGCAGCGCGACTGGATTGGCGTGGCAACCGCATGGCCAGCGGCTGCAGCATGTCCTGACTCTCGGGCTCAGCATAAAATGCTTAGCCACATGCATAAGATGGGCGAAGACTAGGTCCCGCGCACGTTGCAATCCTCCAACATCCGCAGCTCAACCTCCGATGTCAGCCTCTGCCATCCAGCCTTCGGGCCCAGGCCTTTTTCCCGCTATATCAAGCGATTGCTAGTTTTTACCCCGTTTTGGCAAAATTATCCCTATAAACGATTATAAAATGTAAAAAAAGGGTGTGTTTGCTCTTCATGGCCCTTCAAAACCACAAAAGGCTACGAAAGCTATAAAAGGCTATACAAGCTAGAAAACCACTTTCATATTTGAAAACATTCTGCTTCAGCCAACCAAAACCCGGAGGCATGGGTATGGGGGCTGCACCCCCTCCCCCGGCTGGTTCCTCTGCCTCCATCTCCAATCCTGCCGCTGCTCCTGCACGTCGTGGGGCATCGGTTGTATGCACTGCTTCAGTACCTCCCAAGGTACTACATGACGTGTGCTACTGAGCCCTAGCGCGCAGGGTTTTGACGCCCAACCGGTAACCAAATTCAAGTTTGTTAGGAAAAGTTCAAGTATGTTCCTGGAAGTTAATTCTGGTATGTCGTGAAGGAGTCGGGGATGTCTCATATACTCCCTGAGAAGTAATGACTGGTATTCCGAGAAGGGGTCTCAGATGTCCGTTATACGGCTATATAGTCTACCATGTAACAATGAAATCCCACCTCCCCATTTCCCACCCTTCCTTCATCTAAGGTCATCTGGTAGAGCATAACTGCTGATACCTGGCCTGCAAACTCCTATGTTGCGGCACCACATTCATGAGACGCATCTTCTACAGGCTCCTCGTACATCTTCATTCCCCGTTGGTGTTGGTTGGTCCTTGAGATTTCGTCCCCAACGCAATTTGGAGAACGAAGTTAATGGATTGATGCATGTTAGGTGCACTTCGTCTGAATTCGTCAGGCAGCAACAGATGGTGAGATAGGTACCCGGCATCTAGGATGCATCTGATTTTCGACGTGCGCCAAATTGGGGAGGGAGGACAGTACCAAGATGCAGTTCGGCACCTAGCGAACTTGCGGTTTGGATTGAATTCGTCAGGCATTAACTACTTCCTGGCTGGTCAACGCGTAGCAGGTTCAGGCCTTCAGGGCACCTCTTGTCCGCCGTCCTTGGGCCAAACCAGAGTGACCCAATGGGTAAAACCAGACGCTACCGACGTACGAGTTCGGCTGAAAGCTGACATAGCGGGCATGCTACTGCAGCTGAAAGCTTTGGGGTTGGCCCAGTGGCTGGCTCATGGACCTGACTGCGAGCTGCCATGCGCCATGCGTAGCCCCCCAACGAAACTCCTACAGCAGCAGATCCAACCAGACAACTAGGTTGTTCGATAAGCTACCCCCAAATTTAGTAGTTATGAAATTCTACCCACAAATTTAGTAGTTATGAAATCGCCGGACAATTTGGTGGGCAGAGCACCTCGACCAGCGACCAACGACTAATTTAGGGGGTAGTGTCCCTTCACCACAAGCACCCACTAATTTAGGGGGTAGCGACCCCCCACCAGCAACCAACAACTAATTTAGTGGGTAGTTACCCCCCACCAGCAACCACCCACTAATTTAGGGGGTAGTGACCCTTAAACAGCAACCGACAACTAATTTAGGGGGTAGTGACCTCCCACCAGCAAGCACCCACTAATGTAGGGGGTAGTGACCCCCCCCCAAAAAACCACCCACTAATTTAGGGGGTAGTTACTCCCCACCAGCAAGCAACAACTAATTTAGGGGGTAGAGTCCCTCCACCAGCAAACAATAACTAATTTAGGGGGTAGTTACCCCCCACCAGCAACCACCCACTAATTTAGGGGGTAGTGACCCCCCCAAAAAAACCACCTACTAATTTAGTGGGTAGTGACCCTCCAACAGCAAGCACCCACTAATTTAGGGGGTAGCGACCCCCCACCAGCAACCAACAACTAATTTAGTGGGTAGTTACCCCCCACCAGCAACCAACAACTAATTTAGTGGGTAGTTACCCCCCACCAGCAACCAACAACTAATTTAGGGGGTAGTTACCCCCAACCGGCAACCACCCACTAATTTAGGGGGTAATGACCCTTAAACAGCAACCGACAACTAATTTAGGGGGTAGTTACCTCCCACCAGCAAGCACCAACTAATTTAGGGGGTAGTGCCCCCCCCCAAAAAAACCACCCACTAATTTAGGGGGTAGTTACTCCCCACCAGCCAGCACCCACTAATTTAGGGGGTAGTTACCCCCCACCAGGAAGCAACAACTAATGTAGTGGGTAGTTACCCCCCACCAGCAACCAACAACTAATTTAGGGGGTAGTTACCCCTGACCGGCAACCACCCACTAATTTAGGGGGTAGTGACCCTTAAACAGCAACCGACAACTAATTTAGGGGGTAGTTACCTCCCACCAACAACCACCCACTAATTTACAGTGTAGTGACCCCCACCAACAACCACCCACTAATTTAGGGGGTAGTTACCCCCCACCAGCAACCACCCACTAATTTAGGGCGTAGTTACCCCCCACCAGCAACCACCTACTAATTTAGGGGGTAGTGACCCCCCACCAGCAACCATCGCTAATTTAGTGGTTAGTGACCCTCCACCAGCAACCACCCACTAATTTAGGGGGTAGTTACCCCCCACCAACAACCACCCACTAATTTAGGGGGTAGTTACCCCCCACCAGCAAGCACCTACTAATTTAGGGGGTAGTTGCCCCCCACCAACAACCACACACTAATTTAGGGTGTAGTGACCCTCATCCAGCAACCACCCACTAATTTAGAGGGTAGTGACTCCTCACCAGCAACCACCCACTAATTTTGGGGGTTGTTACCCCCCACCAGCAAGCACCTACTAATGTAGGGAGGTAAGTGACCCCCCACCAGCAACCATCGCTAATTAGTGGGTAGTGAACCCTCCACCAGCAACCACCCACTAATTTAGGTGCAGTTACCCCCCACAACAACCACCCATTAATTTAGGGGGTAGTTACCCCCTACCAGCAAGAACCTACTAATTTAGGGGGTAGTTGCCCCCCACCAACAACCACCCACTAATTTAGGGGGTAGTGACCGCCCACCAGCAAACAACCTACTAATTAGGGGGTATGACCGCCCACCAGCAAAACCTACTAATTTAGGGGTAGTGACCCCCCACCAGCAATCACCCACTAGTTTAGGGGGTAGTGACCCTTCACCAGCAACCAACAACTAATTTAGGGGGTAGTGACCCTCGACCAGCAACCACCCACTAATTTAGAGGGTAGTGACCCCTCACCAGCAACCACGAACTAATTTAGTGGGTAGAGACCCTTCACCAGCAAGCACCCACTAATTTAGTGGGTAGTGTCCCTCCACCAGCAACCACCAACTAATTTAGGGGGTAGTGACCCCCTACTAGCAACAACCCACTAATTTAGGGGGCAGTTACCCCCCACCAGCAAGCACCCACTAATTTAGGGGGTAGTTACCCCCCACCAGCAACCACCCACTAATTTAGGGGGTAGTTACCCCCCACCAGCAAGCACCCACTAATTTAGAGGGTAGTGACCCTCACCAGCAAGCACCCACTAATTTAAGGGGTAGTTACCCCCCCCCACCAGCAACCCACCCTCTAATTTAGAGGGTAGTTACCCCCCACCAGCAACCACAACTAATTTAGTGGGAAGTTACCCTCCACCAGCAACCACCCACTAATTTAGTGGGTAGTACCCCCCACCAGCAAGCACCTACCAATTTAGGGGGCAGTGACCCCCACCAGCAAGGACCCCTATTTAGGGAAATAGAGCCCCTCGCGAGGGGCTCTACTTCTCTCTATGCGTACTGCCCACGAGGGCTCTAGGCAGACAGACAGAGGGCAGTACGCATCAAATGTAACGCTATCGTAGTGCGCCCCCTCACGTGTACAGGTTCGACCGTTTTCGTTTCTGCTTTTCGAATTCGCTTTCATATTTCTTTTCCTCCGAACTACCTTTCTGTTTCTTCTCGAAAGATGTTCTTCCTGCTGTATGCTGTGTTCCTTGTTTCCCTTTCTGGGAGTTTGGGTATCCATGGCTTGGGAGAACCTCCCAGACCCGCCATCGCTCGTTCGCCAGGGGGCAGCGTTCGCTACGTCTGCTGCACGTACACGTCGCAAGGAAACGAGGGTCGTTCTCCGAGTCATCTTTTCAATTCCAAGATGAACAGGGTGGCGCGGAATCGTTCTTCTCGTGTGATACTGGAATATGAGCCCTGGTGATCACACTGGCCCAACAGCATCGAATGCTGCTCCCATGCTGCTCCCCATCGACACGCATGCACATGGACATCCCTACCCCATGCTGCTCCCCATCGACCACACATGCACATGAACAAACACCACACATTATACACATGCACAACACCACACAGACGCACTCACACTACGCACACACAAACACTACACACGGACACAGAACAAACACGCACACAGGCCCACACACAACACACGCAGACACACACAGTGACACACACAAACGCACACACCGGAACCACACACACTCACACACACACGCATACACACCATACATACATACACACACACAATACACACACATACACCACAAACACGCTACACACAATCGCGAGCGGCAACAAACGCACGCACACAGCACCACACACAGCACACACTGTGCACATACACTACTCGCGCACAGCACACACACACAACACAAGCACACAGATACACAGACACAGACACACACACACGCACGCACACCACATCACACACACGCACACATGCCTCAGGCAACCAAAAAAAACCCACACCATACACACCCACAACATACACACACACTCACACAACACACCACTCTCTCCACACACACACACACACATACACATGCCCATACCGCAACCACCACACAACACACGATACACAGACACATACACACGCAACCACGCCACACACTACACACACACGCACACACTGCACACATCAGCAGGCACACCACACATCACACCCACACATACACACACACCACAAAACACACACACAACACACACACACCACACAAATAAACACAAAACACGCCACACATACATCTACACCCACACGACGCACACATGCACAAAGACAAACACACCCAAACACGCACACACGCACTCAGACGCCACACACGAACACATGCAACACAGACACACAAACATGACACACACATATATACACATGCACTCATACTACACACACACATGTCCACACACATGCACCACAAACACACGCACACACACCATACACACACACTCAAATAGCACACAACATACCACTCTATAGACAGGCACACCCACACGCCACACACACAAGCCATACATACCCAACCCTGCGGAATGATTTGCACGAGTGTGCTGACTGGTTCAGCATGACTCATGTGTAAAGCCCTAATTTGGCATTGCGCGTGATCGTCTTTTATTACCCGGTGTGTTTGCTTTATTTTCAATGGTTTTGCTTAGACTTGTGTAGCACTAAATGAGTGCTTGCTTAACTAGGCCTCGGGATAAGTTAGTCTTGGATTACCTCTGTTTACTGCTCGCTCATGATTAGCATTGGGTGGCTTTTTCCTTACTTAGCATTAAGCGTGCTTGTCTCTGGGTTAGCACCAAGACTGGCTTTGGTTTTGCTTTTGATTACATGGAGGCTTGCTTAGAACAAGTGTTGCATGTCCTTGATTAGCACGGGGTGTGCTTAGCTTGGAATAGGCACTCCTCTAAATTAGCACGGAAAGTGCTTTGCGACTTAGGATTGGGCCCTGAGCTTCCAATGTATTGATTAGCAAGTGGTTACTGTTAAGACGGTGGGTAATTGGGTCCTATAGTCTGCCCAGGGCTTCCTTTAAAGCCATGCTACAATTCATTCCAAATCAGAACCACGGGCGTGGAAAACCAGAGCATTGAAAAACATGTAACAAGAAGGAAGTGTGCTTCATATATTTGCCATCCCGAATTTAAACATGTTTGGCAGAGTCCCGCAGCACCGATCCATTACATCAGTTCCCGTATTTAGACATAGTTGCAGAAGTCACCAGCATTGAATGCATAATATGAGTCCCCTTAATTTTACATTGTAACAGGATCAGCAGCATGATGCAACTATATTAGCTCCCGTTTTGTAGACTAGGTTACAGGAGTCACCAGCATAAAATGCATTAATGAGCCCCCGTAATTAAACATGGGTTACAGAGTCAGCAGCATTTATTCCATTACACGAGTTCCCGTAATTTAAACAAGGGTTGCAGGAGTCGCCGGCATCGGCCTATTACTACCACCAGTCCCCGTTAGTAAACATATGTTTGCCAGAGTTACCGGCATCGCTTCCATAACACCAGTCCCCATAATGTAGCATTGTTCCAGGATTCCCGTCATTGAGTAGATAACACGAGTTCCCGTGGTTTAAAATATAGGTTACAGAATCTCCGTCAGTGGAATCATACATGAATTCCCGTGTTTTAGACAGGGGTTTGCAGGAGTTGCCGGCAATCGCTTTCATTCTACACACCTATCCCCGTAATTTAGAAATAGGTTGCAAAGTCGCAAGATTTAATTAATAACACGAGTCACGCGTAGATTTACACACTCCGAATGTGCGGGGGGGGGGGTGGGTGGGGGGGTTCCAATTATTTCCTGCAAAGGCTATCAGATTATACAGTACTTTCTACAAGCCACCTGCCTATATTCAAAGACATTTAAGGACGATGGAAACTGTCTTATATCGGGTTCAATTAGTCCGCAGCAAACGACATTTTATGTGGTAAAAGGTGACCCACCTCAAGGGGGTCAAAAAAAAAAAAAAAAAAGGGTGGAATTCCTACCTCAATGTAGGAATCGAGCGGCAATGCCTCACGCAACATGTAGTTAAGCATACCGCCTAATATATATGTCAAGGCTGGCACATCTCCCTTTGGTGGAAATACATAGTTCACAGAGAGGCAGGCCACAAGGCAGCGATCCCCACAACAGTTCATCCATACCAACTAAAAAAATAACACGTGCACTACTAATGGATAGGTAGGAAGCCTTTGAGGGACGTCCGCTAATGCTTGTAGTCGCAGTAGTGTACCAGTGTTGAGAACCTTCTCCATGGATTTCATGTCGGTTTACTACCTGCACCGCCCCTACAAATACACACAGATTAGTACCAACCATTTTGTTGTGTTTCCTCTCCCACTTTGTGTTTTTTGGGGTGTTTGTGGGTAGCTTGTTGGTGCATTACAGGTGTGGTGGCAGAGGCAGGTGCCGAACAAGCACCCTGCCAACCCAGTGTGTGTGTGCGGTGTGTTTGTTTGTGCATGTCGTTGTGTATGTGTGTGTGTGCATGTTTGGTGTGTGTCTGTGCAATGTGTGTTTTGCGTGGGTGTGTGTTTATATGTGTGTGGTGTGTTTTGTGTGTGTGTATATGTGTGTGGTTTGTGTGTGGTTTGTGTGTGTGTGTGGTGTGTGTGCGTGTTTGCGTGGTGCGTGGTGTATGTGGTGTGTGCGTGTGTGCTGGTTGTGGTGCAGGTGTGTGTACGTGTGTGGTGTGGTGTGTGTGTGTGTTTGATTCTGTGTGTGGTCTGTGCGTGTGTGGCTCGGTGTGTATGTTGTGTGTACGAACGAACGCAAGTTTAATGGTGCGTGGATATGTGTCGGTGTTGCATGTGCGTGTTCGCATGTGTGTGTATGTGTCTGTGTGTGTTTCGCTGTGGGTGTCTGAGTGCGTGTGTGCAAGTGTGTGTGTATGCATGGGTGTGCGCGGTTTGTTTGTGTGGGTCATTGTGTGGTGTGTCCTGTGGTGTGCGTGTGGGTCAGTGGGTTTGTCTGTGTGTGTTGTCTGTGGTGTGGCTGTGTGGTGCTTGTGTATTATGTATGTGTGTGCGTTGCGTGTCACATGCATGTATGCATGTTTGCGTGCGTATGGTGTGAGTGGTGGTATGTGTGTTTGTGGTGTGTGTCGGTGTGTTGTGTGTGTCATGTGTGTGGTGTGCGGGTGTGTACGTTGTTGGTCTGAGTGCATGTGTGCGTGTGTGTGTACGTTGTGGTGTGTGTGTGTGTGCGTGTGTGATTCTGTGTGTGTGTCTGTGCGCGTGTGTGCTCGTGTGTGTATGTGTGTGTATGAAGCATGTTTATTTGTGCGTGTGTATGTGCGGTGTGCATGTGTTGCGTGTGTTGTGGTGCGGTGCGTGTGTGTGTGACTTTGTGCGTGTGCGTGGTGTGTGTGTATGTGTGTTTGTTGCGTGTGTGGGTGAGTGTGTGGCCTGTGTGTTTATTGTGTCTGTCGTGTGTTTGTGTCCTGCGTTTGTGTCAGTGTGTGGTGTCTGAGTGCGTGTGTGCACGGTGTGAGTATGCGGTGTGTGCGCGTTTGTTTGGTGTGTGTCATTGTGTGTGTGTGTGTGTGTGTGGGGTGTGTGTGTGGTCGGTGTGTGTGTGTGTGGCTGTGTGATTCTGTGTGTGTCCTGTGCGCAGTGTGTGCTCGTGTGTGTATGTGTGTGTATGAAGCATGTTTTGTGTGCGTGTGTATGTTCGGGGGCATGTGTGCGTGGTGGGTGTGCGTGTGTGTGTGACTTTGTGCGGTTGCGTTGTGTGTGTATGTGGGTGTTGTGTGCGTGTGTGGTGAGTGTGTGTGTATGTGTGTTTAGTGTCGTGCGTGTGTTTTGTGTCTGCGTTGTGTCATGTGGTGTGTCTGAGTGCGTGTGTGCACGTGTGTAGTATGCATGTGTGTGCGCGTTTGTTTGTGTGTGTCCATTGTGTGTGTTGTGTGTGTGTGTGTTGTGTTGTGCGTGTGTGTTGTGTGGGTTTGTGGTGTGTGTGTGTGTGTGTGTGTGTGCTGGAGGTGTATTGTGTGTGTAGCGTGTGGGTTGAAGTGTGTGTGTCTGTGTGTGTCTCAGTGCATGTGTGCGTGTGTGAGTGTTGTCTGAGTGTGTGGTGTGTCTGTGGCATGTTGTTGTGTGTGTGTTTGTGTTGTGTGCGAGTGTTGTGTGTGTGTCTGTGTCTGTGTGGTGTGGTGTGTATGGGTGTGTGTGTGCGTGTGTAGGTGTGTTCATGGCATGTGTGTCGATGGTGAGCAGCAATGGGAGCAGCAAGGGGGGGAGGTGTTGATGTGCATGTTGTGTCCTATGGGGAGCGCAATGGGGAGGAAGTGTAATGTGCATGTGTGTCGATGGGGAGCAGCATGGGAGCAGCATGGGGAGGAGTGTCAATTTGCATGCGTGTCAATGGGGAGCACATGGGGAGGACATGTCCATGTGCATGCGTGTCCGATGGGAGCAACTTTGATGCTTTGGGGGCAGTGTGATCACCAGGGTTCATATCAGTATACACGGCAAGAACGATTTCCGCGCCACCCTGTTCTCTTGGAATTGAAAAGATGACTCGGAGAACGATCCTCTGTTCCGCGACGCGTACGTGCAGCAGACGTACGAACGCTGCCCCCTGGCGAACAGCGATGGCGGTCTGGAAGGTTCTCCCAAGCCATGGATATCCCAAACGCCAGAAAGGGACAAGGAACACAGCAAACAGCAGAAGAACATCTTTTGAGAAGAAACAGAAAGGTAGTTCGAGGACAAAGAAATATGAAAGCGAATTCGAAAAGCAGAAACGAAAACGGTCGAACCTTACAGGTGAGGGGGCGCACTACGATAGCGTTACATTTGATGCGTACTGCCCTCTGTCTGTCTGTCGAAGCCCTCGTGGGCAGTACGCATTGAAGAGTAAGTGCCCCTCCGCGAGGGGCTCACTTCCTAAATTAGGGGTCCTTGCTGGTGGGGGGTCACTACCCCTAAATTAGTAGGTGCTTGCTGGGGGGGGGTAACTACCCACTAAATTAGTTGTTGGTTGTTGGTGGGGGGGGGTGACACCCCCCCTAATTAGTGGGTGGTTGCTGGAGGGGGTCACTACCTACTAATATTGTTGGTTGCTGGTGGAGGGTCACTACCCCCCTAAATTTGTGGGTGTGTTGCTGGTGGGGGTCAATACCCACCAAATGAGTGGGTGGTTGCTGGTGGGGGGTCCCTACCCCCTAAATTAGTCGGTGTTGTGTGGAGGGTCACTACCCTAAATTAGTTGTTGGTTGTTGGTGGGGTAACTACCCCCTAAATTAGTGGGTGTCTGGTGGGGGTAACTACCCCTAAATTAGTTGTTTTGCTGGTGGAGGGACTCACCCCCCTATTTGTGGTGGTTGCTGGGGGGGTCACTCCCTTACAATTAGTTGTTGGTTGCTGGTGAGGGTCACTACCCCCCTAATTTTGGGTGGTTCGTGGTGGGGGTCACTACCCCCGAACTTAGTCGTTGCTTGCTGGGGGGGTCACTACCCCCTATTTAGTTTTTCTTGCTGGTGGGATACACTCCCCCAATTAGTGGGTGGTTGTTGGGGCGGTCACTACCCCCCTAAATTAGGGGGTGGTTGCTGTTGGGGGGCGGTCCCTCCCCCTAAATTAGCGATGGTTGCGGTGGGGGGTCACTACCCCCTAAATTAGTAGGTGGTTGCTGGTTGGGGGGTAACAACCAAATTAGTGGGTGGTTGTTGGTGGGGTAACTACCCCCTAAATTAGTGGTGGTTGTTGGTGGGGGTAACTACCCCTAAATTAGTTGTTGCTTGCTGGTGGGGGGTAACTACCCCTAAATTAGTAGGTGGTTTTTGGGGGGGGTCACTACCCCTAAATTAGTTGTTGCTTGCTGGTGGGAGGTAACTACCCCCTAAATTAGTTGTCGGTTGCTGTTTAAGGGTCACTACCCCCCTAAATTAGTGGGTGGTTACCGGTTGGGGGTAACTACCCCCTAAATTAGTTGTTGGTTGCTGGTGGGGGGTAACTACCCCCTAAATTAGTGGGTGCTTGTGGTGAAGGGTCACTACCCCCTAAATTAGTTGTTGGTCGCTGGTCGCGGTGTTCTGCCAACCAAATTGTCCGGCGATTTCATAACAACTAAATTTGTGGGTAGAATTTCATAACTACTAAATTTGGGGGTAGCTTTTCGATCAACCTAGTTGAACCAGAATTCTGCTCGTTCTGTTAGTCATTCGCGCTAGTATTCTGGCGACCCATGCCCATGCCCGCCCATGCCCCCCGAGTGTCAGAGGCCCGTAGGCGCTTAGGCCCAAGAACAATTTTCCCGGCGGTGATCCGCCCACCATCGTTCCGTTGCCTGGACCTGCCCCGAGCCTGGATCCGGTCCCTAGGTGCCGACTTGGAACGCATACCTTTCTCGGCCTTTTGGCTAAGATCAAGTGTAGTATCTGTTCTGATCAGTATAATAGCTGATTCGAGTCTCATTGAGACTCATGCTATTATTCTAATTTCTCGTGGGGGACCGGTGCCTCGAAGCTTGCTTCGAGCTCGGTCGAGCATGACTCTGGCATTGCACTACTGCCATTGTCGTGCACCCCGCCCTCATCAATCAATACCTGCAGTTCAGGTACAGTGTTTGAAGCTTCAGGTTAGCTGCTCAGGGATGATGAACAGTAAGGACAACAAGATAGGCAAGGCGTACCGATTAATAGTTCACAGATCACACCCAGTTCATGGATCAGGTATGCGAATTTATAATCAATAAATGCCCCCGACCCCCCACCCGCCAACGCCGCTGCCACACACGCACACACACTAAGCCCCCACCTCACCCCCCCCCCCCCCCCCCCCCCCACTCCCGACCCCCTACACCCACACACTCCCCCCGCCCTTCTTACCCACTAAAGACACACCCTCAAGCCCACTACCCCCTCGCCCCTGCCATCCGCTCCCCCCTCCCCTTCCCCCTCGCCCCTGCCATCCCCTTCCCCCTCCCCTTCCCCTCGCCCGTGCCCCCCCCTTCCCCCTCCCCTTCCCCCTCGCCACTGCCCCCCCCCCCCCCCCCCCCCCCCCCCTCCCCTTCCCTCTCGGGCCTCATCCCCGCCCATTCCACTCCCCTTCCCCTGCCCTACTCCACCCTCGCCCCTGCCCTCTACACCCCAACCCCACCCCACCCCACCCATCCCACCCCTTCAACCCACTCCATCCCACCTCACCAGGACGTGATCGACCTCCAACAAAGAAAGTGGATCCCCCGCATCAGCAAGAGGGGCTCAAGAAAAGCTAGGGCATGCACAGGGAAGCTGCCCAGCAGCTGCGGCAGCAAGAGGGGCTCAAGAAGAGCTAGGGCATGCACAGGGAAGCTGCCAGCAGCTGCAGCAGCAAGAGGGGCCCAAGAAGAGCTAGGGCATGCACAGGGAAGCTGCCCAGCAGCTGCAGCAGCAAGAGGGACCGAAGAAGAGCTAGGGCATGCACAGGGAAGCTGCACAGCAGCTGCAGCAGCAAGCGCAGCGCGACTGGATTGGCCGTGGCAACCGCATGGCCAGCGGCTGCAGCATGTCCTGACTCTCGGGCTCAGCATAAAATGCTTAGCCACATGCATAAGATGGGCGAAGACTAGTCCCCGCGCACGTTGCAATCCTCCAACATCCGCAGCTCAACCTCCGATGTCAGCCTCTGCCATCCAGCCTTCGGGCCCAGGCCTTTTTCCCGCTATATCAAGCGATTGCTAGTTTTTACCCCGTTTTGGGCAAAATTATCCCTATAAACGATTATAAAATGTAAAAAAAGGGTGTGTTTGCTCTTCATGGCCCTTCAAAACCACAAAAGGCTACGAAAGCTATAAAAGGGCTATACAAGCTAGAAAACCACTTTCATATTTGAAAACATTCTGCTTCAGCCAACCAAAACCCGGAGGCATGGGTATGGGGGCTGCACCCCCTCCCCCGGCTGGTTCCTCTGCCTCCATCTCCAATCCTGCCGCTGCTCCTGCACGTCGTGGGGCATCGGTTGTATGCACTGCTTCAGTACCCTCCCAAGGTACTACATGACGTGTGCTACTAAGCCCTAGCGCGCAGGGTTTTGACGCCCAACCGGTAACCAAATTCAAGTTTGTTAGGAAAAGTTCAAGTATGTTCCTGGAAGTTAATTCTGGTATGTCGTGAAGGAGTCGGGGATGTCTCATATACTCCCTGAGAAGTAATGCCTGGTATTCCGAGAAGGGGTCTCAGATGTCCGTTATACGGCCATATAGTCTACCCTGTAACAATGAAATCCCACCTCCCCATTTCCCACCCTTCCTTCAACTGAGGTCATCTGGTAGAGCATAACTGCTGATACCTGGCCTGCAAACTCCTATGTTGCGGCACCACATTCATGAGACGCATCTTCTACAGGCTCCTCGTACATCTTCATTCCCCGTTGGTGTTGGTTGGTCCTTGAGATTTCGTCCCCAACGCAAATTTGGAGAACGAAGTTAATGGATTGATGCATGTTAGGTGCACTTCGTCTGAATTCGTCAGGCAGCAACAGATGGTGAGATAGGTACCCGGCATCTAGGATGCATCTGATTTTCGACGTGCGCCAAATTGGGGAGGGAGGACAGTACCAAGTTGCAGTTCGGCACCTAGCGAACTTGCGGTTTGGATTGAATTCGTCAGGCATTAACTACTTCCTGGCTGGTCAACGCGTAGCAGGTTTAGGCCTTCAGGGCACCTCTTGTCCGCCGTCCTTGGGCCAAACCAGAGTGACCCAATGGGTAAAACCAGACGCTACCGACGTACGAGTTCGGCTGAAAGCTGACATGGCGGGCATGCTACTGCAGCTGAAAGCTTTGGGGTTGGCCCAGTGGCTGGCTCATGGACCTGACTGCGAGCTGCCATGCGCCATGCGTAGCCCCCCAACGAAACTTCTGCAGCAGCAGATCCAACCAGAATTCTGCTCGTTCTCTTAGTCATTCGCGCTAGTATTCTGGCGACCCATGCCCATGCCCGCCCATGCCCCCAGAGTGTCAGAGACCCGTAGGCGCCCGTAGGCGCTTAGGCCCAAGAACAATTTTCCCGGCGGTGATCCGCCCACCATCGTTCCGTTGCCTGGACCTGCCCCGAGCCTGGACCCGGTCCCTAGGTGCCGACATGGAAAGCATACCTTTCTCGGCCTTTTGGCTAAGATCAAGTGTAGTATCTGTTCTGATCAGTATAATAGCTGATTCGAGTCTCATTGAGACTCATGCTGTTATTCTAATTTCTCGTGGGGGACCGGTGCCTCGAAGCTTGCTTCGAGCTCAGTCGACCATGACTTTGGCTTTGCACTACTGCCATTGTCGTGCACCCCGCCCTCATCAATCAATACCTGCAGTTCAGGTACAGTGTTGAAGCTTCAGGTTAGCTGCTCAGGGATGATAAGGACAACACGATAGGAAAGGCGAACCAATTAATAGTTTACAGATCACATCCAGTTCATGGATCAGGTATGCGAATTTATAATCAATAAACGCCCCCGACCCCCCACCCGCCAACGCCGCTGCCACACACGCACACAAACTAAGCCCCCCACCTCCCCCCCCCCCCCCCCACCCCACCCCACTCCCGACCCCCCACACCCACACACTCCCCCCGCCCTTCTTACCCACTAAAGACACACCCTCAAGCCCACTACCCCCTCGCCCCTGCCATCCCCTCCCCCCCTCCCCTTCCCCCTCGCCCCTGCCATCCCCTTCCCCCCTCCCCTTCCCCCTCGCCCCTGCCCCTCTACACCCCACCCCACCCCACCCCACCCTTCCCAACCCCATCCAACCCCACTCCATCCCACCCACCAGGACGTGATCGACCTCCAACAAAGCAAGTGGATCCCCCGCATCAAGCAAGAGGGGCTCAAGAAGAGCTAGGGCATGCACAGGGAAGCTGCCCAGCAGCTGCGGCAGCAAGAGGGGCTCAAGAAGAGCTAGGGCATGCACAGGGAAGCTGCCCAGCAGCTGCAGCAGCAAGAGGGGCCCAAGAAGAGCTAGGGCATGCACAGGGAAGCTGCCCAGCAGCTGCAGCAGCAAGAGGGACCGAAGAAGAGCTAGGGCATGCACAGGGAAGCTGCACAGCAGCTGCAGCAGCAAGCGCAGCGCGACTGGATTGGCGTGGCAACCGCATGGCCAGCGGCTGCAGCATGTCCTGACTCTCGGGCTCAGCATAAAATGCTTAGCCACATGCATAAGATGGGCGAAGACTAGGTCCCGCGCACGTTGCAATCCTCCAACATCCGCAGCTCAACCTCCGATGTCAGCCTCTACCATCCAGCCTTCGGGCCCAGGCCTTTTTCCCGCTATATCAAGCGATTGCTAGTTTTTACCCCGTTTTGGCAAAATTATCCCTATAAACGATTATAAAATGTAAAAAAAGGGTGTGTTTGCTCTTCATGGCCCTTCAAAACCACAAAAGGCTACGAAAGCTATAAAAGGCTATACAAGCTAGAAAACCACTTTCATATTTGAAAACATTCTGCTTCAGCCAACCAAAACCCGGAGGCATGGGTATGGGGGCTGCACCCCCTCCCCCGGCTGGTTCCTCTGCCTCCATCTCCAATCCTGCCGCTGCTCCTGCACGTCGTGGGGCATCGGTTGTATGCACTGCTTCAGTACCTCCCAAGGTACTACATGACGTGTGCTACTGAGCCCTAGCGCGCAGGGTTTTGACGCCCAACCGGTAACTAAATTCAAGTTTGTTAGGAAAAGTTCAAGCATGTTCCTAGAAGTTAATTCTGGTATGTCGTGAAGGAGTCGGGGATGTCTCATATACTCCCTGAGAAGTAATGCCTGGTATTCCGAGAAGGGGTCTCAGATGTCCGTTGTACGGCTATATAGTCTACCCTGTAACAATGAAATCCCACCTCCCCATTTCCCACCCTTCCTTCAACTGAGGTCATCTGGTAGAGCATAACTGCTGATACCTGGCCTGCAAACTCCTATGTTGCGGCACCACATTCATGAGACGCATCTTCTACAGGCTCCTCGTACATCTTCATTCCCCGTTGGTGTTGGTTGGTCCTTGAGATTTCGTCCCCAACGCAAATTTGGAGAACGAAGTTAATGGATTGATGCATGTTAGGTGCACTTCGTCTGAATTCGTCAGGCAGCAACAGATGGTGAGATAGGTACCCCGGCATCTAGGATGCATCTGATTTTCGACGTGCGCCAAATTGGGGAGGGAGGACAGTACCGAGTTGCAGTTCGGCACCTAGCGAACTTGCGGTTTGGATTGAATTCGTCAGGCATTAACTACTTCCTGGCTGGTCAACGCGTAGCAGGTTTAGGCCTTCAGGGCACCTCTTGTCCGCCGTCCTTGGGCCAAACCAGAGTGACCCAATGGGTAAAACCAGACGCTACCGACATACGAGTTCGGCTGAAAGCTGACATGGCGGGCATGCTACTGCAGCTGAAAGCTTTGGGGTTGGCCCAGTGGCTGGCTCATGGACCTGACTGCGAGCTGCCATGCGCCATGCGTAGCCCCCCAACGAAACTCCTGCAGCAGCAGATCCAACCAGAATTCTGCTCGTTCTCTTAGTCATTCGCGCTAGTATTCTGGCGACCCATGCCCATGCCCGCCCATGCCCCCCGAGTGTCAGAGGCCCGTAGGCGCCCGTAGGCGCTTAGGCGCAAGAACAATTTTCCCGGCGGTGATCCGCCCACCATCGTTCCGTTGCCTGGACCTGCCCCGAGCCTGGATCCGGTCGCTAGGTGACGACTAGGAAAGCATACCTTTCTCGGCCTTTTGGCTAAGATCAAGTGTAGTATCTGTTCTGATCAGTATAATAGCTGATTCGAGTCTCATTGAGACTCATGCTATTATTCTAATTTCTCGTGGGGGACCGGTGCCTCGAAGCTTGCTTCGAGCTCGGTCGAGCATGACTCTGGCATTGCACTACTGCCATTGTCGTGCACCCCGCCCTCATCAATCAATACCTGCAGTTCAGGTACAGTGTTTGAAGCTTCAGGTTAGCTGCCCAGGGATGATGAACAGTAAGGACAACAAGATGGGAAAGCGTACCGATTAATAGTTCACAGATCACACCCAGTTCATGGATCAGGTATGCGAATTTATAATCAATAAATGCCCCCGACCCCCCACCCGCCAACGCCGCTGCCACACACGCACACACACTAATCCCCCCACGTCACCCCCCCACCCACCCCACTCCCGACCCCCCACACCCACACACTCCCCCCGCCCTTCTTACCCACTAAAGACACACCCTCAAGCCCACTACCTCCTCGCCCCTGCCATCCGCTCCCCCCTCCCCTTCCCCCTGGCATCTGCCATCCCCTTCCCCCTCCCCTTCCCCCTCGCCCGTGCCCTCCCCTTCCCCCTCCCCTTCCCCCACACCACTGCCCCCCCCCCCCCCCCTCCCCTTCCCTCTCGGCCTCTCCCCGCCCATTCCACTCCCCTTCCCCCTGCCCTACTCCACCCTCGCCCCTGCCCCTCTACACCCCACCCCACCCCACCCATCCCAACCCCATTCAACCCCACTCCATCCCACCTCACCAGGACGTGATCGACCTCCAACAAAGAAAGTGGATCCCCCGCATCAAGCAAGAGGGGCTCAAAAAGACCTAGGGCATGCACAGGGAAGCTGCCCAGCAGCTGCGGCAGCAAGAGGGGCTCAAGAAGAGCTAGGGCATGCACAGGGAAGCTGCCCAGCAGCTGCAGCAGCAAGAGGGGCCCAAGAAGAGCTAGGGCATGCACAGGGAAGCTGCCCAGCAGCTGCAGCAGCAAGAGGGACCGAAGAAGAGCTAGGGCATGCACAGGGAAGCTGCACAGCAGCTGCAGCAGCAAGCGCAGCGCGACTGGATTGGCGTGGCAACCGCATGGCCAGCGGCTGCAGCATGTCCTGACTCTCGGGCTCAGCATAAAATGCTTAGCCACATGCATAAGATGGGCGAAGACTAGGTCCCGCGCACGTTGCAATCCTCCAAAATCCGCAGCTCAACCTCCGATGTCAGCCTCTGCCATCCAGCCTTTGGGCCCAGGCCTTTTTCCCGCTATATCAAGCGATTGCTAGTCTTTACCCCGTTTTGGCAAAATTATCCCTATAAACGATTATAAAATGTAAAAAAAGGGTGTGTTTGCTCTTCATGGCCCTTCAAAACCACAAAAGGCTACGAAAGCTATAAAAGGCTATACAAGCTAGAAAACCACTTTCATATTTGAAAACATTCTGCTTCAGCCAACCAAAACCCGGAGGCATGGGTATGGGGGCTGCACCCCCTCCCCCGGCTGGTTCCTCTGCCTCCATCTCCAATCCTGCCGCTGCTCCTGCACGTCGTGGGGCATCGGTTGTATGCACTGCTTCAGTACCTCCCAAGGTACTACATGACGTGTGCTACTAAGCCCTAGCGCGCAGGGTTTTGACGCCCAACCGGTAACCAAATTCAAGTTTGTTAGGAAAAGTTCAAGCATGTTCCTAGAAGTTAATTCTGGTATGTCGTGAAGGAGTCGGGGATGTCTCATATACTCCCTGAGAAGTAATGCCTGGTATTCCGAGAAGGGGTCTCAGATGTCCGTTGTACGGCTATATAGTCTACCCTGTAACAATGAAATCCCACCTCCCCATTTCCCACCCTTCCTTCAACTGAGGTCATCTGGTAGAGCATAACTGCTGATACCTGGCTTGCAAACTCCTATGTTGCGGCACCACATTCATGAGACGCATCTTCTACAGGCTCCTCGTACATCTTCATTCCCCGTTGGTGTTGGTTGGTCCTTGAGATTTCGTCCCCAACGCAAATTTGGAGAACGAAGTTAATGGATTGATGCATGTTAGGTGCACTTCGTCTGAATTCGTCAGGCAGCAACAGATGGTGAGATAGGTACCCGGCATCTAGGATGCATCTGATTTTCGACGTGCGCCAAATTGGGGAGGGAGGACAGTACCGAGTTGCAGTTCGGCACCTAGCGAACTTGCGGTTTGGATTGAATTCGTCAGGCATTAACTACTTCCTGGCTGGTCAACGCGTAGCAGGTTTAGGCCTTCAGGGCACCTCTTGTCCGCCGTCCTTGGGCCAAACCAGAGTGACCCAATGGGTAAAACCAGACGCTACCGACATACGAGTTCGGCTGAAAGCTGACATGGCGGGCATGCTACTGCAGCTGAAAGCTTTGGGGTTGGCCCAGTGGCTGGCTCATGGACCTGACTGCGAGCTGCCATGCGCCATGCGTAGCCCCCCAACGAAACTTCTGCAGCAGCAGATCCAACCAGAATTCTGCTCGTTCTCTTAGTCATTCGCGCTAGTATTCTGGCGACCCATGCCCATGCCCGCCCATGCCCCCCGAGTGTCAGAGGCCCGTAGGCGCCCGTAGGCGCTTAGGCCCCAGAACAATTTTCCCGGCGGTGATCCGCCCACCATCGTTCCGTTGCCTGGACCTGCCCCGAGCCTGGATCCGGTCGCTAGGTGACGACTTGCAAAGCATACCTTTCTCGGCCTTTTGGCTAAGATCAAGTGTAGTATCTGTTCTGATCAGTATAATAGCTGATTCGAGTCTCATTGAGACTCATGCTATTATTCTAATTTCTCGTGGGGGACCGGTGCCTCGAAGCTTGCTTCGAGCTCGGTCGAGCATGACTTTGGCATTGCACTACTGCCATTGTCGTGCACCCCGCCCTCATCAATCAATACCTGCAGTTTAGGTACAGTGTTTGAAGCTTCAGGTTAGCTGCTCAGGGATTACATTACATTACATTACATTACATGTTAAAGTCTACTTGACACCGCGAGGGTGTATGAGACTCTGTGCTTTAAACAAAAATAAAAAGCACCCACAAAGCAAAAAACCCCATTATATCAGGGGTGTGTCGAGGACAAACAAACCAAACTCCCAACCACCGTTTTGGTGGCGTAGGTATTAAACCCCTTAGAGCCGGACCCAGATCTCAACCACTTACAGTGGCGGAGGTAAGAAGCTAACAAATGAGAAGTCACAAGAAGAAGAAAAAAAGGGATGATAAATTACGGTGCCACGAAGCAGTCCAGGGCTTCCTGTCTTGCTCTTCTACAAGTAGAAAGATAGTCGGCTAGGTTGCTCCAAAAAGACTTAGTGCCATTTCCATTCATAAAGGTTCTGAATGTGGAATCGCAGAATTCCACATTCCATACGGTTAAGTTGGTATCCTCATGGACATGCCTATAAATATCTGTAAACAGCTTCTGGTAGCGGAGGCGAATATCATTATAAAAAGGGCACTCAAACATATGCATTTCATCCTCAGGTTTTTGGAACCCACACATTTGACAGTGTCTCATTGAGCGAGGGATGTGTGCTCTATCCACCACCCTCATTCTTTCTGTGTTCAGCCAATGGGAACCCATTCTAAACTGTGCTATAGAACGAATCTGATCCTGCTTATGTAAGGCGGATGTAAAGGGAATCAAGCCATTCTCATCATTGCTGTTGGCTGCGAACCATTTTTGGTATCGGAGGCGTTTAAAGCCAACCCTTCTCTCATCAGGGATGTCTCTAACTGCATTGGTGTCACTTGGGTACTTAAACCTCCATGACTCAAAAACTTCAGACATAATACCTTCGACATCGACAGCCTCCAAAATGTTGATGTTTTTACTGGATCCTAGCTTGTGGAGAGCACAACGCAAGTCATGAACCCAGCCAGTGTTGGAGTCAAAAGATTCCTCAAGAGCCATTCTAATGAGATCCTCAGGTTCTTTATGTATGGTCTTGTTCCAGAAGCGCAAAGCTTGTTTAAGCCAAGCAAAACACAACGGGGTTCTACCCAGCTCTTCCATGATAATATTAGATGTAGTAGATTGGCAAACACCCAACATTTGTTTAAGTATACCTCTATGCCATTTCTCACAAGCATGGTCATTTGAGATAAGTGTGTTGTTCAGAATAGAAGGAGCCCACACCTCACAGCCAAAATTCAGGATAGGTTGTACAAGAGAATCAAACAGGTGGGTGACAATATCAATATTGTATATCTCCATAGTATGGCATCGCCTACGGAGCATGTGGTGTGCCTTTTGGGCCTTAGTGAGCATCCTAGAAAAAGCAGCTTTTGCACGATTGCTTGAGTCACCATCCACAAAGAGGGATCCCAAGTAGATAAAAGATAACTTTGTAGAAAGTTGTGCTCCATCATAGACAAATTTGTAATCAGGATCCATGCGGGCCTCATCACAGAATTGCTTGTTGAAAACGACAATCTCAGTTTTCTTTATATTCACAGCCATCTTAGTAGCCTCACAGAAATCTCTCAGACAGTCAAGCATCGCTTGCATATCTGCCGGGGATTCTGCCATTATAGCTAGGTCATCAGCATAAAGTAACAGTTGCAGAATCTTTCCCCTAAGCTCAGCCCCTACATTTGGGAGCTTGGATTGGAGGAACGATTCAATTCTATCAATGAACAGACCGAATAGGAGTGGGGATAGGGGGTCTCCTTGTTTAACTCCTACAAGGGATGGAAAGGAGGATCCAATGTCCCCATGTAGGCGAACTTGGAAAACAACATGAATATACATGGACTTCAGAATACTGAGATAGGGGTCCTTGACTCCTAGCCTTGCTAAGCAATCCCATAGCAAGGGATGATGAACAGTAAGGACAACTAGTTTGGAAAGGTGACCGATTAATAGTTTACAGATCACATCCAGTTCATGGATCAGGTATGCGAATTTATAATCAATAAATGCCCCCCACATGCCACACACGCACACACACTAAGCCCCCCACCTCACCCCCCCACCCACCCCACTCCCGACCCCCCACACCCACACACTCCCCCCGCCCTTCTTACCCACTAAAGACACACCCTCAAGCCCACTACCCCCTCGCCCCTGCCATCCCCTCCCCCCTCCCCTTCCCCCTCGCCCCTGCCCTCCCCTTCCCCCTCCCCTCCCCTTTCCCCTCGCCTTCCCCCTCGCCCCCCCCCCCCCCCCCCCCCCTCCCCTTCCCTCTCGGCCTCTCCCCGCCCATTGCACTCCCCTTCCCCCTGCCCTACTCCACCCTCGCCCCTGCCCCTCTACACCCCACCCCACCCCACCCATCCCCATCCAACCCCACTCCATCCCACCCCACCAGGACGTGATCGACCTCCAACAAAGAAAGTGGATCCCCCGCATCAAGCAAGAGGGGCTCAAGAAGAGCTAATTATTTGAGACAGTTTTTTTGAAAAGAAGGGAAATGGATATGGAGCTTGATACAAAAATCGATACAGTTTACGGTATCCAATGAGGCAGCATCCCTTGTAGTGGTGCTCTGAGTGAGAGTGAGAGTGAGAGTGAGAGTGAGAGTGAGAGTGAGTGAGAGAGAGAGAGAGAGAGAGAGAGAGAGAGAGAGAGAGAGAGAAAGAGAGAAAGAGAGAGAATTACATGATTTTGTAACATTTCTCACAATATATATATGTAACACGTACCTTCTCATTTGCAGTTTCTGGGGCCACATTTCAACATCCACATCACAGTTTGCGACTGTGCAGAACCCACTGTAAAAATGGAAGGCAAGAAGCAGAAATAAATAAGAAGACTGTAGGAAAATAAATGAGTGGAAAAAAAGAAAATCGATTTTGTAGTGTGAACACGTCGATGTCGGGGAAGGGCAAAATCTGACCAAAATCGGCCAAACCAAACGCAGTGTAGACCACCCCTTACATAGCTTTTACTATTTCCCCACCAGCAGCAGGACCTGGACAAGTCTTTAAACTGTCTGATCCACTTAGTGACGGTATTGTACTTCATGATGATGAAGAAGAGGATGAAGAGATTTCAAGTCCACTGCGTACTGGCATGCAAAAACAAAAAGGCACTTGCGTGAAACAAGCAGTTACAAGTAGCAGCTTCTAGGCAGCTCCCTCGGCTGGCCATCCCTTACGCAGCTTCTAGGCAGCTCCCTCAGCTGGCTATCCCATATGCAGCTTCTAGGCAGCTCCCTTGATCTGGCTATCCAGCCCAATCTAAAGCAACCTAGTGCACCTGGAAGCTGACATAATCAGCTTTACAACACTGCTGACATCTCAAGGCTTGGCCCAATAGCCAGCTCAAGGAGCTGCCAAGAAGCTACTAAGAAAGCCGATAAGATAATGAATGCTACCCTGGCTGGCCCCCTCAACCTCACGCCTTGTCATAAAGTACAGGATATCAAAATAGCCTTCAGGGATTTACCTATCAGCAAGCAAGCAAGCAAGCAAGCAAGCAAGCGAGCAAGCAAGCAAGGTGACTTCTAAAAGTGACCCCCCCCCCCCCCCCCCCCCCCCAAACTTTGACAGAACCCTGTATCTACATGCCAGCATGACGGTCGTACTACCCCATGTGATCCCATACGCAGCAGTGACACGTCAGCAAACTTCCTAGGCTTAATAATCCTGGCGGCCAGGTACACACAGGCCATCAATACTCGCGCCCCCCCCCTGGTCACCAGGTAGGAATTCTGCGACACCGAAATATAGGTCCAACTCTCTGTGCACATGCAATCATCACGATCGTACTGCCTCATGTGATCCCATACGCAGCAGGGACATGTCAGCATACCTCCTAGGCTACGCAATCCTGGCGACCAGGTACCACAGGCCATAAGCACACTCCCCCCCCCCCCCTGGTCACCAGGTACACACAGGCCATAAGCACACTCCCCCCCCCCCCTGGTCACCAGGTACACACAGGCCATAAGCACACTCCCCCCCCCCCCCCCCCCCTGGTCACCAGGTACACACAGGCCATAAGCACACTCCCCCCCCCCCCCCCCCCCCTGGTCACCAGGTACACACAGGCCATAAGCACACTCCCCCCCCCCTGGTCACCAGGTACACACAGGCCATGAGCACACTCCCCCCCCCCCCTGTCAAACCAAACACAGGCCATTAAACCACTCCCCCCCCCCCCCCCCCCCCCCCCCCCTGGTCACCAGGTACACACAGGCCATAAGCACACTCCCCCCCCCCCCCCCCCTGGTCACCAGGTAGGAATTCTGCGACACCGAAATATAGGTCCAACTCTCTGTGCACATGCAATCATCACGATCGTACTGCCCCATGTGATCCCATTCGTAGCAGTGACACATCAGCAAACTTCCTGGGCTTAATAATCCTGGCGACCAGGTACACACAGGCCATCAATACACTCACACCACCGGTCACCAGGTAGGCTATACCCAGAAATGGGTTACGCCCCCCCAGCCAGGTGGTGGTGGTCAACACCAAGTGCTTCTCTCCGTCGAACGAGTATGTGTTGTACTGGTTAATCACACGGACAGTTATGGTGTCCCCTTCTTGGAGATCGATATCTTCAATCTTGCCCCACGGTTTTCGAAACGTGGGCAGGGCAGCCAGCCTCATCCAGTTAATGAAGCGCTCGTCCTGTTAGCCATGGGCATGGAAAGGGTAGGGAGGGTGTAGGGTTTAGGGGGTTTTCCATGGAAAGGGTGGAGAGCAAGTGATCACGGTTTTTAGGGTTTAGGGGTTTTCCATGGGCATGCAATAGGGTGGGGAGCGAGTGCTCACGGTTTATGGAAGGTGGGCAGGGCAGCCAGCCCCATCCAGTTGATGAAGCGCTCGTCCTGTTAGCCATGGGCATGGAAAGGGTGGGGAGGGTGTAGGGTTTAGGGGTTTTCCATGGGCATGCAAAAGGGTGGGGAGCGAGTGATCAGGGTTTTGAAATATCAGAGTTTAGGGTTTAGGGGGTTTCAAAAGGGTTGAGAGCGAGTGATCAGGTTTTTGAGTTATCAGGGTTTGTAGGCATCAGTTTTTTTAGTTATCAGGGAAGCCAACCTTATCAAGTTTATGATGCGCTTGTCCTGTTGGCCATGGGTTTAGGGTTTACGAAGACCGGTCAGCCCCCCAAAACCATACCCACATACCCGCACACACTAGTTGACGACATGCATGGAAAGGGTGGAGAGCAATTGGTCAGAGCAAGAAGGCAGGTCAGCCTCCCCCCCCCCCCCCCCCCCCCCCCACACACACACACACACACACAGACACCCACACCCATACCCACATACACACACACACATTAGTTGGCGACATACATGGAAAGGGTGGAGAGCAATTAGTCAGAGCAAGAAGGCAGGTCAGCCCCCCCCCCCCCCCCCCCCCCCCCCCCCCCCCCCCCCCCCCCCCCCCCCCCCCCCACCCCCACCCATCTCCCCCCCCCCCCACCCCTCCCCCCCCCACCCTCCTGCCCCCCCCCAGGCAACCCCCCCCCCCCACCCCAACCACCTCAAAGTCAGCCCCATACCCGCCCCCCCACCCCCCCCCAGCTAACCCCCCCCCCCCCCAACCCCCCGAAACCACCGCCCCGCCCCCCCGAGCCCCGTCCCCCGCCCCTACCACCCTCGACCAAGCAACTCGCCCCAAAACCCCGCCCGAAACCCCGGCCAAGCACCCACCCCCCCTACCCCACGGCCGGAAACCCCCCCCCCCCCCCCGGACCAGCCGCCTCACCCCCCTCCCCCGCCCCCCCCCCCCCCTCCCCACCACCCCCCCGCCCCACCCACCCCCCACCAAACCCCACTACCCACCCCCACCCCCATACACCCACATACACCCACACACACTAGTTTTGGCGACATGCATGGAAATGTGGAGAGCTAATTAGTCGAGCACGAAGCAGGTCAGCCTCCCCCCCCCCCCCCCCCCCCCCCACAACACCCACAACACAGACACCCACACCCATACCCACTACACCCACACAACTAGTTGGCTACATGCATGGAAGGGTGCGAGCAATTGGTCAGAGCAAGAGTCGGTCAGCCTCCCCCCCCCCCCCCCCCCCCCCACCACACACATCACAACACACCACACCCACATCCACCTACCCCCCCACCTAGTGGCTACATGCATGGAATGGTGGAGAGCATTGGTCCGAGCAAGAAGACAGGTCAGCCTCCCCCCCCCCCCCCCCCCCCCACACACACCACCTCACACCCCCTACCCACATACACCTCACACACTAGTTGCCATGGGCATGGAAAGGTTATGAGCGAGTGGTCAGAGCAAGAGGCATAGTCAGCCCTCCCCCCCCCCCCCCCCCTCCCCCCCACCCACCTACACCCACCTACACCCACATACCCACATACACCCACACACACTAATTGGCGACATGCATGGAAAGGGTGGAGAGCAATTGGTCAGAGCAAGAAGACAGGTCAGCCTCCCCCCCCCACCCCCACCCCCACCCACATACAACCCTCACACACTAGTTGGCCATGGGCATGGAAAGGGTTATGAGCGAGTGGTCAGAGGAAGAAGGCAGGTCAGCCCCCCCCCCCTCCCCCCCCCCCCCCCCCCCCCGCACACACACACACATACACACACACACACAGAAAAACAACTCCCCTAACCCACATCCACCCACCTGTTGGAAACTGCAGGTGATGTTGCCTCCCCCACGGTACTCACTGGCCATGGGCATGCCCCTCACACTCACACACACTCAGCCCTTCCTCCCCCCCAATCCAGCCATCCACCCACCTCTTGGACGGTGCCAGTGATGTTGCCTCCCTCACGGTACTCGCTGACCACGAGCATGCCCCTCAAACCCACACCCACTCAGCCCCCCCCCAGCCATCCACCCACCTCTTGGACTGTGCCGGTGATGTTGCCTCCCCCACAGCACTCGTTCAAAGGGTGGGGAGAGGGTGATTAGAGTTTAATCATACAGGTCCCCCCCCTCCCCCACCTCCCCCCCCCCTCCCCCCCCCCCCCCCCCCCCCCAACCCACACACAAAAACTCCGCGTCTCCACCCAGCCACCCACCCTCTTGGACCTCGCTGGTGATGTTGCCTTCCCCAAGGTACGCGCTGGCCATGGGCATGCCCTTCACACACACACACACACACTCAGCCCCCCCCCCCCACCCCACACACACACCCGCCCAGCCCCACACTCCCCTTCCCCCCCCCCACCCAGCCACCCACCTCTTGGACCTCGCTGGTGATGTTGCCTCCCCCAAGGTACTCGCTGGCCATGGGCATGCCCTTCACACACACACACACTCAGCCCCCCCTCCCCCCCCCCCCCCCCCCCCCCCCCCCCAGCCATCCACCCACCTCTTGGACACTGCTGGTGATGTTGCCTCCCCCAAGGTACTCGCTGGCCATGGGCATGCCCTTCACACACACACACACACTCAGCCCCCCCCCCCCCCCCCCCCCCCCCCCAGCCACCCACCTCTTGGACACTGCCGGTGATGTTGCCTCCCCCACGGTACTCATTGAGCTTTGGGTTGAACCATGAGGGGGTGTAGTTTGCAAAGAGGTGGTTCACGTCTGAAGCGTAGGCTATGCCCTTGGAAGAGACCTCCAATACATTGGGTCCCACTCCACCACGTGTTAGGGACAACTGGGGGGGAGGGGTATGGATTTTAGGGGGATAGATTCTTTCTCTTCTTTTTCTTTTTTGCATTGGACGAGACCTCCAGTACATTGGGCCCCACTCCACCACGTGTGAGTGACAACTGAAGGGAGGGGGTGGGGGTGGGGGTGGGGGTGGGGGGGGGGGGGAGGGGTTTTCATATCTCAGTTTTGATTTTTTTTTCTTTTTATGTCTTTTTGGTTTGATTTCTTTCCCTTAGAAGAGACCTTCAGTACGTTGGGTCCCGCTCCACCATGTGTGAGTAACAACTGAAGGAAGGGGAGGTGTGTGGGGAGGGAGGGGGGTGGGGTTTTAGATCTCAGTTTGTGTTTTTGTTTGTTTGTTTTTGGTTTGTTTTTCCCTTGGAAGAGACCTCCAGTACATTGGGTCCCACTCCACCACGTGTTAGGGACAACTGGGGGGAGGGGTATGGATTTGAGGGGTATGGATTTTAGTGGGGGTGGGGGTGGGGGTGGGGGGGAGGGGGAGGTTTTTTTTTGGGTTTAAGATTTTAGTTTTTTTTTTTTTTTTTTTCCTTTTTTGCTTGTTTTGCCCTTGGAAGAGACCTCCAGTACATGGGGACACTCCACCACGTGTTAGGGACAACTGGGGGGGAGGGGTAAGGATTTGAGGGGTAAGGATTTGAGGGGGATAGATTGTTTTCTCTTCTTTTTCTTTTTTCCCTTGGAAGAGACCTCCAGTACATTGGGTCCCACTCCACCACGTGCTAGGGACAACTGGGGGGGAGGGGTATGGATTTGAGGGGTATGGTTTTAGGGGTATGGTTTTAGGGGTAGTGATTTTGGGGGTATGAGGGAATGGATTTTAGGGGTACTGATTTTAGGGGTATGAGGGAATGGATTTTAGGGGTAGTGATTTTGGGGGTAGTGGTTTTAGGGGGATGGATTTTTGTTTTTTGTTTCTTTTTCGTCTTGGAAGAGACCTCGAGCTCGTTGGGAAGCACTCGACCACTAGTGAGGGACAACTGGGGGGTGGGAGATCGAATTTAGGGGATGGATTTTACATATCAGTTATATTTTATCTGTTAATGTTTGTTTTGCCAGTAGAAGAGACCTCCAGCTTGTTGGGACCCCCTCCACCAAGAGGGACAACTGAGGGGGGACTGGGGGGGAGGACATAAATTTTAGGGGGATAGATTTTAGGGGAATAGATTTTAGGGGAATAGATTTAAGGGGGATGGATTTAAGAGGGATGGATTTTTTCTCTCTTCTATTTTCTTTTAGCCTCTGAAGAGACCTCAAGCTCGTTGGGACCCACTTCACCACGTGTGAAAGACAACTCTAGGGAGAGGGCTGGATTTTAGGGGGATGGATTTTTTCTCATTTTTTCTTCCTTGCTTTGGAAGAGACTTCCAGCTAGTTTGGAACCACTCCACCACGCATGAGAATACATAAATACACACATATGTAGTAATGTTAAATATGTGTATATATACATAAATAAATAAACAACTCTATGTTAAGCCTTGTGACGAGTTGTGCGATTAAGGGGGGCAGCCCATGCTGGCGCTGGGGCCGAACACAAAATATCGAGGGTCTCAATAGTAATGATAACTCCTGGTAGGGCGTGGTATTAAGGGATCCCTGTCTTACATCGGTATGGAACGAGCTCCTACTTTACCTAGACTAAGCTACCACGGCGGTTGACAGCGACCGCAAACTCGCACCGCGCACCAGCAGGGATTCGAACCCTGCACCTTCTGATTTCAACGAGCTCTACCATTGAGCCAATCGTCAAATCTCGAGGGTCTCATTAATAGGGGGCGGCTATGTTATATAATATTAGTGAATAAAAAATATTATACAATAGTCGGACGAGCCACCTCACCAGAATTTTGAATTAATTTAAAACTAATCTTATTGTGACACTATATTAATATTAGTGTATGTTAGTTTTTCAAACACTAATATTAGTTGCCGTAAGCCTCTTTCGGTGATATCCATTGGTCTAGTGGTAGACTGAATCACTATAATAATGAAGAGTCAGGGGTTCGACTCCCCCTTCGGTCGCTCTTGGCGTTGCAGGTCGTCGTCAACCGCGATGGTAGCTTATCCAGTTGAGGTAGGAGACCGCTCCCCACCCGCGTACGACGGGCTCCCTTAACACCACGCCCCACCAGGCGTTATCATTACCTTTTTGTTAGTTGCCGTTCCCTACTCATTAGGTTCTTCACTTCATGTGGGAACACGTGGACACACATACGTTCCGCATAAGAATCATTGAAGGACGGCCAAGCTATAATTAATATTAATATTTAAATACATGAATACGTACTGCATACAAATCATTGAAGTACGAAAAAGCTATACTTAATTGAAACATTCAAAATGTATTAATATGAATGTATATATTAATACGTACCGCATAAGAATCATTGAAGTACAACCAATATATAATACATTGTAATCTTTGAACATATTAATATGAATATATTAATACATACCGCATATGAATCATTGAACTACGACCAGGCTTTAATACTATTTAATATTTACATTTATGAAGATGAATATATTAATACGTACCGCATAAGAATCATCGAAGTATGAGATACGACCAAGACATAATAATTTGTAATATTTTAATATATTAATATGAATATATATTAATACGTACCACATAAGAAGTATTGAAGTACGATCAATATATAATACATTGTACTATTTAAATATATTAATACGAATATATATTTAATACGTACTGCATAAGAATCATTGAAGTACGACCAATATATAATACATTGTAATCGTTTAATATATTAATATGAATATATTAATACGTACCGTATAAGAATCATTGAAGTACGACCAAGCTGTCAGGCCACATGGGTTGATGGGGGGCTCTGAGGGGTCACCCAAATAAGCATCTTGAGGATCACACTCAGACGAAGATCCCGTCACACTTTTGTTAACAAGCTGCTCATCACTCCGACTCCTCACATATCTGCATGCAACAAATGTAATACAATTTAATACAATTACATACAAGTTAATGGTATTCAATACAATGACATTGAACTTAAAGCTTGAGGATCACACGCAGACAAACAGCCCCTCACACTTTTGTTCACAAGCTGCTCGTCACTCCGACTCCTCACATATCTGCATGCAACAAACTAAATTGAATTCATTAATGTCACGTTTTTTTTTACTAGGCATGAGGTTGAGGGGGCCAGCCCGTTCGCTTGCGCTGGGGCCAAACGCAAATATACAAGGAATAATTGAATCTTGAGGTCTACGTTCAGACGGAGAGCCCGTCACACTTTTGTTCACAAGTTGCTTGTCACTCTGACTCCTCACACAGCTGCATGCAACAAATTTAAGTGAACACATCAATCAATGGTACACTTTGTGACGAGGCAAGACATTGAGGGGGCCAGCCCGTTGTAATGGGGACTAGATAAACCTAAACCCTAAACCCTAAACACAAGACATCTCAGCACGACACTCACAAAAAAAACATATTGAATCCATTCCATTTCCTACCTTCCATGGTTCTAAAACATGCTATGGATCTCGCACACAACATCACGCAACACATCGCGACACAAACAGAAACAAGTTATATGCAGCGTCGCAAGGGGCATTACAAATTGGCGGAGAGTGTTCGCGACGGAGCGACAGGTGGCAACAGAAGCGAGGTAGTTACGTGACCATTGGCTGACGTGTCAGGCTTTGTCTCAGTCAAATGGTCGGTGGGTCGGTCGGACAGACAAATGGGTAACCCTGGGGGAATCCAACTCCCTTGAAGAAGGGGCCCCGCCCAAAAACCTAGAGAATCCATGCCATTACCTACCTTCCATGGTTCTGATACATATATTATGGATCTCATACATAACACACCACGTCACAACACAGCACATCACATCAAACAAACAAGCAAACAAACAAAAACACAGCACAGCACAGCAAACAGAACATGATGAATACATGCAATTACCATCTATCCATGCCATTACCTACCTTCTATGGTTCTGATACATATTATGGATCTCATACACAACTGGACACATCGCAACACAACACAACAAACAGAGGATGTTGAATCCAAATTTTTTGAATCCAAATCCAAATCCAAATCCAAAAATGTTGAATCCAAATCCATTACCCACCTTCTATGGTTCTGTTACATGTTATGGATCTCATACATAACACAGCACATCGCAATAAAGCACATCACAACACAGCACAGCACAACAAACAAACACACAGAACAAACAAAACATCAAAAACACAGCACAACAAACAGAACATGTTGAATCCATGCCTTTACCTACCTTCTATGGTTCTGATACATATTATGGATCTCATACATAACGTAGATGGGCGACTTCATCTCCTTTGTTACGGCAAGGGTCAAGTCACACGACAGCTGTTGCTCTTGACCAGCATTCTGCAAAAAACAATTAATGCTATTTTTTGAGTTGATGTAATGGGTATATAAATTAAATTCAAATTATATTTGTTGGTTTGTTGAATGGGTAACTTTCATGGGTACATAATGCTGATGGGTGGATTCATCTCCTCTGTCAGGGTAAGGGTCAAGTCACATAGCAGCTGCTCCAGACAAGCATTCTGCACAACAGAATTGAATGCATTTGTATGCGTGAATTTAATGGGCACATAATGCTGATGGGTGGATTCATCTCCTCTGCCAGGGTAAGGGTCAAGTCACATAGCAGCTGCTCCAGACCAGCATTCTGCACAACATAATTGAATGCATTTGTATGCGTGAATTTAATGGGTACATAATGCTGATGGGTGGATTCATCCCCTCTGTCACAGTAAGGGTCAAGTCACATTACAGCTGCTGCTCCTGACTAGCATTCTGCACAATTGGATGGGCTAATTAAAGTCGATTCAATTCAATTCAAGGGAATTTAATGCGTTCATTTAATTCAATTCAATCAAATGTAATGGTTTAATTTAATTTAATTCGATATAACTTAATGGGTACATAATGTAACTGGGTGATTCATCCCCTCTGTCACAGTAAGGGTCAAGTCACATAACAGCTGCTGCTCCTGACTAGCACTCTGCACAATCGGATGTGTTACTTCACTTCAACTCAAGCAAATTTAATGGGTTAATCAAATTTAATTTAAAATGTAATGGGTTAATTCAACTAAACCCAATCATATTCAATGGCTTAATTTGACTAAAACCAATCTTATTCAATGACTTAGTTTAATGGGTTCATAACGTAACTGGGTGATTTCATCTCCTCTGTCACGGTAGGGTCAATCCACATAACAGATGCTGCTCCTAACCAGCATTCTGCACAATTGGCTGGGTTAATTTAACTGTATATAATTTAATTTAATGGCTTAGTTTAATGGGTACTCAACGTACCTGGGTGTTTCATTTGTATGCGTTGATTTAATGGGTATATAACATAGATGGGGGGGGTTCATCTCCTCTTCCAGGGTAAGGGTCAAGTCACACAACAGCTGCTGCTCCAGACCAGCATTCTGCATGAAAAATAATAAATGCATTTGTATGCGTTAATTTAACAGGTACATTACACAGATGGGGAGGGGGGGGGGGGGGGGGGGGGGGGGGGGGGGGGGTCATCTCCTCTATCACGGTAAGGATCAAGTCACATAACAGCTGCTGCTCCAGACCAGCAGTCTTCACAATTGGATAGGTTAATGTAACATTATTCGATTTAGTTGAATGGCTTAGTTTCATGGGGATGTAACGTAACTGGGTGATTTCATTTGTATGCGTTAATTTAATGGGTATCTAACATAGATGGAGGGGTTTCATCTCCTCTTCCAGGGTAAGGGTAAAGTCACACGATAGCTATTGACGCCGGCCAGCATTCTGCAAAAAACAATTGATTGCATTTGTATGCGTTAATTAAATGGGTATATTACATAGATGGGGGGGGGGGGGGGGGGTCATCTCCTCTGTCACGTTAAGGTTTGGGTTACACGACAGCTGCTGCTCCTAACCAGCATTCTGCAAAACATAATTGACGCACACAAGAAGATAACCAGCTGCATGCACCCACCAATCCATCTACTCAGGTCAGCCCACCCTGAGCAATACTTGCATACTCTTTTTCTTTTTTTGTCTCCTTGGCTACAGCTTACTTTGTATGGATCTATATCTATATATAGTCTATCTATCTATCTATCTATCTATCTATCTATCTATCTATCTATCTATCTATCTATCTATCTACCTATCTATCTACCTATCTATCTATCTATCTATCTATCTATCTATCTATTTACCTATCTATCTATCTATCTATCTATCTATCTATCTATCTATCTATCTATTTACCTATCTATCTATCTATCTATCTATCTATCTATCTATCTATCTATCTATCTATCTATCTATATTGTGTCCTATTGGCTACAGCTTAGTTTTTTAATCTATCTAAAAGTTTACACTGTCTTACTTGGGACAAACTATTGAGGCAAGGTGACTCTTACACTTACTCCCCCACCCCCCCCCCCCCCCCCACACACCCACACCCCCCCCACCCCCCCCACCCCCCCCACCCACACCACTACCATTACCACCCACCTCACTCCACACCACCCCACCCCCACCATTACCACCCACCCCACCCACCACACACCCTCACCACCCACCATCACACCCACCGCACCCACCCCACCACCACATTACCACCCCCCCACCTCACCACCCACCCCACCACCACCATTACACCCACCCACCTCACCACCACCACCACCCACCACACCCTCACCACCCCCCTACCCCACCCCCCACCACCACCCAAACTCACCTCACCCCACCCCCACCCCCACCCATACCACCCACCTCATCCACCACCACCACCACCCACCACCATTCCACCCACAACCACATACCACACCTCACCTCACCCCACCCCACCACCACCATTACCACCCACCTCACCTCACCCCACCCTCTCCTCCGAATGCTTTGCCTGGTACCAGCTCAGGTAGTTGATTTCACCAAATTTACTTATGTCTTCAAATCAGCAGGCAGGGGGAGAAGGCGAAAACGAAATATCACTGCTCTTTACTTTTTCGATTCGGCCGTCTGGCTACGAAGAGAAGGGCATTCAGCTACCAGCTCTTGATCCCATATTGTAGCTGAGAACTTGCAAAAAGTAGCCGAGTCTATGAATCCTGCTCATGTACCATGCATGCCTCCCAATCCATGTTTAGATGAATGGTAGAGCTCAATCGTAGAGCTCCTAAAACGAAGAAGGTGCTGGGTTCGAATCCCTACAGTAGCGCTTTAGTGTTCGCAGTCGCTGTCAACCGCCATGGTAGCTTTGCCCAGGTTGTGTAGCAGCCCTTTCCCTACTGCCGTAAGACGAGCCTTCTTCAATACCACGCCCCACCAGGTATTATCATTACTTCTTTGATTAGCTGGCTGGCTGGTTGGTTGCCAGGGTGGCGGCCAGGGGAGCCCTATCAGGCGTTATCACTACTTTGAATGCCTCCTTTGCTGTGTTGTCCATATTGGGTAGGCACGTGGAACTGCTCACTGCCCCCATCCCACCCGCCCAAACAAGCAAAGCAATGCCAACTACTGCAGGCACACTCCCACGACAATAAGAGAAACAGATACATGCATTACAACAAAGAGCAAGCACTCACCACACCATCTGTCCACCTGCCAATTGCACACCTCCTCACAACAATGCCAACTAATGCAAGCACACTCCCACACACAATAAGAGAACCAGCTGCATGCATGACAACAAAGAGCATGCACCCACCACACCATCTGCCCACCTGCCAAATGTGCGCCTCCCTTGTTGTGTTGTCCATATTGGGCAGGCACATGCTACTGGGCACTGTCCCCCCCCCCCCCCCCCCCCCCCCCCCCAACAAGCAAAGCAATGCCAGCTAGGGCAGACACAATCCCACACACAAGAAGATAAACAGCTGCATGCATGACAACAAAGAGCATGCACCCACCACACCATCTGCCCACCTGCCAAATGTGCGCCTCCCTTGTTGTGTTGTTCATATTGGGTAGGCACATGCTACTGTGCACTGTCCCCCCCCCCCCCCCCCCCCCCCCCCCAAACAAGCAAAGCAATGCCAGCTAGGGCAGACACACTACCACACACAAGAAGATAAACAGCTGCATGCATGACAACATAGAGGCAGTTGACAGCAGGGTACGTCAATTGACCAAATTGGCCAGCACTTTAACGCACTTGAAAAACAAAAAACTGCGCTTTGTAGTGCAAAAAGCGCAAAAAATGCTTGCTGCGCCCACAGGGGGTTGCAAAAAACTGCGCGAAACGCACAGTGGGGCTCAAAAAGGCGGCGCGCCAGCCACCACCACCAAAAGCGCGCGCTTGGAAGTACCCTGGTTGACAGGGACCGTGAACACTGAAGCACACCCGTAAGGATTTGACCCCAGCACCTTCTTCAGTCTAGCGAAATGATGAAACATTGAACCATTTGCCAAAGCGGGATTGAATCAGCTGCATGCATTACAACAAAGAGCATGCATTAACCACACCATCTGCCCACCTGCCAAATGTGCGCCTCTCTTGCGGTGTTGTCCATATGGGGCAGACAAGCGTTGTCATAGCGTACACTCACTTCAACTGCCTGCGACAGTCACAGGGGTGGTCAACATTGTCAACAATAGCACTTTCAGTCAAAGGATGCAGTGAGTCAAAAAAAGTTGTCATTGTTCAGGGGTATAAGCTTTGTCGTAGCGAGCACTAACTTCAACATCCTGCGTCAGTCACAGGGGGGGGGGGGGGGGGGGGGGGGGGGGGGGGGGGGGGGGGGGGGGCAACATTGTCAATTATAGCACTTTCAGTCACAGGGGGGGCAGCTTTGTCAACAAACGCACTTTCAGCCAAAGGATGCTGTGAGTCAAAACAAGCTGGGTTGTCATTATTCAGGGGGGATATGAGTTTTCATAATTTTTTTTTGCATAGGTCAACGCGAGCACTTTAACAGCCTGCGTCAGTCACAAAGGGGGTCAACATTGTCAACGGGAGCACATCTGCTTTAAGGGAAACAAGCAGGGAAACAATCAGGGGAACAAGCGAGGAATCATATTTGAGATGCAAGCGTTGTCTTAGCGTGCACTAACTTCAATATCCTGCGTCAGTCACAACAGGGGTCAACATTGTCATAGGGAGCACATCTGATTTGGGGGAAATAGGCGGGGAAACCAGCGCGGGAACAAGCGAGGAAACATATTTGGGATACAAGCGTTGTCATAGTGTACACTCGCTTCAACTGCCTGCGTCAGTCACAACAGGGGTCAACATTGTAAATGGAAGTACATCTGATTTGGGGGAAAAAAGCGGGGAAACATATTTGGGGAGACAAGCGTTGTCATAGCGTGCACTGACTTCAACAGCCTGCGTCAGTCACAAGGGGGTCAATATTGTCAACGGGAGCACATCGGATTTGGGTGAAACAAGCGGGGTAATAAGCGGGGAAACATATTTGGGATACAAGAGTTGTCATAGCGAACACTCACTTCAACTGCCTGCGTCAGGCACAGGGGGGGTAAAAAAAAAAAGAGATAACGCCTGGAGGGGCGTGGTGTTAAGGGGACCCTCCCGTACGCCGCAGCTGGGGAAAGTCACCATGGCAGACATAGTAAGTGTCACCCTCCAGGCAGGAGGGACTCCTTCATGCGACGTGCAGCAAGAATGCTGGTACAGGAGGCGATAGATTCTCTGTGCAGCTTAGAGATGAGTTTGTCTACGTGTTCGCGACTGATCCCCCATGAGGGGGGTCAACATAGTCAACGGGAGCACATCTGATTTGTGGAAACCAAGTGTGGAAACCAAGTGTGGAAACCAAGTGTGGAAACCAAGTGTGGAAACCAAGTGTGGAAACCAAGTGTGGAAACCAAGTGTGGAAACCAAGTGTGGAAACCAAGTGTGGAAACCAAGTGTGGAAACCAAGTGTGGATACCAAGTGTGGAAACCAAGCGTGGAAACATGTTTGGGATACCTAGCAAGCATTCACTTCAACTGCCAGGTTCAGTCACAAGGGGTGTCTACATTGTCAACAATAGCACTTTCAGTGACAGTGTACTTTGAGTCAGAACAATCTGCGTTGTCATCATTCAGGGGTGTGTGCATACACTCACTTCAACTGCCTGTGTCAGTCAGGGGGGTCATAATATTGGTGTATCAAGATAATGCAGGAGTGTGTCACACTAGGGATATATTGTTATAATTGGTGGTTGGCCCTGATGCAAACGGGAGGGTTCCCTCCATCTCACGTCCTGCGGCAGCTCGTACTAATTTTCCATTTTCATAGCGTGGATTCACTTCAACTGCCTGCGTCAGTCACAGGGAGGGTCAACATTGTCAACAATAGCACTTTCAGTCACAGGTCACTTTGAGTAACAATCTGCGTTGTCATTATTCATCAGGGGGTGCATTGCCATAGCAAGTAACTTCAATCCAGCTCCCACTAGAAGGCTTACCTTATACCCATACGCTAGACAGACCCCTCCAATGGGAAGGCACACTGCTCCAATAGCCAAGAATATGAATACCACCTGTAGTAGCACAAGAAGAGGCATTGTTTGGATTTGATAGACCAGATACTCCAGCACAGGCCATGTGGGAAGCATGCAGTATTAAGAGTTCAGGGTTTAGGACAAGTTGGGTGACTCTGTAGGGCAAGGAGAGGCATTGTTTGGCTTTGATATACCAGATACACCAGCACAGGCCATGCAGACACACACACAAGCACACACACACAAACACAAAAAACACCAGCACATGCCATGTGGGAAGCACGCAGGTTTTAAAGTTCAGAGTTTAGGGCAAGTTGGGTCATTCTGTAGCACAAGGAGAGGCACTGCTTGGCTTAGATATACCAGATGCTCCAGCACAGGCCAAGTGGGAAGCATGCAGGTTTTAGAGTTCAGAGTTTAGGACAAGTTGGGCCACTTTGTAGCTTAAATGGGTGAAGCAAACACACACACACGCACACAGACAAACACACATAAGCACACACACATACAAACAGACACACACAAACAAAAAAACACCAGTACACGCCATGTGGGAAGCATGCAGGTTTAAGAGTTCAGAGTTAGGACAAGTTGGGCCACTCTGTAGCACAATGAGAGGCATTGTTTGGATTTGGTAGACCAGATGCACCAGCAGGGGCCATGTGGGAAGCATGCAGTATTCAGAGTTCAGGGTTTAGGACAAGTTGGGCCACTTTGTAGCACAAGGAGAGGCATTGTTTGGCTTTGATAGACCAGATGCACCAGCACAGGCCATGTGGGAAGCATGCAGCTTTCAGAGTTCAGGTTTTATGACAAGTTGTATCACTCTGTAGCTCAAGGAGAGGCATTGCTTGGCTTAGATAGACCAGATGCACCAGCACAGGCCATGTGGGAAGCATGCAGTATTCAGAGTTCAGGTTTCATGACAAGTTGGGTGAATCTGTAGGGCAAGGAGAGGCATTGCTTGGCTTAGATAGACCAGATGCACCAGCACAGGCCATGTGGGAAGCACGCAGGTTTCAGAGTTCAGGGTTTAGGGACAAGATGGGTCAATCTGTAGCTCATATGGGTGCAGAAAACACACGCACACACACACACACAAACAGACAGACACACACAAGCACTCACAAACGCAAAAACACCAGCACAGGCCATGTGGGAAGCATGCAGCTTTCAGAGTTCAGGTTTTATGACAAGTTGTGTCACTCTGTAGCTCAAGGAGAGGCATTGTTTGGCTTTGATAGACCAGATGCACCAGCACAGGCGATGGTGGAAGCACACAGGTTTCAGAGTCCAGAGTTTAGGACAAGTTGTGTCACTCTGTAGGGCAAGGAGAGGCATTGTTTGGCTTTGATAGACCAGATGCACCAGCACAGGCCATGTGGGAAGCATGCAGTATTCAGAGTTCAGGTTTCATGACAAGTTGGGTGAATCTGTAGGGCAAGGAGAGGCATTGCTTGGCTTAGATAGACCAGATGCACCAGCACAGGCCATGTGGGAAGCACGCAGGTTTCAGAGTTCAGGGTTTAGGGACAAGATGGGTCAATCTGTAGCTCATATGGGTGCAGAAAACACACGCACACACACACACACAAACAGACAGACACACACAAGCACTCACAAACGCAAAAACACCAGCACAGGCCATGTGGGAAGCATGCAGCTTTCAGAGTTCAGGTTTTATGACAAGTTGTGTCACTCTGTAGCTCAAGGAGAGGCATTGTTTGGCTTTGATAGACCAGATGCACCAGCACAGGCGATGGTGGAAGCACACAGGTTTCAGAGTCCAGAGTTTAGGACAAGTTGTGTCACTCTGTAGGGCAAGGAGAGGCATTGTTTGGCTTTGATAGACCAGAAGCACCAGCACAGGCCATGTGGGAAGCACGCAGGTTTTAGAGTTCAGAGTTTAGGACAAGTCGGTTCACTCAGTAGCTTATATGGGTGAAGCAAACACACGCACACACAAACAGACATACAAACACACACAAGCACACACACACACATAAACATGAAAACACCAGCACATGCCATGTGGGAAGCATGCAGGTTTCATTATTCAGAGTTTAGGACACGTTGGGACACGCTGTAGCTTATGTGAGTGAGGCAAACACACACACACGAACAGACACACACAAACAAAAAACTCCAGTACATGTCATGTGGGAAGCATGCAGGTCTTGCAGTTTACAGTTTAGGACAAGTTGGGTCACTTCGTAGCTCATATGGGTGAGGCATACACACACACACAAACAGACACACACATACACACACACACACAAACCGACACACACACAAGCACACATACTCACACACAAACACACAAACACCAGCACATGACATGTGAGGAGCATGCAGGTCTTATAGTTTAGAGTTTAGGACAAGATGGGCCACTATGTAGCTCATATGGGTGAGGCAACACACACAGACACACACACACACACACACACAAACCGTGACACACACAAACAGACACACACAAACAAAACAACACCAGTACATGCCATGTGGGAAGCATGCAGGTTTTATAATTTAGAGTTAAGGACACGTTGGGTCACTCTGTAGCTCATATGGGTGAGGCAAACACACACACACCGACATACACACACAAGCACACACAAACAAACACCAGCACAGGCCATGTGGAAAGCACGCAGGTTTCAGAGTTCAGAGTTGAGGTCAAGTTGGGTCACTCTGTAGGGCAATGAGAAGAAGTGTTTGGCTTTGATAGACAAGATACAACAGCACAGGCTATGTGGTTAGAACGCAGGTTTCAGAGTTCAGAGTTAGGACAACTTGGGTCACTCTGTCTCTCGTATATGTGATGCAAACACACACACACACACACACACATACACACACACAAACACGAAAACACCATTGCATGCCATGTGGGAAGCATGCGGGTTTGGGAGTTTAGAGCTTAGGACAAGTTGGGCCACTGTGTAGCGCAATGAGAGGCATTGTTTGGCTTTGATAGACCAGATGCACGAGCACAGGCCATGTGGGAAGCATGCAGTATTCAAAGTCCAGGGTTTAGGCCAAGTTGTGTCACTCTGTAGAGCAAGGCTAGGCATTGTTTGGCTTTGATAGACCAGATGCACCAGCACAGGCAATGTGGAAAGCACCAAGGTTAAAGAGTTTAGGACACGTTGGGTCACTCTGTAGCTCATATGGGTGAGGCAAACACACACAGACACACACATGCACACAGAAACAGAAACACACACAAACAGACACACACACACACGCACACACAAATCGACACACACAAGCACACATACTCACACAAACACACAAACACCAGCACATGCCATGTGTGAAGCATGCAGGTCTTATAGTTTAGAGTTAAGAACAAGTTAGGTCACTTTGTAGCTGATATGGGTGAGGCAAACACACACAAACAAGCACACACACACAAATACCAGCACAGGCCATGTGAGAAGCATGCAGGTTTCAGAGTTCAGGGTTTAGGACAAGTAGGGTCACTCAGTAGCACAATGAAAGGCATTGTTTGTTGCCTTTTATAGACCAGATGCACCAGCACAGGCCATGTGGGAAGCACCCAGGTTTCAGAGTTCAGAGTTTAGGGACAAGTTGTGTCACTCTGTAGGGCAAGGAGAGGCATTGTTTGGCTTTGATAGACCAGATGCACCAGCACATGCCATGTGGGAAGCATGCAGTATTCAGAGTTCAGGGTTTAGGACAAGTTGTGTCACTCTGTAGGGCAAGGAGAGGCATTGTTTGGCTTTGATAGACCAGATGCACCAGCACAGGCCATGTGGAAAGCACCAAGGTTTAAGAGTTTAGGACATGTTGGGTCACTCTGTAGCTCATATGAGTGAGGCAAACACACACACACCAGCACAGGCCATGTGAGAAGCATGCAGGTTTCGGAGTTCAGAGCTTAGGACAAGTTGGGCCACTGTGAAGCACAAGGAGAGGCATTGTTTGGCTTTTATAGACCAGATACACCAGCACAGGCCATGTGGGAAGCACGCAGGTTTTAGAGTTCAGAGTTTAAGACAAGTTGGTTCACTCTGTAGCTTAAATGGGTGAAGCAAACACACACACACACACACACACACGCACACACAAACAGACATTCTTACACACGCACACACACAAACACAAAACAAACCCAGCACAGGCCATGCAGGAAGCATGCAGGTTTTAGAGTTCAGAGTTTAGGAGAAGATGGGTCACTCAGTAGCACAATGAGAGGAAGTTTTTGGCTTTGATTGACCAGACGCATCACCACAGGCCATGCAGACACAAACACAAGCACACACACAAGCACAAAAACACCAGTACATGCCATGTGGGAAGGTCGTAGGTTTCAGAGTTCAGAGTTTATGACAAGTTGGGCCACTCTGTAGCCCATATGGGTGAGGCAAACAAATACACAAACAGACATACACACATAAGCACACACATACAAACAGACACACACAAACACAAAAAAACCCAGCACAGGCCATGTGGGAAGCACGCAGGTTTCAGAGTTCAGAGTTAGGACAAGTTGGGCCACTTTGTAGTGCAAGGAGAGGCATTGTTTGTTGCCTTTAATATACCAGATACACCAGCACAAGCCACGTGGGAAGCACGCAGGTTTCAGAGTTCAGGGTTTAGGGACAAGATGGGTCAATCTGTAGCTCATATGGGTGAAGCAAACACACACACACACACACACACAAACAGACATACACACATAAGCACACACAAACACAAAATATCCCAGCACATGCCATGTGGGAAGCATACAGGTATCAGAGTTCAGGGTTTAGGACACGTTGGGTCACTCTGTAGCTCATATGGGTGAGGCAAGCACGCACACACACAAACAAAAACACAAACAGGCACACACACACACACACAAGCACACACACAGACACACACAAACACAGACACACACACACACAAAACAAAACACAGAATCACACACACACACACACAAACTGACACACACAACACACAAATAAACCCAGCACAGGCCATGTGGAAGCATGCATGATTCAGAGTTCAGGGTTTAGGACAAGTTGGGTCACTCATTAACGCAAGGAGAGGCAGTGTTTGGCTTTGACAGACCAGATACACCAGCACACGCCACGTGGAAAGCACGCAGGTTTCAGAGTTCAGAGTTGAGGACACGTTGGGTCACTCTGTAGCTCATATGGGTGAGGCAAACACACACACACACATGCACACACAAACCGACACACACACACGCACACACAAACCGACACACACAAGCACACACACAAACACACAAAAACACAAACACCAGCACATGCCATGTGGGAAGCACGCATGTTTCAGAGTTCAGAGTTAGGACAAGTTGTGTCACTTTGTAGGGCTATGAGAAGAAGTGTTTGGCTTCGATGGACCAGATGCACCAGCACAGGCCATGTGAGAAGAACGCAGGTTTCAGAGTTCAGGGATAGGACAAGTTGGTTCACTCTGTAGCTCATATGAGCGAGGCAAACACACACACACAAACAAGCACACACACACACACACCAGCACAGGCCATGTGGAAAGCACGCAGGTTTCAGAGTTCAGGGTTTAGGACAAGTACGGTCACTCAGTAGCACAATGAGAGATATTGTTTGTTGCCTTTTATAGACAAGATGCACCAGCACAGGCCATGTGGGAAGCACACAGGTTGCAGAGTTCAGGGTTTAGGACAAGTGGGGTCACTCAGTAGCACAATGAGAGGCATTGTTTGTTGCCTTTTATAGACCAGATGCACCAGCACAGGCCATGTGGGAAGCTCGCAGGTTTCAGAGTTCAGGGTTTAGGGACAAGATGGGTCAATCTGTAGCTCATATGGGTGCAGAAAACACACGCACACACACACACACACAAACAGACAGACACACACAAGCACTCACAAACACAAAAACACCAGCACAGGCCATGTGGGAAGCATGCAGGTTTTAGAGTTCAGAGATAGGACAAGTTGGGCCACTTTGAAGCGCAACGAGAGGCATTGTGTAGCTTTGATAGACCAGATGCACCAGCACAGGCCGTGTGGAAAGCACCCAGGTTTCAGAGTTCAGAGTTTAGGGACAAGTTTTTGTCACTCTGTAGGGCAACTATACGGATGTAACAATTTCAATTTCAATTTCAATGTCACTCTGTAGGGCAAGGAGAGGCATTGTTTGGCTTTGATAGACCAGATGCACCAGCACAGGCCATGTGGAAAGCACCAAGGTTTAAGAGTTTAGGACACATTGGGTCACTCTGTAGCTCATATGGGTGAGGCAAACACACACACACAGACACATACACACACTTATCCACACACACACAAGCACACATACTCACACACAAATACCAGCACATGCCATGTGGGAAGCATGCAGGTCTTATAGTTTAGAGTTTAGGACACGTTGGGCCACTGTGTAGCTCATATGGGTGAGGCAAATACACACACAAAAACAGACACACACAAAAAGGCATACACACGCAAAAACACAAACACACACATTCACAAGCACACGCACACAGACACATACAAGCATACAAACATATGCACACCCACAAAACACACAAACATACACACAAACACACACACACAAACAAATACACACACAAACAAACACACCCACACCCACATTGACACACACAAACACCCACAGACACATACACACACAAACACACCCACAAACTCAGGCCATGTGGGCAGCATGCACGTTTTAAATAGAGATTAGCACCCAAGACATAGGTGGATTAGACTTATGCCCTAGGAGCTCGGGCAAGGGTGACAGACTGCCGGAATCATACGATATCATATGACGTCATATTTCCATTTCCTCCATTAATTTATTTGTTGCAACACACCCATACGGGCTCTTCCTCTGGTTTGCATGCTGCTAGCCTCTGCTGCAAAACAATTGTATACATTTAAAAGAAAGGTTAAAAAGTATACAGCCTTTCAGGGTTTCTCTTAGGAAATGAGCTAGTATCTTAACGATGCACCTCAAGACTGTCAGGTGAGTTGAACTCGGAACCATACTCATCAATTATATTGTATTTCTGCGCTCATAACAACGCACCCATATGGGCTCTACCACGGATTTGCAAGCTGACTCTGCTGCAAAACACTTGAACACATATACGCATCCCTGTATATTGTATTTTTGCACTCATAACAACGCACCCATATGGGCTCTACCACGGATTTGCAAGCTGCCTCTGCTGCAAAACACTTGAACACATATACGCATCCCTTTATATTGTATTTGTGCACTCATAACAACGCACCCATATGGGCTCTACCACGGATTCGCATGCTGCTAGCCTCTGCTGCAAAACACTTTAGTACATATACTCATCCCTTTATTTTGTATTTCTGCACTCATAACAACGCAACCATGCGGGCTCTACCCCGGATTTGCATGCTGCTAGCCTCTGCTGCAAACCACTTAAATACAAATATTCATCCCTTTATATTGTATTCATGCACTCACAACAACGCACCCATATGGGCTCTACCAATGGTTTGCATGCTGCTTCTGCTGCAAAACACTTTAATACAAATACCCATCCCTTTATATTGTAATTATGATCTCATAACAACGCACCCATATGGGCTCTACCACCGGTTTGCATGCTGGTAGCCTCTGCTGACAAAAATCTGAATCTGCACAACAATGGTGAGTTGTTATTTAGTAAGTGTTTAGTGGGTGTTTACTGTGTTTACAGTATGTTATCTAGTATGTTGTATATTCATATTGCTTAGTATATTTGTATATTATCTAGTATGTTTATAAGTATGTTTTCTAGTATGTATTTATGTTTTGTAGTATCTAAAAATAATACAAGGTTTGGACCTGCTTAGCAAGGGGAAGTTGCTTCTTTTGTTGTATGTATGTGTGTGTGAGTGTGGGTGTGTGTTTGTGCGAGTGTGTCTGTGGGTGCACATAGGCTCCGGACACAGTGCATTGTGGAGGGGCATAAGTTACTAGGGCCATATGAAAGCAGAGAGTTGCTTAATGAGGACCCCAGGTCTGTAGTGCTCCTTAGTAAGGATTGCAGTCACATGGGTGTGGACATGGTAAACGTCCACGGTGGCTGTCAATCCCCTTACTCTTGGGCTCTTTGGACCTGGCAGACCGAGGCTCGGATGTCTCTCCCGACATATCAGGCCGAGGCTTGGATGACTCTCCCGACATCTCCTTCAGGCTGCCTTTGTCCTATAGTTGCTACTGAAACACAGAGGAGGACTCAGCGTAGCTACACGGAACCCAGAGTTGCTAGCCGGAGGAAAAAATAAGAGAAAGAGCACGGAGCGCGAAGCACAAGGGGGTGGTATTAGTATATTTGCGCTCGTGCAGGTGAATGTCCCACGGCTTGCTAGCTTCAGATTTGTTTGAGAGTGTCAAAGTTTTAAGCTCCTCAGGCCCAGGCAGTGCCACTAGGGTCCAAGAAAATCCGAAAGAAAACCGGTGGGAAATAAGTAGCACTCAAAATACGGTAACAGGCAGCTCGGTCTGTCACTGAGCGCGAACGAGTAAACTCAAACTGGGGACTACGATGGGCAAGAGGAGTTTAGGAAACGCTGCAATCTGTTGCTCATGCGCATGCGTAGGCGCAGGGCGCAGACTGTGACAGACTGTCTCACTGGGCGTTTTGGACGTACCTCGGCGTACCGCTCCGTCCAAATCATTTTCCTCCAGGCTGCCCCCAGGAGCCAACGCTTTCAACATCATCACCTGTCGATTTGGCATCTTCGAAGCCGCTGTCCAGTAATTGCCCTCCCTCATTTTGATCGGGACCCTCCCGCCGGGCGATCTTTTTGATCATGGATCTCAGCGAATTTGATTTCTCCTGCTTCGACTGCGACAATAATGGCAACCTGTAGGTCACTGTTTTCACAGTCGAGTTTCGAAACTGATACCGCCGGTTAAATAAGCACCCATTCCTTGAACTTGGCCGTCCACCTGACAAGCAGCTAATACAATTTAAAGGAGTCACTATGATAAGGGACATGGCTGATGCCTTGGGGGAGAGGGCATCCCCACTCACAGTATGTGTCCATTCCCTTGTAGCACCATATTTCAGTCTGTTACTCCCTCCCTACGCATTTTGGATAATAAGAGGCACCGTGCAGACAGCTAGTCACCAGGCCAAGCCATGCATGGCAGTTCCGCTCAGCAGCAGCTTCATGTATAGCTTTCTCCATCGCTGGGGTGAATTGACATATGACGTTTGGTCTTGCAGCTCATTACTGAATGCTGATTTATAATGCTTTGCCCTCAAATAATCAATTAGTCTCATGTCTAATTAAGTACACCTTCATACCTGAGGCAGCCTGAGGGAAGATTTTCCATCAACAAGCCAGGACAGTTACCCTTCTACCTTTTTATCTAAACTTTCTTCAACTCTCCTAGGTCACTCCATTCCCTTTGTATCTATGTACATTTTTGCTTTCTACCCCTTTTTCTAACCCCTTCCCAGCCCCGTTATTCACCCTGTCTAGACCCTTTGTAGACCCTTCTATACCTTTTTTGCAAGCCCCTTCCTAGCTCCATTGTAGCCTTGTTCTCGACCTTTTCAAGACCAGTATACACATTTTGTATAGCCCCTTTCTATAACCTTTCTAGATTCTTTCTACACCTTTTTTCCTGCCCCTTTTTTCCAACCCTGTCTGCAGCTTCGCGATCAACAAAGCCAATGGAAAAATTGCTGTTGTCTCCATTCACGAAAGCGTCATGGCCGCCAAGCAAAAGGTAGCTGTCTGTTGTTAAGGGTACATCCTGCACTGATTCTACATCCGCATATGTAGGGACCGGCATATCATATGATGTAGACCAATTGCGAGTATGATATCATATGATATCATACAAACTGCACCAAGTGATATTGTATAGTCAGACTGCCGACATCATATGATATCATATGATGACATGATATCAAATGATACCATATTCCTGTTCCATATGTTATTGCTGTTCCATATGTTATTCCTGTTACATATGTTATTGCTGTTGTCTGAACTCATGAGAGCGTCATCATTCTACAGCCACCACTACCACCACCAACCACTATCACCAACAGCACCACAACCACCAACCACAACCAACCACCAGCACCACCAGCACCACCAGCACCCAACCTGTGGGAACTGACGGGTCCGCATATGTAGGTACTGGCATAGCATATGATGTAGACCAAACTATCTACAACGATACCATCAACCACCAACATCACCATCACCAACAACACCATCAACCACCAACCACAACCAACCACCAGCACCACCAGCACCCACTCAGTGGGAACTGATGGATCTGCATATGTAACTCTGTGCATTACATCTTCCATACAGGAGACAGCAGGCGCAGACGATGAAACACCATCATCATCATCATCATCATCATCATCACCACCCTCACCACCAGTACCACCATCATCATCATCATCATCATTATCACCACCATCATCATCATCATCATCATCATCATCATCATCATCACCACCCTCACCCTCACCCTCACCCTCATCATCATCAACACCACCTCTACCACCATCACCATCATCATCATCATCATCATCATCATCATTATCACCACCATGGAATTGAACCTACATGAGGAGACAGGAGGCACCAGTGTCAGTTATATGAGTGAAGGGTTGATTGTGCCCCTCCAAATGGTCCCCTCCAAATTTTCCCTCTTCAAATATGCCCCTACAACTGTGCCCCTACAAATGTGCCCTCTCCAAATGTGTCCCTCCAAATGTGCTCTTCCTTGCAGGAGGAGACAGCAGGCAAAGAGAGTGATGCAGATCACTTCAACCTGTCGCTCAAGACTGCCAAGATCAGGAGAGGCATTGAGACGACGCCAGCGGTCAAGTTTGACGTGCAGAGTATGGGTGTGTCCAGCAGCGGGCGCTACCTACATCTGAGTGGCACCAGTGTTAGTGATGTGAGTGGAGGATGGAGGGATGTGGGGCTTGGTGGGTGCAGGAGGGGAGGAAGGGTCGGAAGGAGAGACATAATGCGCGTGTACGTGAGAGACTACGTCAGTGCTGACGGTTGATGTGCAGAGTGTTGGTGTGTCTAGCAACGGGCGCTACTTCCATCTGAGTGGCACCAGTGTTAGTGATGTGAGTGGAGGGTAGAGGGATGTGTGTGTTGGTGGGTGCAGGAGGTGCAGGAGGTTGAGGAGGGGAGGAAGGGTCAGAAGTGGAGATTTAATGTGTGTGTGTTAGAGAGACTATGCCAGCGGTCAAGTTTTACGTGCAGAGTGTGGGTGGGTCCAGCAGCGGGCGCTACCTACATCTGAGTGGCACTAGTGTTAGTGATGTGAGTGGAGGATGGAGGGTTGTGAGGGTTGGTGGCTGCAGGAGGTGGAGGATGGGAGGAAGGGACAGAAGGGGAGATGCAATGTGTGTGTGTGAGAGACAACGCCAGTGCTGAAGGTTGATGAGCAGAGTGTGGGTGGGTCCAGCAAAGGGTGCTACCTACATCTGAGTGGCACCAGTGTTAATAGTGTGAGTGGAGGGTGGAGGGTTGTGGGGGTGTGTGGGTGCAGGGGGTGCAGGAGGGGAGATAGGTCATAAGTGGAGGCATAATGTGTGTGTGTGAGAGACAACGCCAGTGCTCAAGCTTGATGTGCAGAGTGTGGGTGTGTCCAGCAGCGGGCGCTACTTACATCTGTGTGGCAGCAGTGTTAGTGATTGCAGTGCAGGCTGGAGGGATGCGAGGGTGTGTGGGCGCAGGAGGGGAGGAAGGGTCAGAAGGGGAGATTTAAAGCATGTATGAGAGAGACAACGCTAGGGTCTAGGTTGACGTGCAGAGTGTGGGTGTGTCCAGCAGGGGGCGCTACCTACATCTGAGTGGAACCAGTGCTAGTGATGTGAGTGGAGGGTGGAGGGTTGTGAGGGTTGGTGGGTGCAGGAGGTGCAGGAGGAGAGGATGGGTCTATAGTGGGGATGTTATGTGTGTGTGTATGTGTGTGTGAGAGAGAGAGACAACGCCAGCGGTCAAGTTCGACGTGCAGAGTGTGGGTGTGTCCAGCAGCGGGCGCTACCTGCATCTGAGTGGCACCAGTGTTAGTGATGTGAGTACAGGGTAGAGGGATGTGAGGTTTGATGGGTGCAAGAGGTGCAGGAGGTGAGGAAGGTTCAGAAGTGGAGATTTAATGTGTGTGTGCGTGTGTGAGAGAGACAATGCCAGTGCGGACGGTTGATGTGCAGAGTGTGGGTGTGTTTAGCAGCAGGCGCTACCTACATCTGAGTGGCACCAGGTCTAGTGATGTGAGTGGAGGGTGGAGGGTTGTGAGGGTTAGTGGGTGCAGGAGGTGAAGGAGGAGAGGAAGGGTCAGAAGAGGAGATGGCATGTGTGTGTGTATGAGAGACAACGCCAATGCTGAAGCTTGACGTGCAGAGTGTGGGTGTGTCCAGCAGCTGGCACTACCTGCATCTGAATGCTTGCAGTGCTAGTGATTGCAGGGTGGAGGGAAGGGAGGCTGGGTGGGTGGGGGGGTGGGGGGGGTGGGGCACCCAATTATGTATGTACTAAACGCCATCAATTACTTACTGCATTTGGTCTTATCATTGGCGGAGCCCCCAGTGTCCCTAGTTGAGGCGAGAGCCCACAGTGACGCTAGTTTCAAAAGGGCTCCCCTTTTGGGGGGCAGGAGCCGCTAGTGTCACCCTGTTGTCTGTCTGACCGTCTGTCCGACCACAAGAACCCCTGGCCCTAGCTGGCCCCTGGCCCTGTTGCAAACACTGGCTTCGGTCTGCTGCACTTGATTCTGGTGCCACCTGTCGCTATGATGCCAACACTCTCAGCCAATTTTAGGACATTAAATATATGGGAGGGGCTTATCGCTAGGGACCAGAAAATTATATGATTTTAACCAAAAGCGAGTATGATATCATATGATATCATACAAATGGCATCATATGATATTGTATATAAATGACAACTTTAGTCTGTCAGTCTGCCAGCATCATATGATATCATATTGCCATTCCCTAATTATTTACAATTGTATGCACCACCACCTATATACTGTACACCATCCACCACCTAAATTGCACCCACCACCACCTACATACTGTACACCATCCACCACCTAAATTGCACACACCACCACCTACATACTGTACACGCACCACCACCATATTGTACACCATCCACCACCTGAATTGCACACACCACCACCTACATAATGTGCACCATCCACCACCTAAAGCATGTGATAATGGTTGTAAATATGTGGAAGGGGCTTATTGTACAATTGCAAGCACCACCACCTACATAATATCGGGTCCATGGGTTGTGTTAAATTGGGTTGGGTTGGGTTGGGCACCACCTACATAATGTGCACCATCCACCATATAACGCATGTGATCGGAGTTGTAAATATGTGGAAGGGGCTTATTGTACAGTTGTAAGCACCACCACCTACATATTGTTGGGTCCATGTGTTGGGTTAGCTTGGGTTGGGCACCACCTACATAATGTGCACCATCCATCACCTAACGCATGTGATAATGGTTGTAAAGATGTAGAAGGGGCTATTGTACAATTGCAAGCACCACCACCTAAATAATGTTGGGTCCATGGGTTGGGTTAGGTTGGGTTGGGCACCACCTACATAATGTGCACCATCCATCACCTTAAGCATGTGAACATGGTTGTAAGTATGTACAAGGGGCTATTGTACAATTGCAAGCACCACCACCTAAATAATGTTGGGTCCATGTGTTGGGTTAGTTTGGGTTAGTTTGGGTTGGGCACCACCTACATAATGTGCACCATCCATCACCTTAAGCATGTGAACATGGTTGTAAGTATCAAAGTATGTGGAAGGGGCTTATTATACAATTGTAAGCACCACCACCTACATAATGTTGGGCCCATGGGTTGTGTTAGGTTGGTTAGGGTTGGGCACCACCTACACAATGTACACCATCCATCACCTACAGCATGTGGCCATGGATGTAAGTATGTGATCATGGTTGTAGATATCAGATTTAAAATATGTGATCATGGTTGTAAAGCATGTGAACAGGGTTGTAAGTAAGTGATCATGTTTGTAAATATGTGATCATGGTTGTGACCATGTGACCATGGTTGTAAGTATGTGATCATGTTTGTAAATATGTGATCATGGTTGTGACCATGTGACCATGGTTGTAAGTAAGTGATCATGTTTGTAAATATGTGATCATGGTTGTGACCATGTGACCATGGTCGTAAGTATGTGATCATGTTTGTAAATATGTGATCATGGTTGTGACCATGTGACCATGGTTGTAAGTATGTGATCATGTTTGTAAATATGTGATCATGGTTGTGACCATGTGACCATGGTCGTAAGTATGTGATCATGTTTGTAAATATGTGATCATGGTTGTGACCATGTGACCATGGTCGTAAGTATGTGATCATGTTTGTAAATATGTGATCATGGTTGTGACCATGTGACCATGGTTGTAAGTATGTGATCATGGTTGTAAGTATGTGATCATGGTTGTAAATATGTGATCATGGTTGTACTTATGTGATCATGGTTGTAAATATGTGATCATGGTTGTCGTAACCATGTGACCATGGTTGTAAATATGTGATCATGATTGTAAATATGCTGCAGGGTCTGGAATACCCCGCTGTATCAGTGCTTGACCTGTGGAGGCGAGGGGATGCAGCTAATAAAGGTGTCACTGATACTGCTACCTCTAGCCCTCCTGTCACTACAACCCCACTTCATGCCGTGGATGCACAGCTCTTCACAAGCCGGCCTGGACTGAAAATTATACAGGTGAGTATCATTGATATTGAATATATAGTATAATATAGTATTGTATAGTATAATATATTTTGATATAATATAATATAATATATTATATTATATTATATTATAATTATACTATATATGTGGTATATATATAGGAGTTATATGGTGCATACATAAGAGATGTATATATGGGACATATTATATATATGATAGAATAATATATAAGATATATACAATTTAAATATAAACATATGTGAATTTACTATTGCGCTTTTACCGACCACCTTGTCCAAATCACATCGGCTTTCTCTCTCGTCCAAATCACCTTAGATTTCTCTCTTGTCCAAATCACCTCAGATTTCTCTCTTGTCCAAATCACCTCAGATTTCTCTCTTGTCCAAATCACCTCAGATTTCTCTCTTGTCCAAATCACCTCATCTTTCTCTCGTGTCCGAATTACCTCAGATTTCTCTCTCGTCCAAATCACCTTGGATTTCTCTCGTGTCCGGATCACCTCATCTTTCTGTCTCGTCCAAATCACCTCATCTTTCTCTCTTGTCCAAATCACCTCAGATTTCTCTCTTGTCCAAATCACCTCATCTTTCTCTCTCGTCCAAATCACCTCAGATTTCTCTCTCGTCCAAATCACCTCGGATTTCTCTCGTGTCCGGATCACCTCATCTTTCTGTCTCGTCCGAATCACCTCATCTTTCTCTCTTGTCCAAATCACCTCATCTTTCTCTCTTGTCCAAATCACCTCGGATTTCTCTCTCGTCCAAATCACCTCGGATTTCTGTCTCGTCCAAATCACCTCGGATTTCTCTCTTGTCCTAACCACCTCATCTTTCTCTCAGGAGTTTCCTTCAAACATGACTGTCTGTTCTCACTTCTGATCTTGACCTACTTGCTTACCTACTTGCTTACCTGATATACCTGCTTACCTGGCGATGCTTACCTACATGCTTACCTGATCTACTTGCTTACCTTGTTTACCTATCTGCTTATCTGATCTACTTGCTTACCTGGTGTTGCTTACCTGTCAGCTTGCTTCGTGACCTACTTGCTTGCTTTGCTTACCTATCTGCTTATCTGATCTACTTGCTTACCTGGTGTTGCTTACCTGTCAGCTTGCTTCGTGACCTACTTGCTTACCTGGTGTTGCTTACCTGTCAGCTTGCTTCGTGACCTACTTGCTTACCTGCCGTTGCTTACCTGTCAGCTTGCTTCGTGATCTACTTGCTTACCTGGTGTTGCTTACCTGTCAGCTTGCTTTGTGACCTACTTGCTTACCTGGTGTTGCTTACCTGTCAGCTTGCTTCGTGACCTACTTGCTTACCTGGTGTTGCTTACCTGTCAGCTTGCTTCGTGACCTACTTGCTTACCTGGTGTTGCTTACCTGTCAGCTTGCTTCGTGATCTACTTGCTTACCTGGTGTTGCTTACCTGTCAGCTTGCTTTGTGACCTACTTGCTTACCTGGTGTTGCTTACCTGTCAGCTTGCTTCGTGACCTACTTGCTAACCTGGTGTTGCTTACCTGTCAGCTTGCTTCTAACCTACTTGCTAACCTGGTGTCGCTTACCTGTCAGCTTGCTTCGTGATCTACTTGCTTACCTGGTGTTGCTTACCTGTCAGCTTGCTTCGTGACCTACTTGCTCACCTGGTGTTGCTTACCTGTCAGCTTGCTTTGTGACCTACTTGCTAACCTGGTGTTGCTTATCTGTCAGCTTGCTTCGTGGCTTACTTGCTTTTCTGGCGTTACTTACCTGTCAGCTTGCTTTGTGACTTACTTGCTTACCTGGTGTTGCTTACCTGTCAGCTTGCTTCGTGACTTACTTGCTTACCTGACGTTGCTAACCTTTCAGCTTGCTTTGTGACCTACTTGCTTACCTGGCGTTGCTTACCTGTCAGCTTGCTTTGTGACCTACTTGCTTACCTGGCGTTGCTTACCTGTCAGCTTGCTTCGTGACTTACTTGCTTACCTGACGTTGCTTACCTGTCAGCTTGCTTTGTGGCCTACTTGCTTACCTGGCGTCCCCGAATGTTTTGTTTTTGGTGCTTTCCACACAACTGGACTCTTTGGATCTAGTCTTCACTGTTTGCATTGGGCGGAGCCCCCCCTCCTGAGGGGCAGGAGCCCCCAGATTCACCCCGCTGCCCGTCTGTTTGACTGCCCTGCCCAAAACGAAGACTGACATGTCAGCCAACTGTTTCGTAACTAACTGGCTTTGTGGACAGGTGGTCCGCTCCATTCTGCTGCCACCTGTCCGCCCCCACAGCAAGTGCCATCAGGCTGTACTGACGTCAGACAACCGATGGAGGCTGTGCTGTATGGATGACCTCACCCAAGCTGAGCAGTCCTTCCACCTTGGCACCCCTACCTTGCCTCACCCTTCCGTTCATCACGTAGCTCCTTACCTGGCTGCTTAACCAAAATCCTGCACAGGTGACCTGGCACCCCCACAGCGAGCACCACCTGGCAGTACTGACGTCAGACAATCGATGGAGGCTGTAATGTATGGATGACCTCACCCAAGCTGGGTAGTCCTTCCACCTTGGCACCCCTACCTTGCCTCACCCTTCCGTTCATCACGTAGCTGCTTACCTGGCTGCTTAACCAAAATCCTGCACAGGTGACCTGGCACCCCCACAGCGAGCACCATCTGGCTGTACTGACGTCAGACAACCGATGGAGGCTGTATTCTATGGATGACCTCACTCAAGCAGAGCAGTCCTTCCACCTCTGCACTCCTGCCCTCCCTGATGCCACCGCCTCTAGGGACCAGGGTCATTGTCCTAGGACCCCCTCTCAGTTTGGGCTGAGGTCAGCATCCAGTGGGGGTAAACAAATCACTGCGTTCGAGTTCGGACCCTCGGTCCTGTGGGGGAGGTTCACAGTGAACTTCATAGCTGCTAGTGGGGCGATCTACGCCCTGTGTCCGGTGGCGCCATTTGGTGAGTAAAGGATTGGGAGTATACAGTTAATTTCATAGCAGCTAGTGAGGTGATCTACGCCCTGTGTCTGGTGGCACCGTTTGGTGAGTTAACGATTGGAGGTGCAGGGGTTTGCGTTAGGGTGTTGGGTAGGAGGGGAAGGAGAGTGAAGGGGGAGGGGTGGGAGGGGGATATATATATATATAGGGGAGTGGAGGGGTTTTTTATATATATATATATATATATATATATATATATATATTGTGTATTATATATGTATATTTATAGGGGAAGGGAGGGGATTTGTTTTTGTTTGAAGGCGGTATTCCTGAGCATATGGATAGCATAGCATAGTATAGCAGATAATGGACAACCCCAACACATTGTGAACCCCTCTCTCCCCCTCCCCACCCACTCTCAATGTTTCTGGTCCAATCTGATTTGATGTGTAGGCATGCTTGTCCCTTGCTTGGACCTGCAACAAATCATGCACCCAACCACTTGTTATATCCTGATCTGATCAAATCTGATCTGATCTGATCTGATATGCATGAGAGTCCCTTGCTTGGACCTCCAACAAATCATACACCCAACCACTTCTAATATCCTGATCCGATCTGATCTGATCTGATGAGCAGGCTTGCTAGTCCCTTGCTTTGACCTGCAGCAAATCATGCACCACCCCACAAATCATCCCCTCCATACCACCTCCCCCCACCCTCTCCCCCTCCACACACCCTGACCACGTTTCTGATCTGATGTCATACGATCCCCCCATCCCCCCATCCCCTCCATACCACCTCCCCCCACAAATCATCCCCTCCACCCCACCTCACCCCAACCCACATACCATCTCCCCACCCCCCACCCCCCACCCCTTCCCCATCTCACCCTACCCCTCCCCCACCCCATTAAAACGTTTCTGCTCTGCTCTGATCTGATCTATAGGCATGCTTGTCCCTTGCTTGGACCTGCAACAAATCATGCAAAGCAGTGCAGGGAGTGTTCGTTGCAGGTTGTTGTCAACCGCGATGGTAGCTTGTCCAGTCGAGGTGGTAAACCGTTCTCTGCCTGCTACGACGGGTTCCCTTATTACCACGCCCCACCAGGTGTTATCATTACCTTTGCAGGGAGTGTTTCCCCATCCCCCACATCACCACCCCTCTTCCCCTCCCCTCCCCCCCCCCCTTCCCCTTTTCTCCGCTCTCCCCCACCCACCCTTCTCTCCCTTCCCACGCCCTGACTACCTTTTCTGATATGATATGATGTGTAGGCATGCTAGTTCCTTGCTTGGACCTGCAACAAATCATGCAAAGCAGTGCAGCGAGTGGATCCCACGGCACTACAGAAGCTTGGTTGGAGCTTGCCTTTGGAGCCTCCATCTCAGAGGACATTGACGCCAAGGAGCATTGGAGGGGTAGGTGTTGGTGGTGTGTGTTGAGTGGGTGCCTGGGTGTGGAGGGGTGGGTGGGTGGGTGGGGGGAGTGTGTTGAGTGGGTGGGTGGGTGGGTGGGTGGGGGAGTGTTGAGTGGGGGGGGGGGGGGGGGGGGGGGGGGAGGAACAGTGTGAGAGGCTGGTTAGAGGCTGAAGTGTCAAAACGTGGGTCCCCCTGCACAACAGAAGCTTGGTTGTAGGTTGTCTCTGGAGCCTCTATCTCCATGAGGGCATGGATGCCAAGGAGAATTGGAGTGGTAAGTGTTTGTGGAGTGTGTTGAGTATGTGAGTTTGTGGAGTGTGTGTGTGAGAGAGGGGGGGGGGGGGGGGGGGGGGGGGGGGGGGGGGAAGGGTGTCTCTCACACTGTTCCCCCACCCACACAAACAACTCCCCCTCCCTATGCACACACACACACACACACACACACAAACAGTCCTGCCACACATCCACGAGGAGGCAAGCCCTGCTCTGCAAAGCCTCTTGGACCCCTCCTCACCCTCACCCTCCTGCCCCCCGCCCCCACACTGCCCCCTGTCCCCACCCTCACAGTCCTGCCACGCATCCACGAGAAGGCAAGCCCTGCTCTGCAAAGCCTCTTGGACCCCTCCTCACCCTCACTTACCTGCCCCCCGCCCCCCCTCTGCCCCCTGCCCCCACCCTCACAGTCCTGCCACACATCCACGAGGAGGCAAGCCCTGCTCTGCAAAGCCTCTTGGACCCCTCCTCGCCCTCACCACCCTGCCCCCCGCCCCCACCCTCACAGTCCTGCCACACCCTCACCCCACCCTCACCCCCACCCTCACCCACCACCCTCACCCACCACCCTCACCCCACCCTCCATCCCCTGCCTCCACCCTCACACCACCCCGACCATCACCCCACCCTCATCCCACCCCCACAGTCCTGCCACACCCTGCCCCCACCCTCACCCATTCCTCCGCCCCCTGCCCCCACCTTCACAGTCCTGCCACACATCCACGAGGAGGCAAGCCCAGCTCTGCAAAGCCTCTTGGACCCCTCCTCCGAATCTATTCTCGAGCCACATGTGGTTTCATCTAGCCTTCAGGCGGTGGCCATGTACTCGGCTCATAAAGTGATGTACCCCGATCTGCCTGATCAGTGTGAGTAATAGGGTCGGCCCGGGGGGGGTGGATTTGTGTCTCATGGTTCTAGAAGGTTTGGCAAAAACAGGGTCCAGGTAGCAATCGCTACTGCAGAAAAAGGTAGCGGAAAAAAATACTGAGCCCAAGCTTCCGCTCATAAAGTGATGTACCCCAAGCTGCAATATCAATGTGAGTTATAGGGTAAGCCCGGGGGGTTCAGGTTTGTGTCTCATGGTTACAGAAGGTATGGCAAAAACAGGGACCCAGTCAGCAATCGCTACTGCAGAAAAAGGTAGCGGAAAAAAAGCTCTGCTCAAGCTTACGCGCATAAAGTGATGTACCCCAAGCTACCAGATAAATGTAAGTGTCCGTGATCACTTATCACTTTCTTTCTGAATCCTCAGTGGTGTTAAGGTGTTTGGGGGGCAGGGCCAGGATTTGTGTAGGTGGCCCATAGGATCGGCCCCGGGGGGCGGGGCCGAGATTTGAGTCTCGTGGTTGCAGAAGGTTTGGGAAAAAGGGGTCCCACGTAGCAATCGCTACTGGCAGCGGAAAACAAAACTCTGCACAAGCTTACGCTCATTAAGTGATGTACCCCAAGCTACCAGATAAATGTGAGCGTCCCGTGATCAGGAATTCCTTTATTTCTGAATCCTCGGTAAGGCGAAGGGGGTTGGGGGGCAGGGCCAAGATTTGGGCAGGTGGCCCATAGGGCCGGCTGGGGGGGGTTGGGGGGCGGGGCCACGAGTCTAATGGTTACAGAAGGTTTGGCAAAAACGGGGTCCCAGGTAGCAATCGCTGCTGATAGCAGATCAAAAGCTCTGCCCAAGCTGGCCCAAGCTTACAAATCAATATGAGTGTCCCATGATCAAGAATTTCCATATTTCGGAATCCTCAGTGGTGATGGTTTGTGGAAGGGGTCCCACCTCCTGTTGTTCTTCACCCTCACCCTCACCCTCACCCTCACCCCCACCCCGCCCCTCACCCCCACCCTCACCCTTACCCTCACCCTCACCCTTACTCCTACATATGCAGTTGCAACCGCCCACGCAACCAACCCCATGATGGAGACACTGCACGGGGAGGCCTATGCTACCTGGAGAGCCAACAACCCACCCACTACCACTCACCTTCACCCTCACCCTCACCCTCACTCTTACCCCCACCCTCACCCTTACCCTGACTCCTGCCCATGCAGTCGCAACCGCCCACGCAACCAACCCCATGATGGAGAAGCTGCACGGGGAGGCCTATGCCATATGAAGAGCCTTCACCCTACCCACTGCCACCGACACTGCCATCGCCATTCACCCTCACCTTCACCCTCACCCTCACTCCTACCCATGCAGTTGCAACCGCCCAAGCAACCAACCCCATGATGCATAAGCTGCATGGGGAGGCCTATGCCACATGAAGGGCCTCCACCCTACCCACTGGCATTGCCATTCACCCTAACCCTCACCTCCATCCTCACCCTCACCCTCACCCCCATCCTCACCCTCACCCTCACCCCCACCCTGACTCCTACCCATGCAGTTGCAACCGCCCACGCAACCAACCCCATGATGGAGAAGCTGCACGGGGAGGCCTATGCAACCTGGAGAGCCAACAACCCACCCGCAGTCACCAGTGCCGTCGTATCAGCCCTTTCTAACGGAACCCTGTATGTGCATGTGATGCAAGAGATGCCCGCACCTATGTGGACTGGCGCCCCACAGCAATGCATCACTGACACACAGGGTAGGTGACCAATGCATACACTGTTATGAACATGGGCAAACACTCACAGAGTAGGTGACGAACACCAACACTGGCACTAGAAACAAACGCAGCAATGGTACCCTGTGTATGCATGTGATGCAAGAGATTCCCGCACCTATGTGAACTGGCGCCCCACAGCAATGCATCACTGACACGCAGGGTAGGTGACCAATGCATACACTGTTATGAACATGGGCAAACACTCACAGAGTAGGTGACGAACACCAACACTGGCACTAGAAACAAACGCAGCAATGGTACCCTGTGTATGCATGTGATGCAAGAGATTCCCGCACCCATGTGAACTGGCGCCCCACAGCAATGCATCACTGACACGCAGGGTAGGTGACCAATGCATACACTGTTATGAACATGGGCAGACACTCACAGAGTAGGTGACGAACACCAACACTGGCACTAGAAACAAACGCAGCAATTGTACCCTGTGTATGCATGTGATGCAAGAGATTCCCGCACCCATGTGAACTGGCGCCCCACAGCAATGCATCACTGACACACAGGGTAGGTGACCAATACATGCACTGTCACAATCATAACCAAAGGCTCACTGAGTAGGTGATGAACACCAACACTGACACTAGAAACAAACACAGCAATTGAACCCTGTATGTGCATGTGATGCAAGAGATGCCCGCACACTCACCGATGCCCCACAGTAATGTATCACTGACACACAGGGCTGGTGACCAATACATGCACTGTCACAATCATGAACAAAGCCTCACTGAGTAGGTGACAAACACCAACACTGACACTAGAAAAACAAACACAGCAGTGGGACCCTGTATGTGCATGTGATACAAAAGAGGCTCCCGTCCATGTATAGAGACTGGCATATCATACGATATTGATCAAAGGCGAGTACGATATCATGTGATATCATACAAATTGCATCATAAGCTATTTCAAATAAATGATAAGTTTGGCCTAGTCAAACCGCCAGCATCATTTGATATCATATGATTACATGATATCATATTGCCGTTTTATACCCATGTCCTTTAACACTAAAACTAACACAAAATCCAACACTAATCCTACCAGTAGCACTTACACTCAAACTGACACCAATCCACTTGCCATGTGACCAGGAAGCATCAAGGCGGTGCGCAGTGAGTGTGAGGTGGTGCTGCCACCCCTCCAATGCAAACACTAACAGTAGCACTAACACTTACTCTTAGACTAACACTAATACTTACAATAATGCTAACACTGGCACTGGCACTAACTCGAGCACCAATTCACCTCGTATCTGGCCAGGAAGCATCAAGGCGGTGCGCAGTGAGTGTGAGGTGGTGCTACCTCCCCTCCAAGCAAGCGCTAGCACTTACTCTAACGCTAGCACTAATGCTAACACTAGCACTGGCACTAACTCGAGCACCAATTCAACTCCCATCTGACCAGGAAGCATCAAGGCGGTGAGCAGTGTGTGTGAGGTGGTTCTGCCACCCCTCCAGTGCAAACACTAACAGTAGCACTAACACTAAAACTCAGACTAACACTAACGCTTACACTAATGCTAACACTCGCACTTACTCGAGCACCAATTCAACTCACATCTAACCAGGAAGCATCAAGGCGGTGCGCAGTGAGTGTGAGGTGGTTCTGCCACCCCTCCAATGCAAATACTATCAGTAACACGGTCACTAACACTCACACTAACACTAGCGCTAGCACCAATTCACCTGCCATGTGTGTGACCAGGAAGCATCAAGGCGGTGCGCAGTGAGTGTGAGGTGGTGGTGCCACCCCTCCAATGCGAACACTAACACTAACAGTGACGCTGGCACTAGCCTTGGCATTAGCACTAACTTGAGCACCAATTCACCTGCCATGTGTGTGACCAGGAAGCATCAAGGCCTTACGCAGTGAGTGTGAGGTGGTGCTGCCACCCCTCCAATCCGAACAGTAACAGTAGCACTAACACTTACTCTTAGACTAACACTAACGCTTACACTAATGCTAACACTGGCACTGGTACTAACTCGAGCACCAATTCAACTCCCATCTGACCAGGAGGCATCAAGGCAGTGTGCAGTGAGTGTGAGGTGGTGCTGCCACCCCTCCAGTGCAAACACTTACAGTAGCACTAACACTAACACCTTGACTGACACTGACGCTTACACAAACGCTAACACTAGCGCTATCACTAACACTAACACTAACGCTAATACTAGTACTAACGCTACCACTAACGCTGACACTACCACTAACACTGGCACTAACTCGAGCACCAATTCACCTTGAATCTGACCAGGTAGCATCAAGGCGGTGCGCAGTGAGTGTGAGGTGGTGGTGCCACCCCTCCAGAAGAGGGGAGGTGGCTGGCTCACATTGCTAGATGCCATAGAGATTCAGTTGACATCTCAACATGCGCCTGACCCTAACTCGGATGATGAGTGTGACATGGGGCCAGCGTCTAGACCAGGTGTGTGTGGACTGTGTTTGTTTGTGTTGTGTGTGTGTGGACTGTGTTTGTGTGTATGTGAATGCCAAAGACATCCAGTTGACATCTCAAAATGCGCCTGACTCTAACTCAGACGATTTGTGTGACATGGGGCCAGCATCCAGACAAGGTGTGTGTGGATTTTCTTTGATTGAGTTGTGTGTGTGTGGACTGTGTTTCATAGAGTTGTGTGTGTGCTGTGTTGCGTGTTGTGTGAATCATTGCTGTGTTGCGTGTCGTATGAATGCCATATAGATTCAGTTGACATTCCAAAATGCGCTTGGCCCTAACTCAGACGATTTGTGTGACATGGGGCCAGCATCCAGACCAGGTGTATGTGGACTGTGTTTGATAGAGGTGTGTGTGTGTGTGTGTGTGCGTGTGTGTGTGGACCGTTTAGTAGAGGTGTGTGTGTGAATTGTGCTGTTTTGTGTGAATCATTGTGGTCTACGAGAGTGTGGGGAGGCCATACATAAATAAAGAAATAGTAGGCCTTATTGCGAGGCATGAGGTTAAGGGGCCAGCCCGTTTGCTTGCACCAGGGCCAACCACCAATAAGGGGGAGGGTGGTGTGGTTGGGTTGGGTGGGGTGGGGGGCTTTCATCCCCCTGGAGGAGAGTTTGGGGCCTGGTCCATATGTCGTCTGCACGTGACAATGGACTGGATGCCATACATATTTAGTTGGCAGGGCTTCTCAGCTTTCCATTTATACTTATGGGTTTTTTTCTTTGTGGGTGCTTTTTCTTTTTGTTTAAAGCACAGAGTCTCATACACCCTCGCGGTGTCAAGTAGACTTTAACATGTAATGTAATGTAATACTTCCAATGAAATGTAGCACGGGTACATAACTTTAACTTCTCATACCCTCAGATGTGTAACGCATCAAGCTGCTAGGCTCGGACAAGTACCACCACCAGCCTCACCTTCACCCTAACTCTCACTTCCACCCTCACCCTCACCCCCATCCCCATCCCCACAGGTTTGGAACACATCAAGCTGCTAGGCTCTGATGAGTACCACCACCAACTTCACCCTCACTCCCACCCTCACTCCTCACCCCCACCCTCACCCCCACCCTCACCCCAACCCTCACCCTCACCCTCACCCCCGCCCTTATAGGTTTGGAACGCATCAAGCTGCTAGGCTCTGATGAGTACCACCACCAGCCTCACCCTCACTCCCACCCTCACCCTCTCCCCCACCCTCACCCCCACTCTCACCTCCACCCCCACCCTCACCCTCACCCCCACCCACGCAGGTTTGGAGCGCATCAAGCTGCTAGGCTCCGATGAGTACCACCACCAGCCTCACCCTCACTCCCACCCTCACCCTCTCCCCCACCCTCACCCCCACTCTCACCTCCACCCCCACCCCCTCCCTCACCCCCACCCACGCAGGTTTGGAGCACATCAAGCTGCTAGGCTCCGATGAGTACCACCACCAGCCTCACTCTCACTCCCAACCTCACCCTCTTTCCCGCCCTCTTCACCACCCTCACCCTCACTCCCACCCTTACCCCCCACCCCCACCCTCACTCTCACAGGTTGGAACGCATCAAGCTGCTAGGCTCTGATGAGTACCACCACCAGCCTCACCCTCACTCCCACCCTCACCCTCTCCCCCCCACCCTCACCCCCACTCTCACCTCCACCCCCACCCTCACCCTCACCCCCCACCCACGCAGGTTTGGAGCGCATCAAGCTGCTAGGCTCCGATGAGTACCACCACCAGCCTCACCCTCACTCCCACCCTCACCCTCTCCCCCACCCTCACCCCCACTCTCACCTCCACCCCCACCCCCTCCCTCACCCCCACCCACGCAGGTTTGGAGCACATCAAGCTGCTAGGCTCCGATGAGTACCACCACCAGCCTCACTCTCACTCCCAACCTCACCCTCTTTCCCACCCTCTTCACCACCCTCACCCTCACTCCCACCCTTACCCCCCCACCCCCACCCTCACTCTCACAGGTTTGGAACGCATCAAGCTGCTAGGCTCTGATGAGTACCACCACCAGCCTCACCCTCACTCCCACCCTCACCCCACCCCCACTCCCACCATCACCCGCACCCGCACCCTCATCCTCACCCCCAGCCTCACCTTCACCCCCACCCTCAACCTCAACCTCACGCACACACACACCCTCGTCTTCACTCTCACTCCCACCCTCACTCCCACCCTCACCCTCTTCCCCACCCTCACCCCCAACCCTACCCTCACCCTTGCCCTTACCCCCACCCTCATAGGTTTGGAATGCATTAAGCTGCTAGGCTCTGATGAATACCACTACCAGCCTCACCCTCACTCCCACTCTCACTCCCGCCCTCACCCTCACCCCCACCCTCATTCTCACCCCCACCCCCACCCCCACCTTCATCCTCACCCCCACTCTCACCCCCACCCTCACCCCCTCCCCCACCCTCACCCTCACCCCCTTCCTCACCCTCACCCTCACCCCCTCCCTCACCCTCACCCTCATCCCCTCCCTCACCCCCACCCTCACCTCCATCCTCACCCTCACCCCCACCCCCGCAGGTTTGGAACGCATCAAGCTGCTAGGCTCCGATGAGTACCACCACCAGCCTCACCCTCACCCTACCCCCACTCCCACCCTCACCTCACCCCCACTATCACCCTGACCTTCACCCTCACTCTCACAGGTTTGGAACGCATCAAGCTGCTAGGCTCTGATGAGTACCACCACCAGCTTCAGTGTTTCTGGGCCTGCCATAGCTCAGGTTGCTGGAAGATCGACCTGGCCTGGTTGCCCAGGCTATCTAAGACAACCAACTTATCAGGTATGGTGGGTGCTGGGGGGGAGAGAGGGACATGGGTGAGGGGTTGGGGGGGTGGGGTAAGGGAGGGGGACATAAGTTGTTGGTGGTGGGTGGTGGTGCTGGAAGATCGACCTGGCCTGGATGCCCAGGCTATGCAAGGCAACCAACTTATCATGTATGATGGGTGCTGGGGGAAAGCGAGGGACAGGGGTAAGGGGGGGAGGGGGGGGGGGGGGGGGGGGGGGCATAAGTTGTTGGTGGTTGTGGGTGGTGGTGCTGGAAGATGGACCTGGCCTGGTTGCTAAGGCTATTGAAGACAACCAACTTATCATGTACGATGGTTGCTGGGGGAAAGCGAGGGGCAGGGGTGAAGGGTTTGGGTTAAGGGTAAAGGAGGGGGACATACATTGGTGCTGGTGCTGGTGCTAGTGGTGACTGGTGTATATCCCCACCCCGCAGGCCCTCACCTCATCTCACTCTCCCACAGTTTGTCACACTCCCTCCCCCCATCGTGTATCAGCACCTGTCACCCCACACCATTTTAATCCACTCACCTCACCTCACCTTCACACACACACACACACCCCTCCCCCCGTCCACTCACCCCCACCCGCACCCTCATTCTTTACCCCCTCCTCCCTCTCCCACAAGTTCTGTCACGCTCCATCCCGCCATAGTGTACGAGTACCTGCCCCTCCCCTCCACACCAGTACACTCACCCCACCTCACCTCCACACCAGTACACTCATCTCACCTCACCTCCACACCAGTACACTCATCTCACCTCACCTCCACACCAGTACACTCACCTCACCTCACCTCCACACCAGTACACTCACCTCACCTCCATCCCAACCACATCCACTCACCTGACCTTCCGCCCCCCACCCCCCATCCACTCACCCCCAACCACAATCCCCCACCCACCCACCCACCCCCCTCCATCCACTCACCCCCTCCTCCCTCTGCCACAGGTTCTGTCACGCTCCCTCCCCCCATCGTGTACGAGCAGCTACGTGTGCCAATGGGTGGTGCAGGAGGCTCTGCACTAGCAGCAGCCCTTTCTTGGGCCACTACCTTGCAAGACATATCCTATGGAGGCTCTCCTCTCGTGTGTCAGGGAAACAGCCTCCACTACATGGGCAGACGCAGCCAGGCAAAGGTAGGACAGGAGAGGGGGGGGGGGGGAGGTTTTTTTTGTGTGTGTGTGTGTGTGTGGGGGGGGGGGGGGGGGGGGGGGGGGGGGGGGGTCACGCTCACATGAGGCTCTACCACCAGCAGCAGCCCTTACATGGGCCACAGCCTTGCAAGACATATCCTATGGAGGCTCTCCCCTTGTGTGTCAGGGCAACAGCCTCCACTACATGGGCAGACACAGCCAGGCAAAGGTACCTTTTATACTATTTTCCATATTGCATACATGATTGTATTATATCTATATGTTTTATAAAATTATGCGTGTGTGTCAGGGCAACTATATGGGTAGACGCAGCCAGGACAAGGTACTTTTATGCGTTTTTTCGTATCTCATATCCATAGGATTATGTATATACATATATATATATATATAGAGAGAGAGAGAGAGAGAGAGACGGAGAGAGACGGAGAGAGAGAGGTGCCGGTACACTCAGCAAGTGCCACAACACCAGTCTACTAAGTATGCATACCAACAATATGCACACACTCACACTCTTACATACACCCACACTCTCACACACAAGCACATACACACACCTTACACACATAAACACACGCACAGGTGCCGGTACACTCAGCAAGTGCCACAACATCAGTCTACTGAGTATGAGTACCAACTATATCACTATATGCACACACATACTCCCACACACACATACACCCACACTCTCACACACAAGCATACACACACACCCCACACACACGCACAGGTACCGGTACAATGAACAAGCGCCACAACACCAGTCTGCTAAGTATGCTCACCAACAATATGTACACACACACAAACATACACACACGCTCACACACACACACACATACCCCACCACCACCACCACCACACACACACACACACACACACACTCTCTCTCACACACACACGGACAGGTGCCGGTACACTCAACAAGTGCCACAACACCAGTCGGGGTAGTCACCCTGGACCCCTTCGCCAGCACTGACACGTCCTCCCCTGCTGGCGCACCCACTCTCAAGTCCACTGCTTCTCGCACACCTCCTGCCGATGCCTCAGCCTCTGACGCCAGACAGCAAGTGATTGATGCAAACATACAGGTAAATAAATACGTCAATACAGTAGTATAAATAAATATATAGATATAGATATAGATATTAGGCTCAGGCTCAGCCTCTGTTGGCAGGCAGCAAGTGATTGAGGCAAACATACAGGTATATACATAAATCAAGAAATACAATGTTATAAATACATAAATGAACATATTAGGCTCAAGCTCAGCCTCTGACGCCAGGCAACAAGTGATTGAGGCAAACATACAGGTGCGTATGTATGTTGTGTGCATCCAACTGTATACAACAGTCTCTCAAGCCCCCGGCTTCTCGCACACCTCCTGCCAATCCTCAGCCTCTGACGCCAGACAGCAAGTGATTGATGCAAACATACAGGTGTGTGAAAATTATAATTTTTCATTCGAATGTACGTGGAAGTGTTACACTGTAAACAACAGTCTCTCAAAGCCACTGCTTCTCATGCACCTTCTGCTGGTGCCTCAGGCTCAGCCTCCAATGCCAGACAGCAAGTGATTGAGGAAGACATACTGGTGAATAAATACATAAATAAAAATGTGAGGGGGGGGCAGGAATAAAGTTGGTTGACCGCACGTTCGGAAGTTGTTATTTTGACCTCTGGGGACCCCCCCCACCCCACCCCCCCACCCCCTCCCCCCCTTTGACCTCATATCCAGACACCCAGACAGTACTACATAGTGAAAGGGGGGTCCATGAGCATCATCTCGTCAAGGCCTTTCCAACCATACAACCAAAATGTACAAATCTCAAGTTTGGACAAAGTTATTTAGATTTTAGTATTTGTACAACTTTCTTGGGCGCTCAGCAGTCATCCGCGCCCTAGGAGGAGATCACTAAGGTATAAAAACAACTGAAGGCGTTATTTATCTGTCTTTTTATCTTTATCATCATCATTATCATGGCTTGATCTACTCAACTTGTATTCTGGAGCCTGATGGTCTGCTCGGGTGGTGTGTGTGTGTGTTTTGGGGTAAAAATATATTAGGCTCAGGCTCAGCCTCTGATGGTAGGCAACAAGTGATTCAAGCAAGCATACAGATCAATAAATAAATAAATAAAAATGTGATACATTAAATAAATATATTAGGCTGAGGCTCGGTCTATAAAGACAGACTTCAAGCGATTGAGGCAAACACACAGGTAAACAAATAAACAAATAAATATGTTATAAATATATGCATCTGCTATACCGGTATCTCACAAATAAATTAAAATGTTATAAAAACGGAAAGAATACAAAATATGTTTGAATAATCAATTGTACGCTTTCTTACAAGGGGGCCAGCCCGTTTCATAAACAATGTAGGGTTTGGGTGTTAGATGAAGCACTTTTTTTTTTTTCAAACATGAAAGTGGGTTTCTTCTAGCTTAATGGTTTTAGGCCTCCTCCAGGGACAGCTTTTTTGTGCTTCTTTTGTGCTCTGTAGCGTTTTTACAGCTTTTCAGGGCCATTGAGCGCAAAAATAAACTTTTTTTTTACTTTTGTCAAGCAATAATTTCGCTTAAACGGGGTCAAATCTAGCGATCGCTATATATAGCAGAAATAAATATCCCTGAGATGAAGGAATGAAACTAGGCCAACCCCTCCTCCAATGTGTTGTTGCAAAGTCTGTATGGGGCCCTCCTCCGTGAGTTCTTGCCAAAACAAAATCAAGGAAAACAGACCGACCCCAAATAAACAAAAATAAACTAAAATACTGAACCAAAATAAACCAAATATGCCGAATTTAACAAAATAAAATGGGACCATAACAAACCTTAAAAAACGAAACTCAGTCAACCCCTCCCCCAATGTGCTGTTGTAGAGTCTGTATGGGGATATCCTCCAAGATCCCTTGCAAAACATAAAACCAAACCAAGCCAAAACAGACCGACTCAAAATAAACAAAAAAATTGAACACAAAGAAACCTAAAGAATGAAACTAGGCCAACCCCTCCTCCAATGTGTTGTTGCAGAGTCTGTATGGGGACCTCCTCCGTGAGCCCATGCCAATTGTGCGCCCCAAACCCATATCAAACTAATCAACCCAAACAAAACCAGAACAGAACAAAGCATATCATACTAAACCAACCCGCACCCCCCGCCTTCACCCCCACCCCACCCCAATGTGCTGTTGCAGAGTGTGTATGGGGCCTCCGTGAGCCCGTGCCAATTGTGCGGCCCAAAATCATATCAGCACAAATCAAACCAATCCATTTCAAACCAAACCATATCAAAATAAAGCTAACCATGGCAAAACAACAACAAACCAAGGCAAAGAGAACCAAAACAAACAAAACAAAAAGAACCAAAACAAAACCCTGTCACTATACATGTTGTTGCAGAGTCTTTATTGGTACCTCCTCCAAGAGCCCGTGCCGATTGTGTTCCCCAAACCCATATCAAACTAATCAACCCAAGCAAAACCAGAACAGAACAAACCATATCAAACAAAACTGACCCCCCACCCCGCCCCCACCCCCCCCAATGTGCTATTGCAGAGCCTGTATGGGGCCCTCCTTCAAGAGCCCGTGCCGATTGTGTTCACCAAAACCACATCAAACTAATCAACCCAAACAAAACCAAAACAGAACAAACCATATCAAACAAAACCGAACCCCACACCCGCCCCCACCCGCCCCCACCCCAATGTGCTGTTGCAGAGTCTGTATGGGGATATCCTCCAAGATCCCTTGCAAAACATAAAACCAAGCCAAGCCAAAACAGACCGACTCCAAATAAATCAAAACACTGAACAAAAATTAACCTAAAGAATGAAACTAGGCCAACCCCTCCTCCAATGTGTTGTTGCAGAGTCTGTATGGGGACCTCCCAAACCCCCAAACCCATACCAACACAAATCAAACCAATCCATTTAAAACCAAACCATGTCAAACTAAAGCTAGCCATGGAAAACCAACAACAAACCAAGGAAAAAAGAACCAAAACAAACCAAAACAAACCAAAACAAAAAGAACCAAAACAAAACCCTGTCACTGTACTTGTTGTTGCAGAGCCTGTATTTGTACCTCCTCCAAGAGCCCGTGCCGATTGTTATCCCCAAACCCATATCAAACTAATCAACCCAAACAAAACCAAAACAGAACAAACCATATCAAACAAAACCGACCCCCACACCCCGCCCCCACCCCACCCCACCCCAATGTGCTGTTGCAGAGTCTGTATGGGGACCAAGAGCCCGTGCCGATTGTGTTCCCCAACCCATATCAAACTAAGCAACCCAATCAACATCAAAACAGAACAAACCATATAAGACAAAACCGCCCCCCCATCCACCCATCCATCCCCCACCCCACCCCACCCCAATGTGCTGTTGCAGAGTCTGTATGGGGACCTCCTCCAAGAGCCCGTGCCGATTGTGTTCCCCAAACCCCGCGGCCCCTGCGGTGCTCAGAACCCCGAGGGTGTGGCGCACCTGCACGACTGCATCAACCTCATGCGCCAAGCACACATAGAGAACATCCATAGGGCGCACCACGACCTGAGTCAACGCTGCAAGCAGGTAGGTAGTGGATGTTTGGAGTAGTGGGGGTGGTGGAGGAAGTAGTGGGGGGAAGGGTGGTGGAGGGTGTGGTGGTGGCAATTAGGGGGGGGGGGGGGGGGGGTAGGGGGGGGGGGGGGGGGGGGGGGGGAGGGGGAAGGGGGGGGGGTAGTAGTGGTGGTGGTAGTAGAGGCAGTGGGGGTGGTAGTAACAGTTGTGTTGGCAGTGGTAGTGGTAGTGGCAGTTGTGGTGGTGGTGGTGTTAGAGGCAGTCGTGGTGGTAGTGGGGGTGGTGGTAATAGCAGTCGTGGTGGTAGTGGTGGCAGTGGTGGTAGTTGTAGCAATGGTGGTGGTAGAGGTGGTGCTCAGACCCTCGAGGGTGTGGTGCACATTAACGAATGCAACAATCTCATGCACCAAGCACACATTGAGAACATCCATAGGGCGCACCACGACCCGAGTCAACGCTGCAAGCAGGTGGGTGGGTGGGTAGTGGGTGTTTGGGGGGGGGGGGGGGGGGGGGGGGGGGCAGGAAGGGGGGGGGGTAGTGGCAGTCGTGGTGGTAGTAGTGGTGGTGGTAGTAGAGGCAGTGGGGGGGGGGGGGGGGGGGGGGGGGGGGGGGGTACCAGTGGGGATGGTAGTGACAGTTGTGGTGGCCGTGTTGGTGGTAGTGGCAGTTGTGGTGGTGGTGGTGTTAGAGGCAGTCGTTGTGGTAGTGGTGGTGGTGGTAATGGCAGTCGTGGTGGTAGTGGTGGCAGTGGTGGTAGTGGTAGCAGTGGTGGTGGTAGAGGTGGTGCTCAGACCCTCGAGGGTGTGGTGCACATTCACGACTGCATCAACCTCATGCACCAAGCACACATAGAGAACATCCATAGGGCGCACCACGACCTGAGCCAACGCTGCAAGCAGGTGGGTTGTGGTGGGGGGGGTGGGGGGGGGGTGTATGAGAGAGGGGGTAGTGGTGGGAAGTGTGTGTGTGTGTGTGTGTGTGTGGGGGGGGGGGGGGGGGGGGGCACCAAAACCTGAGTGAACAAAAACAAACACAGCCCCTTCTTCACCCGCTCATGTTACTGAGGTTTGGTGGTGGTGATAGGGGGGGGGGGGGGGGGGGGGGGGGGGGCACCACAACCTGAGTGAACAACAACAACCCCAAACCCAAACAACAGCAACTGCAACAACAACAACAACAACAACAACAAACCACAAACCACAACCTCTTGTTCACCCGCTCTCCCTATTGCAGCTCGAGACAGAAGGCAGCTCGCATGTGAAAGCCCTAGATGAGCTGAAAGCCCTAGCTGATAAGGTGGCTAGCAGGCAGGCAGACATGATGGATCGTCTCAACGCTACTCAGGACCTGCAGCGCAACCTGACGGATAGAGCAGGTGGGTGTGGGAGGAGGGAGGGAGGTTATGTTTGCGTGTGTGTGCGTGGAGAGTGGGGGGATTTTGTGTGGGTGGGTGGGGGGGGGGGGGGGGGCTAGCAGGCAGTCAGACTTGATGGATTGTGTCAATGCTACTCAGGACCTGCAACGCAACCTGACGGATAGAGCTGGTGGGTGTGGGAGGAGGTGGAGAGAGTATGTTTGTGTGTGTGGTGGTGGAGGGGGGGGGGGGGGGGGGGGGGGGGGGGGGGTTGTGTGGGTGTGGCTGTATGTGTGTGGCTAGCAGGCAGACTTGATTGATCATCTCAACGCTACTCAGGACCTGCAACTTTACCTGACGGATAGAGCAGGTGGGTGTGGGAGTTGGAGAGGGTATGTTTGTGTGGGTGTGTGGGTAGGGGAGGTGGGGGGTGGGGATTTTGTGTCGGGGGGGGGTGGGGGGGGGACTAGCAGGGAGACTTGATTGCTTTTCTGAATACTTCTCAGGACATGTTATATTGTTATGTAACCTGACAATCTAAATCAACCCAACCTCCCCCCCCCCCCTCCCTTCCCCCAGATTTGATCGCATCCATGCGCTGGTCCCTCGACAAACTAAACCAAAATCAATCAAGACAAACTCAACACAACACAATATAACACAACTTCCCCCTCCTCCTTTTCTCCAGAACTTATCATATCCATGCACTGGTCCCTCCCATGATCAAAAGTACCAAAAACAATCAAGACCAACGCAACCCAACACAACCTAACCCATCCTATCCCTCCCTCCCCCCCTACCAGACCAGCTCACATCCATGCACTGTGCCCTCCCACGCCCAAATATACAAGGCGAATCAAGACCAACCCAACCCAACCCATCCCTCCCTCCCCCCCTACCAGAACTGCTTGCATCCATGCACTGGCCCCTCCCACGACCATGAGTACCAAAAACAATCAAGACCAACGCCACCCAACACAACCCAACACAACACAACCTAACCCATCCCATCCCTCCTCCCCCCCTACCAGACCAGCTCACATCCATGCACTGTGCCTCCCACGCCCAAATATACAAGGCAAATCAGGCCAACCCAACCCAACCCATCCCTCCCTCCCCCCCCCTACCAGAAACTGCTCGCATCCATGCACTGGCCCCTCCCACGCCCAAATATACAAGGCAAATCAAGACCAACCCAACCCAACCCATCCCTCCCTCCCCCCCTACCAGAACTGCTCGCATCCATGCACTGACCCCTCCCACGCCCAAATATACAAGGCAAATCAAGACCAACCCAACCCAACCCATCCCTCCCTCCCCCCCAGGGTAATTCAAAGCGCGCGCGTTTGCGCTTTTGAGCGCTGACTTTTTGACCCCCTCTGCGCTTTGTTTTCAAGTGCGCTAAAGCGCTGGCCAATTTGGCCATTTGAAGTACCATGCTCCCCCCCTACCAGAACTGCTCACATCCATGCACTGGTGCCGCCTACGACCAAAAGTACCAAAAACAATGAAGACCAACCCAACCCAACGCAACCCAACACAACCTAACCCATCCCATCCCTCCCTCCCCCCCTACCAGACCAGCTCACACCCATGCACTGGTCCCTCCCACAGCCAAACTTGCCAAATCCAAAAAGACCAAGCCAACCTAACCTAACCCGACCCAACCTAAACCAACCTAACCTAACCTAACCTGACCTAACCTGCTCACATCCATGCACTGATCCCTACCACGGCCAAACGTGCCAACAACAAAAAGACCAAACCAAACTAACCTACCCCGACCCAACCTAAACCTAACCTAACCTAACCTAACCTAACCTAACCTAACCTAACCTAACCTAACCCAAGCTACTCCCCCCCTCCCTTCCCCCAGACCTGTTCACATCCATGCACTGGTCCCTCCCACGGTCCAACATACCAAAGACAATCAAGACCAACCCAACATAACCCTACCCAACATAACCTACCCCTCTCCCTCCCTCCCTCCCTCCCTCCCTCTCCTCCACTCCCTCTCAGACCTGCCTCACTCAATGCACTGCGTCCCTACAAAGAACGCTTACTCCCCCCCTAACCCCTTCCCCCACAGACCCTGCCCCTTAAACATACCGGCACTCCGGTCACTCACACCCCCCGGTTACTCCACTCAACTTACAAGGACAATCAAGACCAACCCAACATAACCCTAACCAACATACCTACCCCCTCTCCCTTCCCTCCCTCCCTCCCTCCCTCCCTCCCTCCCTCCCTCTCAGACCTGCTCACATCAATGCACTGGTCCCTACCATGACCAAACGTGCCAATACCAAAAAGACCAAACCAACCTAATCTAACCACACCCAACCTTAACCAATCTAACCTAACCTAAACCAACCTAACCCAAGCTACTCGCCCCCCTCCCTTCCCCCAGACCTGCTCACATCCATGCACTGGTCCCTCCCACGGTCCAACATACCAAAGACAATCAAGACCAACCCAACAAAACCCTACTCAACCTAATCTACCCCCCCACACACCCCCACACCCCCACACCCCCTCTCTCCCTCCCTCCCTCTCAGACCTGCTCACATCAATGCATTGGTCCCTCCCACCGCCAAACGTGCCAAAATCAAAAAGACCAAACCAACCTAACCTAGTCTAACCTAACCCGACCCATCCTAACCCAACCTAACCAAACGCCTCACCCCCCTCCATCCCTCCCTCCCTTCCCCCCAGACCTTCTCACATCGATGCACTGGTCTCTCCCACGGCCCGTGTCTGACTCAGAGAAAGACTTCTCGATACAGTTGCAGCAGATGAGTGACCAACAGGCAGCTATGGCCGCCACCTGGTCTACCCTGCAGCGCCGTGCCAAGAGTGTGAGGGAGCAAAGCGAGGCCAGGGAGAAACAGCAGGCACAGGGAACGGGAGTTGGCTTGGTGTCGCGGCCACTGTCCTCCCCTATGGTAGCTCCACCGACAGATGGCTCCATGCCTCCTGCACAATTGGCCAAGGTGTGTAAGTGTCAGTGCCTGCATGTGTCTGTATGCATGTGTCTAGTTATGTGTTTGTGTATGTGAGGAACAGCAGGCACATGGGAGTTGGCTTGGCTTCGCGGCCATTGTCCTCCCATATTGTGGCAATATCGACGGATGTTGTCTGTACGGCCTGTAGTTTGTCTTCCAGTGTGTGTGTTAACAGTCTAGCCAGTAAATGCGTCGTCAAACAGGCTAAATAGACTTGCCCAACCTCAATATTGGGAAGGACTGTATACAAAACAAGCACTTGTGAACTGAAAACCAACAAATTGTAAACGACATGGGGGGGGGGGGGGGAGTTTGAGCTTTGTAGATCATTTAACTTCAATTTAAAAGACAAAAATCATTACTTTTATATATACATTGATGAATATGTCAGATATCTTCATCTTACCTACTCTTCAACATTTAGCATGTTCTAGACTTGTTTGAATGCAGCATAGGCCCAACAAACCACCAATGTGTCATGTGCTTGCCAAACCACCACTCTTCCTTCAACATTAGCATGTTCTGAACTTGTTCAAATGCGTCAAATGCTTAACAAACCACCACTCTTTCCTCAACATTTTCATGTTCTAAACTTGTTCAAATACATCCTAGGCCTGACAAACTACCACTCTTCCCTCAACCTTTAGCATGCTCTGAATGTGTCCAAATACATTATGTGATTGCCAATCACCACTCTTCCCTCAACATTTACCATGCCCTGGACTTGGTCAAATACATCTTGTGCCTGCCAAACCACCACTCTTGCCTCAACCTTTAGCATGCTCTGGAATTATTCAAATACATCACGTGCTTAACAAACCATCACTCTTCCCTCAACATTTAGCATGTCCTGAACTTGTTCAAATGCATCGAATGCTTAATAAAACACCACTCTTCCCTCACCATTTACCATTCTCTGGACTTGGTCAAATACGTCATGTGCCTGCCAAACCATCACTATTGCCTCAACATTTACAATGCTTTGGACTTGGTCAAATACACCGTGTACTTGACAAATCACCACTCTTCCCTCAACCTTTAGCATGCTCTGAACATGTCCAAATACATTATGTGATTGCCAATCACCACTCTTCCCTCAACATTTAGCATGTTCTGGTCTTGCTCGAATACACTATGTGCCAGCATTCTTGCCACATGTCGCATGAAGGAGTCCCTACCTCCTGGAGGGTGACACTTACTATGTCTGCCATGATGACTTTCCCCAGCTGCCGCGTTTGGGAGGGTCCCCTTAACACCACGCCCCTCCAGGCGTTATCTTTTTTTGTTCATGTGCTTAACAAACCATCACCACCCCCTTCTCCCTCCCTCGTAGGTCCATGCATCTGTGATAGAGCAGTATAGGATGATCAGAGCATGCAAGGCGGATGTGGCTCAAGCAGCCGAAGATATCAAACGCTGGAAAAGGGCATGAGCTGCTCATCGTCAATAGCAGTTGTTCAAGGTTACTTCAAGATGTACTCCGCATAGCAGTATGGGATGATTTGAGCGTGCAAGGCGGATGTTCTGCAGCCAGCCGAAGATATCAAACGCCGGAAAAGGGCATGATTTGCTCATCAGGGTTGCTCTGGGGGACTATAATAATTACAATTGTTACAGGGTTCCATACGCCAGGTATGGCGTCTAACCGTCTGCACATTGCAGTTAACAATTCCCCCAATACGACAACCATGGATTTCTAGAGCACATGTCAGTGCAGATTCGAACCGGAGACCTCCAGCTGTGGTGACCATATTTAACGACCGCTCGCCGACCACTACGGTCAGATCAGGGGGACTCTGGGAAGATATGCATGTTGATTAGCACTCAGTCAGCCCGTTTCAGTGATACAATTGGTCTAGTGGTACACCAAATCGCTTAAACGAAGAAGAGTTGGGGGTTCGATTCCCCCTACAGTCAGCCGTAGCGTTGCAGGACGTTGTCAACCGTGATGGTAGCTTGTCCAGTCGAGGTGGTAGACCGTTCTCAGCCCGCGTACGACGGGTTATCTTGATACCACGCCCCACCAGGCGTTATCATTACCTTAAGCACTCAGTCCCAAGATCTGCAACTGGGACGCAATGAACCCTCTAAAAGCTGTGTCTGAGATGCAATAGACCCTTCCAGAACACAACCGACCTACTGTATCTGCACCTGAGATGCAGCGGACCCTCCAAGATCTGTGTCTGAGAAGCAAGACGCAGCGCTTTAAACAACCCTGCTGCCCATCGTCCGATCTTCATAGCAGTTGTTCAAGGGCAGCTCAAAATCTATGCGTCGTGAGCCAAAATCTATGTATACAACGTAACAAACCCTCAAAAATCTGTGATTGAGACACTAAACTAAACATTTTGAACAATCCTAGACCATACTGTAGCTATTTACTCTGTCATGCGAGCTCTGTAGCCCAGGATATAAGCGTAGTTTTATGAAGGGAAGGGATCGAATATGTGTTGATAAATTGTATTGGATTGGATTGTTACATGTTTTTCTTCTAACTCTGGGCTGCGCACCGTCTTCCAATCTCATGTCCCTCCGAGGGTAGGACATACCGGTCGGTATTCCGGTATTGGGGTATATTCAGGTCGTTATACCGGAGCCCCAAACTCTCACAGTCGGTTTTCTCCCTGTGCCGCCATGCAATTCCACGGGAGCCTACTCTGCGGATTAGGACTTGCACTTGGTTACATAGCTTCAGCCAGCAATTTGGCTGCCCGCCGTTGGTTGTAAAAACAATACCAGGAAAAAGTAGACACGTCTCTTTCTCCATTTTTGTTTGCAATACCACGGAAAACAGGGAGCCTACTACCGGTTTGTGGACGGCATTTTAAAGACTTCTACAGCCCAGGTCATTATGAATTTGTCCAGATTTGGCAAAAATGATACTTTGAATGTTGATTTTGGTACCGAAGGCTTATTACATATTAATGTCGCGATTGGGTCGGTATCCAATCGGTTGTTTACAATTGCCCAAGACGGCGCACTAGAAGGAGGTGAAAACATTAGTAATCGGTCTGCACGACTTTGCTACACTAGTACACTACCAACCCTCCAAAATATGTGGCTGAGACGCAGCGGACCCTAATAGGCTCCAAGATCTACTTCCGAGACGCAAGACGCAGCGTTTTGCACAACACTGGCTGCAGCCACGTTACCAAGTTCAGGTTCATGAAGGAAGCCATGGAAGCCTTTTGGTTTTAGAGCATTGAAGTACCCTATCCATAGTTGGATAAACGACCATGTAACAATTCAAATTTACTTTCGGCCCGACCTTGAAACGAGGCTCCAAGATATGCGTCTGAGACGCAAGACGCAGCGTTTTGCAGAACACTTACTGGATCCATGTCACAAAGTTCAAGGTCGGGCTGAATGTATATTTGAGTTGTTACATGGTTGTGCAACCAACTATGGAAATGGTACTCCCATTCAATGCTCTGAAACCAAAAGGCTACCATGGCTTCCTTTGTGAACTTTAACTTGGTAACGTGGCTCCAGCTAGCAATTTGGCTGCTCGCTGTCTTTGGCAGTAACCTTACCAATGAATAGCAAAGCATCTTCTCAAAATATACTGTACTATCTCCTCATACAGTCATGTATTAATAGATGCTGATGAAGAGTATCACAAATTTCTCCTTGCATAACGGTTCCAACATAGACTACTCAAACAGCGAGACGGAGGAGCCAATCCAGAGCCATCGACACCACACTGAGATTTACCTACAATATCTGACAATATAGTTATTTTACCTGCCTGGTACACTAAGTGCTCTTACGATGCACACCAAGTTGGTGTCACCGACATGAACTGCTCAAATAATTAGAATCGGACAAACATTCCGGGCATACACGAGTAACGGTTTGAAAATATATATGAAGTGCATTCTCAAGGATATCCAGGTGGCCTCTCTTACAGGGAACCAAGAAGATCACCCCACTTTGGCACATTTCCATCCAATCTAAAAATGCTTGGCCTGAACATGTCGTCAAATTGTATGTCTGCAAAGAGTGCAGCCCCAGGATTCTGTACCCGGGAGTGTGGCGCATTAGTGTGTATGCTATCCATGTCTACTTCGCCCTTAGACAGCAAGTAGCCTGAAGGCTAATAGATCATGTATTCAAAACTGTAAAAAAAGCTGGAATTGCTCCTGCCAAGAGAATGACATCTGTAGCTATCTTCACCACTGTATGGATTGAAAACATGGTACCTGTAGTCCTAGAATGCTATACAATCATGCACATACATAATAAAAATACCGGCACACAACTCAAACAACGAGGATGAGGGCATCTGTACCTATCCACTCCACCGGATGAATTGAAAATATGGTGCTATAATGCCTTTTTACCGTGCACATACACCAAAATCCACAACGTAATCAAAGAGAAGGAGGATGCCATCAGCAGCTTGAATGTCCACCTCCATGTGGATGACACTGCACCTATCTACACCATTGGATGAATCTAAACGATGGTACTACAATGTTTTAAACCCCTGCTCATACACCAGTCTGCAAAACGCAATCAAGTAGTAGGAGGAGGATCAACCACCTGAACCACTATAGGGTCTATCTATCCTAGAGGCTGATATGCCAAACATGTATCATGACAAATAAAATAACAAATGCTTGAATGGCTCCCTTCACGAGGATGACATATGGCGCTATCTTCACCTTCATGATGAATTTAGAAGATGTACTGCACTAGAGTGCTCTTAAACCATGCACATGCACCAGCCTACACAGCTCAAACAACAAATGCTTGAATGGCTCCCTTCATGAGGATGACATATGCCGCTATCTTCACCACTGGATGCATTTAGAAGATGTATTACGGTATATTGCACTAGAGTGCTATTATAGAATGCACATACGCCAGCCTACATAGCTCAAAACAAGGAGGAGAAAGATGCCCTCCAGAGCTATCTACTACACCTCGTGGGGCTCTATCTAGAAGCCTGTTCTCAAGTGCTTTTGAACCATGTTCATACACAAGCCTGCAAAAGGAAACAAGAAGAGACAGGATACCATACATCAGAGCTATCTACACCACATAGACAGAGCTATCTACACCACACGGAGCTCTGTATAGAAGTTGGTTCTGAATCATTTAAAACCCTTTTTAAACTATCTTTTCTGTTTTTAAGGTTGGGCAAGTCCCTTAAGCCTATCTAGCTACCACTAATCTATAAAATATATACAACCTTGTATGTACACCAACAAACCGTAAACATCGAACTTAAACAAATAAAACCAAACACACTTTCCAGACATACACAAGCAAGTCGGGATTTGGGAACGTCTGTGAGGTGCATCCTCAAGGATATCCAAGTATGCCATGTTGCAGCACACCAAGAAGGTTATACATGCAACCCACATTTACAGTTTTTCAACCCAGTCTGGAGGCGATCCCGATAAAAATTACCAGCGTCTACGTTCCAGCTGTCACTTGAGGCTATTGCAGTTGCCACCTGCTGCACACCCATAGGAATTAAATCAGGCAGCTTCTGCTTAGCCACACCCAGCCAATTAGCAATGAAAGCTTCATTCTCAAGTGGCTGCTGCCCACAAAGTGTCCGACAGATCCCGGGCATTGAAGCCAGGCGGCCTCGGCTTAGCCTCACTCAAGACTCAACTAGGTAGCAATGAAATCCCCATCCTCTATATCCAGCTTGGCTACTGCCCACAAAGTGTTGAATAGATCCTGGGCATTGACGCCAAGCAGCTTTAGCTTGGCCTCACTTACCCAGGTAGCAATAAAAGCTTTATCTTCAATACCCAGCTTGGTTGCTGCCCACAAAGAGTTGGAGAGGTTCTGGGCATTGGAGGTAGGTAGATTCTGCTTCGCCAGACTCAACCAAGCAGCAATGAAATACCCATCCTCTATACCCAGCTTGGCTACTGCCCACAAAGTGTAGGTCAGCTCCAGGGCATTGAAGCCAGGAAGCTTGAGCTTGGCCACCTATCCTACCTTGCCATGCATGGATATTCAGGTGTGCCTTGTTGTACATGTGCCATGTTGTACATACCAATAGGCTCACCCTTGTTTCACCCCACATCTTCATTGTTTCAACCTAGCCTGGCTTTGATCATGTTCCGGAACCCAGTGTCTATGTTCCAGCTGTCACTGGAGGCTATTGCAGTTGCCACCTGCTGCACACCCATGGGATGGAAATCATTCAGCTTCAGCTTTGCCTCGTTCATCCAGGTAGCAATGAAAGCTTCATCCTCAATACCCAGCTTGGCTGCTGCCCACGAAGTGTTGGACAGGTTCTGGGCATTGAAGCCATGCAGCTTCAGCTTGGCCACGCTCAGCCAGGTAGCAATGAAAGCTCCATCCTCAATACCCAGCTTGGCTACTGCCCATACAGTGTTGGAAAGGCCCTGGGCATTGAAGCCAGGCAGCTTCAGCTTTGCCTCACTAAACAAAGTAACAATGAAAGCTTCATCCTTAATACCCAGATTGGCTACTGCCCACAAAGTGTTGGACAGGTCTTGGGAAGTGAATTCAGGCAGCTTCAGCTTAGCCTCACTCAACAAATTAGAAATGAAAGCTTTATCCTTAATACCTAGATTGGCTGCAGCCCACAAAGTGTTGGACAGCTCCTGGGCGTTGAAGCTATGCAGCTTCAGCTTGGCCACACTCAACCAGGCAGCAATGAAAGCTTCATCCTCGATTTCCAGCTTGGCTGCTGCCCACAAAGTGTTGGACAGATCCTGGGCATTGAAGCCAGGAAGCCTCGGCGTAGCCTCACGCAAGCAAGCAGCAATGAAAGCTTCATTCTCAATACCCAGCTTGACAGCCGCCCACAAAGTGTCGGACAGCGCCTGGGTATTGAAGCCAGGCAGCTTTAGAACTGCATATTTTATCCAGCCTTCAAGGAATGAGCCATTCAAAGGAACTTCCAATGTTGCCAGTGCCCACAAAGTGTTGGAAAATGCTTGAGCTTCAGATTGTGGAAGCCTCCTTTCTGCAGCAGTCACTATTTCATGGATCAGGTCATTGGACGGTACACGCAGTGTAGCCATTGCCCACACAAGATGAGATGTCATGGGAGTTGAAGCTGGCCAAGTCTTCTTTGGTACGCACCAAGATCCCCTGTACTAGAGTAGGGTTGACCGGGCATCCTACTTTGGCCAATCCCCACAACACACTGGACAGCGAGCTGGCATCCATATCGCCCAATTCACGCAGGGCCAGTACACTCAGATCCTGCATCATCTCTTGTGCCATGTCCACTTCCTGCCGCCTATGCAATTTAGCAACCTTGTTCATTGCAGCAGATACTTTACTGTAGTCAAAACGACGCCCATCGTCTACCATAACCTGATCCAAGCTGCTCAGATCTCTACATGCCGTGATTCTCCCCATGAGCTCTGCAGGGCTTGGTGTGGCCTGCACAACAACAACATGATTCATTCATTCACTCATTCACCCGCTTGTTTCTTTATTCGTCCATCCCTCCATCCATCCACCTATCCATGATGGACAGGCTAGTGTTAACCCAAGACAAGTCCCCCCCCCCACACACACACACACCCCACCCCACCCTCTCCTGGTATTATTTCAACTATCCTTGCACAAGCAAAATTGAGCAATCATTCGAGCTATTTCAAGGAAGCAAACAGTATTGTACAATACATGTATGTATTAGGCCTCTCTCACCTCGTCATCATACTGATAGCTCTGACGTCGTGGTCTACTCCTTCTGCCTACAGATGCTGCTCCTCTTCATGCTTGAGAGGCCGATCCTTGTCCTGCTTGAGAGGGTCCAGCAGGGCTTCTCACTGGGGATGCCCTGCCCTGCCCTGTCTTCTCACCAACTGCAGCATCGTCTTGACTTCCGGTTTGAGGATCAGTTACTTTCCCTCCCCTCCCAGGCCAAATGGGGCGCTCATCTGCACGCAAGCAAGTAGCAATTGTGTTAATTACCGCCCCCAATGTAGCAGAGACTCCTTGGTTACACCAGTTACAATCAAACAGCCATTTGACCCTAAAGGGTTCGCGTCAACCCAGACTTTCGTCTCAAGCCACCTGATGATGCCGCATGAGCGTTTCCCCGACCCACACCCGACCTGCCACTTCCCAGGAGTCCCACTTAGGTTCCTCAAATAGATCAGTCTACCAAACCTGAAACTGCAACTCCGGAAGCTGAACCTTTATCACCGGAAGCTAAATCTGCAACACCGGAACCTAAACTGCAACATTGGAATCTAAAACTGAAACATTGGAAGCTGAGACTGCAACATCGGAAGCTGAGACCGTGACAACGGAAGCTGAAACTGCGACACCAGAACCTAAAACTGCAACACCGGAACCTGAAACTACAACAGCGGAACCTAAACTGCAACATCGGAATCTGAAACTGCAACATCGGAACCTTAAACTGCAACACCAGAACCTTAAACTGCAACACCGGAATCTGAAACTGCAACAGCGGAACCTGAAACTGCAACACCGGAAGCTAAAACTGAAACAGCGGACCCTGAAACTGCAACACCAGAACCTTAAACTGCAATACCGGAACCTGAAAGTGCAATAGCGGAAGCTGAAACTGCAACACCGGAAGCTGAAACTGCAACATCGGAAGCTGAAACTAGAAACACTTGAACCTGAAACCGCAACACCGGAACCTCTTCCTTTTCCTTCACAAGCACCAGCCCAATCCTCAAACTCAGGATCTTCTCAACAACAAAACCTCAACAAAACCGCTCGTTCTGATCAAAAACAGTACAGGCTAGTGCCTGCCGCTGTGCAACAGGACGAGTGGGAAACTCACCAACAGGGGACTGTTGCACACGCTTCAAACGAATTAAGTCACAGGGTTCTGTAAACGAATACAACAAGTATGAGACTTCACCCTGCCTTACATCATGTTTTCCACCCAGACGGTATACCCAAATCTCTCCATCCCAACCCGCACCCTCCTCATGGTCCCACGCACAAAGTACACAGCCTACAAGACACACACCGCCCACCCCTGGTTCCATGTCCTAGATACTATTCCAGCCAGGGCCCCCCGTTATCCACCAACCTCCCCTCTGGACTAGGGGGGAAATCACCCCCACCATTGCAAGGACAAAGGGGTACCAAGTCCTCCTCATCGCCACCCCCATGGACCAAAAGTGTAACCAATACCATCTCGTTGGAAAACATGATGTAAGGCAGTAGGAAGTCTGTTGCTTGTAGAAATCGTTTACTACACAGGGGCCTGTTGCGCACGCTTCAGCCGACTCACATGAAACACAGGTTGTACACGCTTGAGGTACACAGGCAAAGACAACTGATATGGCACAGGGTTCACAAACCAAGGCGCTTTTTAAGGCCCACCCAGCAATCACAAAAATTCCTGCTAGGTTGCTCAGGGAGGGACAACACCTGCGAATCTAACCACTCATATTCGGGCTGGAAACACACATCTAACCAATAATAAGATACAATTAAAGCTTACAAACCCACTCATATACCTACTCTTTACTCTGCCCCTGCCCCTACCTGCCCCTCCACCTACGTATTTACCAGGATCCCAAGGACTACCATCATCAACAATAAATATGTCCAGGACCATTATTCCAACTGGGGCAAGGGCATACAAGCAACAAAAAGACAAGACTGTTGCAAGCATGAGCTACACAACTGAGGTGCATACATGAAAAGTGGTGAAAGAGAAGCACTGGACAGATCTCAGCCTTGTACACTTGGCCTGCAGACATTCACACCAATCATCAGATAATGTATTCACTCACTCAAAGTGGCGCGAATCACTTGTGGTGCAGTAGGCCTCCTCTGCAGTTTAGGTACACCCAAAACCCAAGAGGAGGGTGGGATCCTGGGGTGCAAGATAGTCCTTGCCTTCAACATCCTCAGCCTTGTTTGTCTGAGTTGGTGTTTGAGGATCTCGAGTACCTCGCTCACCCAGCGCTCTCCTCGTCAACACTGCGTTTCAAGAGCCGGGATCAATTGGCACAAGATTGGTATCAGAAATTGCTCCAGGAAACAAGGAGGGTGCATATCGATGCAAAACGGTAATTCCAGGCGCAATCAAACAAGGCAGTAGGAAGATCGGAAGGAGCTAACATGACAACGCAACGAGGCAGGGGAAGATCCAACGTAGATAGACAGGCGGATGCAAGTCCATACCTGCAGCGGATGCCAGTCGAATATCGCAGACACAAGTCCTAAGCGCTTGTCGAAAGCGACACGGGAAAACGCTTTAGCAGTCACTAGTCACGAGGAGGGTTAGGGGATTCGAGGAAAGGCGCAGATCGAGGACTCCGTTAATCAACCAGAGCAAGGAAGGCGAGGAGGTTTGAAGGAGGGCAGTGTCGCTACCACATTAGCTTAATCTGATCAGAACTTGGGAGAGCATAGTCAGTAAGTATGGCACTAGCGGCACGACGGCATCTTTCCCGAGTATATAGAAAATTCCGAAAAATGCAAAAGAAGGGTAGGTAAATTCCGCGACTGTCTAGCGATGGCCCGGGCTATTTGTTTTTGTGGGCGTTCTGTCGTCTTTCTCTCAAATGATCATGCAGTACCAACAATTCGACTAAGATTCGGGAGCTGACGCGACCATCACTGCGTGACGGGAGGTTACACGAATGGATAAGAAAAAATACGACAAAATACGTCAAAATACGATAAAATACGATTCATTACACTTTGTTACACCTTTCTACTCTCCGCGCAGGATGCGACTGATATACCGGTTACCGTTCCGCCCCCGCTACTCGCAGGAGGAGGAATGGATGACTGTTGGTTAGCGGAACGCCGCTGTTACTCAGCAAACCGTTTGGGCTTTCTTACAGTCCGTTTCTCTTTTGGTTCGTCCTTCTTATCAAGAGCAGTAACAATCTCGTCATAGGAATTAAATGCCTTTGATCTTTGCATCCTTCTGATTTGATTGTCTTCTTTTTCCGGCTCTAATCTGTCTTTCACATTTGTAACAATGTTCATTTCGCTTGGTCTGTACAGACGTTTGACTCCTTTGAGCTTGAATCTGTATCCTATATGTTCTTCAATGGTGTAAATCTCTGTGGAAAACGTGGCTTTCTCCTTTTCAAAGGTCTTCTTCTGTAACATTACACGCACTCTGTCCCCTACTTTCATGGTCACTTTGTCATTCATCTTTTCATTCTTTTTTGACTGAGCTTCATATAGCTTTTGGCTGTAGTCATAATCATCATACACTTCTTCTGGGGTTGCATCTTTCAACCCAGAATGGGCTGTATTGTTATAAAGCTCAACAATATCACCAAGTGCATCTACCCATTTTTTAGTCTTGTTCTCCAGTGAGTGTTTCTTTATCAAACCTTTCAGAGTCCTGGTAAAGCGGTCAACGATTCCCAGCTTGTTCCCCATCGGAGTAATGTGGTCTTCTTTTGCAACGTCTGTATAAATCCTTATATTTAGTTCTTTATTGAAAGACTCAAATATTGAAGATGCAAAAAAATTATCTCCTGATACACTGTTGATATCTTCGTCTACATCGCCTATAAATTTCTGATAGGCGTCTAAGACATCATTCATCTTGCCGCTTTTCAGTGGGTAACAATAAGCCTTTCTAGAAATGATGTCTATGCACATAAGAATTTGGTTTATGTTATTATTTATCCTCTTACTCGACAATGGCATAATTGCTACATCGATCTGGAAAGATCTTGGAGGGGCGGTTATTTTGAATTTGAATTTGGTATTTTGTGGTTTTTGATATATTTGTGTGAGTTCTCGTGGATTGAAGTAATCTTCAATATCTCGTTTGGTAATCCCGTCATCTTTTAGCCTTGTAAATAGCTTTTGCTTGGACAACAATTTTAGATTCGGATTATTTTTTAAAATATATTCAAGCTCCGTCATCCTATATATATTAGGACGTTAAACTTATTTTTTCGCGGTATTGCACTTATTGCACATTAATCTGCAATTCCACTTGAAGTGTGCAAATGCGTTATCTATTCTGTCAACAGTACATTGAATTTTGCTACTCTTCTCCACATTCATGTGTCCTTGACATCCAATACATACATTGTTTTGGATGTATTGCTCCTTGCACCATTCCACGTCTACATACTCCTCTAACATGTAGTCATAATCACGTTTATTTGACCTGTCTTGTTTTTTGTATCCCTGTATTTTGTCTTTGAAGAACTCTTCTAACCTCAGGTCTGTCAAGTCCATCTGCAGAAAATATACGTCAGATAGCTTACTGCACCTGGAAACAGCTGAGTATACCCATCTCCTGTCCGTGATTGTTAGCAGATCTGTTATGACAAACTTCTCTGCAATGCAAGACCCTTGTTCGCTGTGACACGTATTACAGTGACTTAGCTCGAACCATTTGCAGATCATGTCGTGCGTTATATCTATTTTGATGTGTTCAGACATTACATTACATTACATTACATTACATTACATTACATTACATTACATGTTAAAGTCTACTTGACACCGCGAGGGTGTATGAGACTCTGTGCTTTAAACAAAAAGAAAAAGCACCCACAAAGCAAAAAACCCCATTACATCAGGGGTGTGTCGAGGACAAACAAACCAAACTCCCAACCACCGTTTTGGTGGCGTAGGTATTAAACCCCTTAGAGCCGGACCCAGATCTCAACCACTTACAGTGGCGGAGGTAAGAAGCTAACAAATGAGAAGTCACAAGAAGAAGAAAAAAAGGGATGATAAATTACGGTGCCACTAAGCAGTCCAGGGCTTCCTGTCTTGCTCTTCTACAAGTAGAAAGATAGTCGGCTAGGTTGCTCCAAAAAGACTTAGTGCCATTTCCATTCATAAAGGTTCTGAATGTGGAATCGCAGAATTCCACATTCCATACGGTTAAGTTGGTATCCTCATGGACATGCCTATAAATATCTGTAAACAGCTTCCGAGATGTCCTGTAGTTTGAATTCCTTTTTGGTCTGCCCGATTATTGTGTACCTCTGATTCGGACGCAACTTGGTTGTTGCTGTTTTCTCTTCCCCATCGTCCTTGTATTTATAACTCCTCGTGATATTGGTTTTGCAAACTAGCTCTTGGCCGAAGTGATATGTTTTGCCATCAGCCAGCGTATAGCATTGTGCTGCCTTCCGCTTTTTACTTTTGTCCAGGCGCTCGTCTATAAAAGTGTTCAAAACCTTTGAGCTATACACAAGATAGCTGATTGCTCTATTGATTTTTAGCTTACTAACATCTTCTAGCGAGGAAAGTATTCTATCCTTGAACCATTTTCTGATGGTTTTTTGTAAATCTTTGGTTTCGTCAAATAGGTCGTCTTGGATGAGGAGCATATCATCTATGTCTTGTTGTGTTTTCAGTCTATGGTTGAATGTTAATGTATATTTATTATCGAATATTTTTTGCACATAGTCACATTTCATCTCAATTGTAGCATCATCATCAATCGATTCCAGTTGGTGTGAATCCCCATTGGCTATGAAACATATATGTGGGTGTTTGTGCATGAACTTGTTCATTTCATTCATATGTCTCCTGGTCATCAACATTACTTCCTCGAATATGATGGCTTTAATGTCATCTAGTGAAAATGCGTTGTTCTTCCCATACTCTCCTTCGAAATTGAGGCCAATAAGATTGTGAAATGTGCATGCTTGGATATCATGTCCGTCTTCCCTGCTTTTCTTTAGCACATTGTTAACCTGGGCGTTATATGGGCATACCACCAATATTTCCTTATCCTCAAAACGTTGTTTCTTATTTTCCCCAAAGGTTTATAGACATAGTCTTGAGCAGCATAGCTCTTTCCACAACCGGCAAACCCATCAATGATTGTTTTTGGTAAAACCTTGTCAACAATACGAATATCTTGCTCTGGGTATGTTATGATTTGTTTTGTTTTGTATTGTACAATCTCGTTATTGGGAGGCAGAGATCCTTTCAATATCTTGTATTGACCGAAATATATGCCAATTCGCTGTTTGATACACATTCCGTCTTTTATTATGGCATATAGGCAGTCGGTTTTTACAGCAAGCACTTGATTTTCGACGCTCAGCTTTTCATATGCGTCACTTGATCTGGAATCTTGCTAGATTCGTGAGGGCATACCTCATTGGTATAAATCCGTTTATGAGCTCTGTTTTCTGTGTGATGGTTACAAGAAACACGTCGTCTGCCATAGGTATAACATTTCCTTTGTGTTTGTTTGCATATTCTACAGCATCAGATCTGTTCTTGAAGATTTTTGAATGCTGGTGTTGTGTTTTTTTCCAAAAAGGCCTTAAGGGACAGTTCGTTAGGGATTCCCTTTAACAAATCTTTTGGGATGTGTTTGTACTTCCCCTCCCCCAAACACTGTTTTAATATAGTTTCTAGATACCCACACTTCTTCCACTCAACTCGCAGATATGCCAATATTGTGTATTTGAATTTCAATTGCACAACTTCATACCCATAAATGAGCATTTTATCCTGGTTGTAAATGGGGTGTTCCTCATCTATTCTGACGAGATACGGGTATCCTTTGTTGAACGGTTTCCTTTTAACTATTCCGCCCTGAGAATCAAGTGTTGTTTGCGTGAAGTTGTTTTGAAACGGGTCATCATATTGCACAACCTTTCGTTTCTTAGTCGTGAATTTTGCTTCATTTAGTGGTTTATCATCTATGTATGTGTAGAATATATCCCATGAATTTGTAACTGGGAACCCTGGTCCATCAACCAACATCCATATGCAAGTAAAGTAATGCTTATTGATATCAAGCGCTGTAATCTCGTCAAGATCTATGGTAGACAGATCTTTGTCAACAAGCCTGCCCATTGGCACTCGATCTAAACATGTTTTGACAACCTCACTGCCTTCAATGCTCATCTCGGATTTAAATTTATTACTTAGAAACGATCCCTTCACTTCTGAGTCCAGGTTCTTGTAGTCTACAAACGTGTCTACGTCTAGAATTGGACATTTTGAAAAACCTTGCACTTGAGATGCATTCTCAACTGAGATGGCTATAGGTTTGTCGTCCTTTGTCAAGATGTGATTCAATTCTAACCGTGAAATAATATGTCCAGTTTGCATGATCGGCTTGGGGTCACATCCTTCTTTTTGAACTAAGTTTAACAGAACTTCTTTCATATCTCCGTTGTAGATGATTCTGATATCCTTTGTTTATGCTTCCATTCCAGCTTTAATAATTGGGAATATGTCTTCGTATTTGTTTGCCAAGTGATACATGTCTGTTGTAACCTTTTTGACTTTTGGCACTACAAAGTTGGATGACGGACGAGAGTACATGTCCTTCTTAGTTGTCTTGGCAAAAGACATCACTTCGTCTATGTTCTGCACATGTTCATGCCAATATATGACACGTAGTTTCTGGATACTGTATGTTTTTGTTTGCTCCTCAGGTGGTGGCTCATATTTACATACTACCCTGTTTTCGTTGTCGTATATTTCTGCTCCAAAACCATTCTTCTTGAACCACTTCAAATAATCCTCGACTGTCATGTCAATGTCAGACACTCCGTTATATTCTTTTTCGAATATATCCCAATAAATTGATTCAAATGTGAGTGTATGTTTATGATACTTCAATTTCTTGTTGTAGGAGTCGAATGCTGGCTGAAAAACATTCAGAATTGCTTCAATTGCACATGCTCCGTTGGGTAAATTCCGATTCCTGGTCCTTTTTATACTTGTTTGTAAGCTATCTCCTTTATTGTCCCACTCAAAACGTATGAACTTAGAGCCGGACCCAGATCTCAACCACTTACAGTGGCGGAGGTAAGAAGCTAACAAATGAGAAGTCACAAGAAGAAGAAAAAAAGGGATGATAAATTACGGTGCCACTAAGCAGTCCAGGGCTTCCTGTCTTGCTCTTCTACAAGTAGAAAGATAGTCGGCTAGGTTGCTCCAAAAAGACTTAGTGCCATTTCCATTCATAAAGGTTCTGAATGTGGAATCGCAGAATTCCACATTCCATACGGTTAAGTTGGTATCCTCATGGACATGCCTATAAATATCTGTAAACAGCTTCTGGTAGCGGAGGCGAATATCATTATAAAAAGGGCACTCAAACATATGCATTTCATCCTCAGGTTTTTGGAACCCACACATTTGACAGTGTCTCATTGAGCGAGGGATGTGTGCTCTATCCACCACCCTCATTCTTTCTGTGTTCAGCCAATGGGAACCCATTCTAAAATGTGCTATAGAACGAATCTGATCCTGCTTATGTAAGGCGGATGTAAAGGGAATCAAGCCATTCTCATCATTGCTGTTGGCTGCGAACCATTTTTGGTATCGGAGGCGTTTAAAGCCAACCCTTCTCTCATCAGGGATGTCTCTAACTGCATTGGTGTCACTTGGGTACTTAAACCTAGTATGTATGTTATCCCTGATAGTCCTGTACAAGAACGGCCTATCAACTGTATTATTCACAGGTTCGTTGGAGGGTAATTTTTATTGCCAGGGATTGTGATATGAGTCTTGTTAACAAAGCTCCCATACTTGGGTCGTCAATGTCAAGTCTGTTCAGTAGTTCTGCATATCCTGTGAAAAAATGTTTTTCCCAGCTAAAGTATTAGACACATACTCTCCCTCTTCAGTTTTTTTGGTATATTTGTCTTGGTTAATTTCGGCCAAAACCAACAATGTGTCTGGGCCGAAATTCTTTAAAGGACGAAAAAGCGTTTGTGATAGAAATACATCTATACACATACAAAGTGTTGCTGGCCTGATTGAAAAGCTCGAATTCGACTAACCTTTTGGGAGCGTTTTTTGGTAGCGTTCCTTATCATATTCTGCCTTTTTTCCCCTCCTAACCTTTTTTGCCTCTTCTTCCATATAGTTCTTGTACCATTCCACAGCATTATAGAACTGTTCTACTGATTCGTGACCCTGTTCGATCACATACTTTTTAGTAATCCTGTGTGGAGTTTCTCCTGCTGCTACCAAATGCTTTTTGTACCATTTTGCCAAAGTTTGTTGTGCCATTATAATTCTGTAATACATTAATATGTGAACAATCTCTTAAGCGTTTTACTTAAAATACTCAAAAAAATAATGTGCATTTCAATTTTTTAAATGAAACACTATACTCCGACAGTTTCTGCCAATAGTAACGCCTTTTTTTCTTCTCTTTTTTTTTGCATGATATAGTCTTGCACGTTCATTTCGTTTTTCGCGAAATTCAGGATCATTTTGGTACCTGTTCCTGGTATATGCTTGTCGCCTCTCACGATATGCCTCATCTGTTTGATACCGTTTTACAGTTGCAAGTCTGGCGAGATTATTTACATGAGCACGATATTCAGGGTCTTCTTTCATTTTCGTCTTGTGGATTTCACTAGAATACGTGTGAACTTTGATGCAAGATTCGCTCATCTTATTATCTTATTATACTTATAGTATATAATATGCTCAAGATTCTTAAGTCTGTTTTGTTTTCAAATAAGCTACTTCTGCATTCAATAATTTAACAGAAGCACTCAATTGTTGGACAGCTGCAATCAAGTGTGGAACAAGTCCGGAATAATTTAATGTTAAATTATCAGTACTGTCTTTACCAACAAGATGGGGATACACATCTTGGACATCCTGAGCGTAAAGGCCATAATCGACAGTATCTGGGTCATGTTTAAAAGCGTATTTTACAGGCATTAATCGATCAACTCTATCTAATGATTCCTTTGGGTCGACATATCCTATATGATTTTTGAGTCGACGATCTGAGTTCCCAGATATTGCACCAGTAGTAGATATATATACATACGGGATAATACCATTAGCAGGTAAATTATCATCTACAAAAGCTAATTCTATTCGATTATTATTTGTACCTTGAAATGTTATGCGCAATTTGCTAGCAGACCATTGATCATGGAATTCTAATTTGGGAAATGACTCTTGATCAATAAGCGGTGTCAAGCTCGTTTTATATCTATTACCCGTGGCTGAGAACATTACACCAGGTTCGACAGCTGTCCAATAGCTTGTAGGGATTACAGGACGATTAGTTAATGAATTATAATTCCCATCGAATAAAGTGGGTTTCCCTGTCAAAGATGCATATTGTTTATCAAATAAAGATGGGAGACCGCCCAATGCCGAATATTGGCCGTTAAATAAATTTGGAAGTCCTGATAATGCTGAATATGCTCCTGAAAATAAGGTAGGTTTATTATAATTTCCATCAAACCCGGAAGATGTTCCACTAGTACCCACTGCGACACCATTTACAAAGATTTGAGTAGCATTTATCGACCCATCCACATCTAATAGATATGCTGGATTTTTCGTACCTATCCCAACATTCCCGTTACCTGCAACTGTCATTCGTGTCTTAATTGTACCAATATCTGTTGATTCACGCGTCTTGAAATGAAGACTTCCTCCATGATATTGTTGATCATGACGTTCAGATGTAATTGAAGTGTCTGGTTGACTTGTACCATCATATGATATTAAACCTGAGGAAAAGCACAACCCGTGCTGACCTGTACTAGTACCCAAATTTGAAATCATCACATTGTAATCTTTATTTGGGGAATTATCAGATAAACGTTTAGCAAAAGACTGAACTGTGAAAAGATTCTGACTGTTTGGTCCTGTCCCAATGCCAAAAGTTTTATTTCCAGAAGTACCCAAATAAAACCCAGTTGCTGATGTACTTGGTTGTAGCGGTGAATCGATTAGATCTGAATAGTATCCGGAAAATAATGTTGGTTTATTTGTGAGATCGTTATAAGACTTGGAAAATTGCACAGGAGCTCCAGTCAAACTACCATAGGCTCCATCAAATGAAACTGGTTTATTGGTTAAAAAATAGTAATCACCATTAAAAGCGGATGATGCAATTTCCACACCATTGACTCTGAATTTACCATATGTGTTGATGTCCCCAAGAACGTCTAGTGCATATGTAGGATTATGGCCCGTTCCAAGACCTAATTGCCCCGACTCGGTCAGTCGCATTATCTGGTACCCTGAATTTACACTAGATCCATTTCTGCGCCAATTGAAGTTCTTTTTATCATTCTGACTGACATAAGACTGATCAGAATTTATGTAACAGTTGTAATCCCCAGTACTGACATTTTTGAATTCTGAATTAACGCACTTTATTTGATTGGCAGATATTGTTATGTCCCCAAATGTATTTGCATTCGTTGAAGATGTTGAAATTGGTGAACCATTAACCAAAAATTGACCAGAACAGTTGATAGAACCCACGACATCCAAAGCATACCCTGGGTTTGTTGTACCAATTCCAAGACGGCCGGTATCCAATAACCTCATAAGCGGTTGTGCAGTCTCTGAACCTAGTTTCCAATTAAAAGCCAGAGTTTTGTTTTTATTAGAATCTCTGTCAATGACAAATGTCATGTCTTCAGCGCTTTCAATGACCATTGCGTAAAAATTCGATCTAATGTACATGTTATCAATCGTAATAAAACCGCATTTGAATAAACTGGTTTTTGTTTCGCCTGAACAGAGGATGTTTCCAACCACGTCCAAGGCCTGGGACGGATTCCGTGTACCTATCCCTAATTGAGCAGCAGCATTTAGCGTCATAAGGTGTACGAATGTTGCTCCATTCCTATGCCACCAGCTGTGTTTTTGCAAATACCCCCCATCATTGTTATAGTCTGTCACATAATTGATATCACCATAGCTATGAATGTTAAGCCTATCACCTACGCCTTTAATTATATCTCCACTAATATTAATATTCCCCAATGTATTGACTACTGCTGGTTTATTTGTGAGATCGTTATATGACCCAGAGAACAATAATGGTTTTCCAGTCAAGGAAGCGTATACCCCATCAAATAAGGCGGGCTTGTCTGTAATATCGTCCCACGAACTAATGTTCTCAATTGCATACGCATAATTCGACAGACTAACAATGTTATTACTGTTGGAAACAGACTGGTTACTTGCAAAAACTGAAGCATTTGATGAAAATTCAGTCTTTGGATACATGTAATTTGAATTGTTGGTTGATAGATTTGAACAATATGTTATTTTGGGATACATGTAATTGCTATTGGCAACTGTAAGATTTGATGAAAACACTACCACATTTGATGAAAATTCAGTCTTTGGATACATGTAATTTGAATTGTTGGTTGATAGATTTGAACTATATGTTATTTTGGGATACATGTAATTGCTATTGGCAACTGTAAGATTTGATGAAAATTCAGTCTTTGGATACACGTAGTTAGAATTACCAACAGCTAAATTGGAACTGAATGCAATACCATTTGTGTTTTGAACAACCTGGGATGAATTACACCTATTGATATCTGATTAGCAGTTGCTAGGTTTTTGGCAAATAACGCAACGTCATTAGCTCCGTTTATACTATTCTGAACCCTCTTGGTATTTTGTGGCTGCCCAAATATATATTGACTGGAATACATTAAATTTAGGACATATATTATAACAAAATGAGAACAAGGAAAGTTGTTAAAAAAAATACAGTTAATAATAAGTCCAATCACATCAAACTATTTGCAAGAGGTAGGAATATTTCCCAACGAGCTACCATCATAAACATTAAATTACCAGCCGACAGGACACAGCCTAGAATGCTAGGGTTTAATCCATATGAGTTTGCCATCAAAATTCCTGCACAAGCCCCGCCGACAATGATATCTCAGAATGTGAACCAACATTCAGCTGTGGAAATGCTGGTAAAGTCTGTCCAAACAGAACAACAGAAACAACAACCCAAACAGGAAACAGCAAGTGGACCAAGTGGTTTATCAGCCGAAGAGAAAGAAAAAATATATTTAAATAAACGTCCTAGAGGAGACATGGATTCTGATTTTGGTTTAACAACGCCAAATGTTTCTGAATTCAGAAATCCCGGGGAAGCGTCAGGCTCCAGGACAAGTCTTAGAAAAAACATGGATGATCTTCAACAAAAATTAAACATGTTTGATTCCAAACATAAAAAAGTTGGAAATTCTGCACAATCAAAACTAGATATAATAGCCATTGCTACCGAATGGCAAGGCAGGAACAATGATCCAGCTTTGCAAATTCTTTTGAATCGGCCAGCAGTCTCTCATCATTACAAACAAATCCACACTTATCTGAAGGGTAAAAAATAAAACATTTTTATTTATTTTCAAAACAATACTTATACAAGCACTTCCATGTCGGCTTATCCAAAGAACTTGCAATATTTGGTGAAAAAATACAGAATTATTCAAGGGCGACGAAGAGGCTTTCCACGCTCAACAGCACGACTGCAACGAATTCCGGGGTAATCACGGTAGACCTTCCTTCAAATTGCTTGGTCGATAGTGATACTTTGATTATGCACTTCAATGGGAAAACTGAAGTTGGTGGATTTGCAAGAAACATAGAGTCACAAAGTAATATATAACATGGACAAATATATGTTACCTCTCTGCATCGAGTCCTGGCCGAAAAAAACACAGTACAATCAACCAGCAACAAACTTTATTGGCAGACGAACAATACGCACACCCTTACATGAATCAGACCTTCTCTGGGGAAGACCTATTCCAAAGAAGCCTAATGCAGTCAAAATACTCCGAACTCTCCCAGTATATCCCAAATTCCAATAAATTATTTGTAAAACCTATTTAATTTTTCTAATTAATTCTAATCTTTTCTAATGTAAAATCACATATGGAGAATATAGAAGAAGATAGCAACCTATTAGAAGACACTGAAGTGATACCAGTCAAAGCTAAACGAATTATGTCCGAGAAAAAGAAAGCAGCATTGGCTATCGCCAGAGAAAAAGCATGGGCAAAAAGGCGGGAATTAGGAGAGATTACACGACAGGATAAAGAACTGAAGATTCAAGAGAAAGAAGTCCAAAAACAAGAAAAAACGGCAGAAATGACACGTCGCAAAAACACTGTCTTTAAAAAGCTGAAGAAGGATGTTGTTGTTGCTCTAGACAGTTCAGACGAAGATCAACAGATGGTAACAGATTCTCAATCAGAAGAAGAAGAAGGAGAGGTACAACAGATATCAAAATACATTGAAAAACGTCTGAAGGTCACCAAAGCTAGGCCAATGCTTACTCAAGAAGATACAGTACAACTTCTTAGGGAAAAAATATTAAACGAGGGCAAACGAGTCGCTTACCAATCACTCTTTCCTGGTCACACATGTCCATTTTGATTAATATTCTACAATGTAATTAGTGATGAATATTGTTGAGAACGCAGTAGCAAATTTCAGTCATAAACCACTCCAATACAAAGCAAACATGTATCCACAGTCCCTCAATTCAGCTCTGCCACGTAATTATTTTGTGTCACTCCTCGTCGGCTCCAGGGGAAGTGGGAAGACGTACAGTCTCTGCAAATTATTGAAACAATACGAGATTTATGGATTTAATGGCAAACAAGATATGAGAGTTATAGTAATTTCTCCGACACATGATGCTAACCCTGTATTTAATTGCTTGAAAATTGATCCAAATGATATTATTTCAGAATATTCAGACTCCAAACTTTTAGAAGTGATTGAAAACATCAAACTTGAAAAGGAAAATACAGAAGAATGCAGAAGGCAGATGATTGTTTATTCCAAGTTTATGAAAGGCAACATAGACGGATTATCATATGAAGAAATCGATTTCCTCGAGAGAACTGGATACCAACGACCTACATGCAAGTACCCAAACGGTTGTGTGGTATATCTCATATTGGACGACCTTGTTGGCAGTAGTGCGTTTAAATCTGTTGGTAAATCAGCCTTGACTAATTTGGTTCTCAAGAACAGACATTTGGGTATAAACATAATGATATGCACACAGAATCTCAAAGCAATCCCTAAGTCTATTCGAACCAATACAAGTCTTTTTGTGCTATTCAAGTTTGCCAGCACTAAGATCTTGGAGGATTTATACGAAGAAGTAAGTAGTTCTATCACTCTACAGAAGTTTGAAGCACTCTATCTGCACGCAACGGGAAACGAACATGATGCACTTGTGATGGATTTTACACAAGACAAAAGCCAAAGGTTCAAAAAGAATTTCGACATCATTCTCAGCTTACAGTAAAATCATTTTTCTGAATTATTGTTAAACAATGGCGGCTATCACAAATGAATATAGACAGACCAATGATTACAAGTATCTGAAAGCAGCAGTATTGGACTTGTCACCCGGACTGCCGGAATATTTAGTGGATTCGTGCATTTCCCTACATATTGCTAAACCACTCATGTATAGGGACAAAAAACTTATACGGAAAGATATGAATAAGCAGAAAAAATCGGTTTCAAACGAGGTCTTGGAAGGTTTGGTCACTGTAGAAAATGAAAAATATACAGTAATATAAATGGCTTGGCAGAGAGTAACGTTATTTAGCTCATACAATACATCAACACAGAACTACCAATTAAAACTAAATTGCGACCTGCCATACAATGAAAAGGGATACCAGCTGGCTGTTGAATCATTTACCACTGCAAGTAAACCAGGGCCATTCTGCATGAGCGCAAATGGCATCTTCGCTCAAACCTCCTTTGATAATTCAGTGAATGGAGAGAGAAAAAATCTGCTTTTAGGAGGGGAAACCCACAGTATTGTTAAGACAATTACAAGCAATACACTAGGTCACAAGCTAATCCCGTCTCTGAAAAATCAACAATTAAATATAACAGTATACGATGCCGCTGGAAATCTGTATGTTGGATTCCCAAATTTCATTCTATCAGTTATTATCTACGAAATTATATAATGGCGCCCATTGTTGTCAAAACTCAATTAATATACATCAGCTCACAATACAGAACATCTGGGACACCAGATAACTTCACAACAAGTCAACCTACAGGGATCTTACATAACGAATTCGGTGGTCGTACTAAAATAACCGTTACGGATTTAATAATCAATAGATGTTTCTATAGTATTAGGGCGAGTAACAATGACTTCAGTGTTGTTAATAATGGGACAAAGACATCCGTTAGAATCCCTGTTGGAAACTACGACCTGGATCAATGGTTAGCAACACTGAACACTTTACTACCAGGCTGGACCATAAACCACAATGAAATAAACGGATTATGCACTTTTAACACACCTGGTCCAAATTATGGGTTTGAATTCAAAGATAAAAGTTCATATTTATTTGGGTTCCTCCCACATGATAAGCCAAGTGGATCACAGATTGTTAGCAGCTTCCCATTGCGTTTGAACTTAGAAAGTTTCCTGACAATTCATCATAACCTCCCAAAGGTAACTAACTCGGCTGTGAATAATTTCCGTCAAACCAATGCACAGGAATCAGATGTATTAATAAGGGTCCCTGATAACGTCCCTAGTTTTGCCAACATCATTGATCAAAATGTGAATGACGATTTTAGCTTCTACACCAGCGCGTCTCACGTGTCAGAACTGGAATTATCAATCAAGGACGAACACAAAGACGAGATAGGACCTTTTCCCTACGACTGGAGCATTACTTTGAGGATTGATTATGAATCCAAAAACGATCCTATAGAATCGATTTTATCAATTTTGAAAAACCTAAACGATAAAATTACCTTACTTGCACTGAAATAAATATCCAGGGCTATTATATAATATGGGCCTTTTTGATTCAATCAAATCTGGAGTTGGACGCGCCATTGGTTCCTTTGGTTCTGCAGTGAGAAGGGTAGCCGATTTTGGGGGGAATATCGTACGGAAGGTGGGACAGTTCTCTATACCGGTGTCTAACACCGCAGCGGGGATAGCGGACATGTTGGGACAAGGAGGCGTGGCAGATGGGATCAGAAGTGTAGGGTCTGCGTTAAATGGCTTTTCACCGGAAGCTGAGAAAATACTATCCAAAGCGAGCGGAATCGGGAGAGTTGCGCAGGGCATAGGCAAAGTCATGTTATAGCGGCGTTCCGCTAACCAACTTACTCATCCTGCGCGGAGAGTAGAAAGGTGTAACAAAGTGTAATGAATCGTATTTTGTCGTATTTTGTCGTATTTTGTCGTATTTTTTCTTATCTATTCGCGGGACACACGTCAGCTCTCGAATCTATAAGGCGAATCGCGTCAGCTCCCGAATCTTAGGCGAATTGTTGGTACTGCATGATCATTTGAGAGAAAGACGACAGAACGCCCACAAAAACAAATAGCCCGGGCCATCGCTAGACAGTCGCGGTATTTACCTACCCTTCTTTTGCATTTTTCGGAATTTTCTATATACTCGGGAAAGATGCCGTCGTGCCGCTAGTGCCATACTTACTAACTGGCGGATCGCCGGCACTGCCGTAGGATTCGCCAGAGGAGGACGACCTACGCGTCTGGACCTGGAGATTCTGGAGGTGGTAGGAAGCAGGGGGGTATGGTCAGCACCACTACGGGTGCTGCTCCCTCTACCCCAAGTTTAGGGCTCAACCGGGTGAGTCGAGCGATAGAGGGGGGGACTTGAGATTGACTGATCATCGACGGCGGGATATTAGGACCTTTACATGCCTCGGCTCTGCTCTTCGCATCCTAGCGATAAATGTTCGAATTCTGCCCTTGCGATTTGCGATTTTCTGCCATTGGTGCGATTTTCTGCACCAGGTGTGACTTGCTTGCTGCACTGTCATTCTCGTCTCCTTTTTCCCATACCTCAAATCTCGACTTCGACCTAACGCTTCCCCACCTTCTGTGATCCCAGGTCTCGCAGCGCCGGACTTCGCCCATGCTACAGGCCGCCGTGGAGGATCTTTGGCATGATATTTTGGTGGATATTTTTCTCTCTTAGGCTCCTTGTGACCCCAGGGTGCGTTCCGTGGTTCGACAGAGGTTACTACTTTGTCTTCCCCCCTTAGGTGTATGCCTTAGCTACGTGAGTTTGAGTTCAAGTGTTTGAGTTCTGATAGGGCTTAGGAATTTTTAGTTAAGTGGTATAGAGGCATGGTTGATCTCGATTAGTTGGGGCATGCATGAGTTGTTGATGATGACACTGCTCAGCATGGTGCTAGTGTGTTATCTTTGCAATCGCGTGTTCATCTAGGGAGACAAGACTCCTTCGGAGCTTTTCTTTGGGGTTGCACCTGATGTGTCGTTGTTGCGTTTGTTGGGTTGCCCTTGCTATGTAATCTTAGTATTGGGCAGTCACGCAACAAGCTAGTTAAAAAGACATTATTTGGTAGACTGGTTGGGTATTCCCTGGTGAGTAAGGGTTATTATATTTGGGTTTCCAATGTTGCGCCAGTTAGTAGTGAGTAGTGATGTACTCTCTATCTCCAGTTCAGTTCTAAACTGTCTTTCTGGGTTCTCCCATTAGTATGGGTCCCCGTGCCCGCTTGCATCCCTCCTGTCATCAAACGGTGATATGTTATGTGTTACCGGTAATTCCCTACGCCCTTTAACAACCCCAATTGTTGTTGGCTGGCCTGGCTGGGATGTATCATTGTTGCATTCTAGACCAGGGCCTGATCTTGCTGTATTGTGTGTGAAGTTTTAGGGCGGGTGGGAGTTGGATATCCAACTATAATCTTAGCCGAATCTCAGGGGGTCGCCAGGCCCTCCTCTGTGCCACGTTTTAGCGGTGAAGCTTTAGGATTTAGACAGCCTTCGATCATAGTGGTACCTGGATCAGGTCCATTGACTAATAGTCGCCAACCTCCGACCACCTCGGATGGCTCGCGGGTGTCGATAATTCCGACGCCTCCTGTCGTCCCTGGTGGATTACTCGGGTCAAGCCCATGTGATGATGTAGCCGTTGCCGAATGGGTAAGTGATGATCTTGAACACTGGTCTAGCTTGATACTGCGTATGGCTGGGGTGTTACAGTCAACCCAGGATTCATTGTTTTAGGTGCTGCTGGTTCTCATACGTAGGTTAACATGGCCCTATGTGTGAGTGCCTATTCCTCAGCACCTCCTAGACTGACTTATAGGGTAGTCTAGATTGGTGGAGCGTTACGACGCTTTGTTTAGGCAGCTTCCTTTCAGCTGTCTTTCTTGGTTTTGGTGGAAGGTGGTACTTAATTCAGACCACCGTTATAGCGTCTTGATGGTTTCTGACTCTTAGTTCCATAGGCAGATGGTTCGTTCGGTGGAGCTCATCATAGATTAGCTATTTCTTTTTACTCCACACTGTTTTTAGATCACCAGCCCCTCATGTGATTGGAACTTTTTGTGGAGTGTAGTAGTTATTTCCCTTTGGATTTTACTGTAATTTGGTGGGCTGGGTCATCTTGCAGTTGTACTTGCAGATGTCCTTGCAGTTGTACTTGCAGATGTACCGCCGCTCACCTCTTTCTTGTTCTTCCGAGTGTATTTCAAGCGCCCTTTCATTCCTTCCTTTGCAGTAAATTCTTTGAAGTCCTTTTTTCTGCGTTTCCTATTTTTCAGGTGGACAATAGGTTTTATGTACTATGGTTGTACATCTACCCTTCTATTGTTCATTGAACTGTGTTTCCTTTGTTGGTTACAAGTTTCTTGAAAATTTTAACTTCGCATCCTTTGGATTTTTTCAGTTACTGCAGGTTTGGTTTGCTTGTGGTTAGGCGCTTGGTGTGTCTTGAGTGCATGAGTTCTTTGCGGTGCGATACCCACCTCTTAGAATGTTTTTCGTTAGTGCCGTAGCTGGGGATTTATGATAATTAACTTTCATAAATCTTCTTACTTCCATCTTTGAGTGAGAAACCAGTTCATCATGGTTTTTTCATCCCAACCTAGTCATGAATTTTATGCTAAGAATAGTTTTTAAGGTAGTGGATTTTTCCATCGACTTTTTTTTCTTTTTTCTTTTTCCATCGTAGTCTTTAGTGTCCTCTTGTCTGCGTCCTTTAGGCTTTGATTCTCTCGTGTGCTGCGCTCACACGATATTTCAATCCGTCTCTTTGGTTATCATTGATTGGCGTTAGGTTCCTATTCCCGGATCGGGTTTTCTATACCGTTATTCCCCAACTTTGATATACGATTTTTTCAGTCTTCTCTTTAGGTTAAGTTCTCGGTTCTTTCAGTCACCGTTGTTCCCCTTCCTTTGGTATTAGGATTGATTTCTGTTTGGCCTCCCTGTGATTTTTTGGTTTGGTGCCTACTATTCTGGATGAATAGTATTTTTGCGCTTACCATCGATGGTTACATTTCCATTTTGGTCTCAGCTCAGCTTGGTATGACCTAAGTTTTTTGCTGCTACATTTTCGGAGTACTACAGTGGTTTTTGGTTCATCCTTTCTCATCCTTTTATTTTAGACAAGGCTTTCTTCCGGTTTCCTGTTTTTCCGCCGTTCCTTAATAATTTTTGTTTGCTACCAGTTTATGGTTCTATGTCCCCAGTGCCATAGGTGGAGTACTAGTATTGTATGTCACCTGCGTCATCGGTGGAGTATCAGCATGAATAGCGGTGCTCTCGCTTGTTTTATGTCTTGGTGACTCCTTGTGTACTCCCATAGAACTATTGGTCCTGACAGTACTATGTTAGCTTCCTGTTGTTGCTTCATTGGTTCTTCTGACACGCGGGCCAAGGATTTTCACCCCATGAAGCCATTCAAACTGAATCCTCGGTGTCGCTGGTGTGTGTAGGGAGACCCACCTCCTGGGATGGAATTCCTTTCACAACTTTTAAAAGTTTGTATTGTAACAGTGTTGCACGTATTAGCATATCACTGGTACCATCGTGCTTGATGTCTATAATTATAGCATTCTTGAACTCGCTTGTAGGCTTCTTCCCTTGAGAATATAACGCTTGGTAAGAGCCTTGCCTGGGTAGGACAGGCACTGCGAGGAAAGAACCACACAACCGCGTAGCCTAACCAGACCCGGCCTGCACAAGTCTACTGGGGGGGGTTATAGAAGTCTTCTTCTACGCTTTTTATGGACTGCAAGAGTCCTTCTTTAATCTTTAAGTGTTTCCCCTCATTGGAGGTTTTCATCCCAGCATAAGTATTGTAGTTTTAGGATCTCCCCCACACATTGGGTGAAGAATTCCTGATTCTCAAAGAATACCAGGACTTGGGGGGAGATCAATAGGATGGCTCTTGCCATTCCATGTGACGCGGATCGTTCTCCCGTTCAGTGCCGGGTAACGTACAGTACTCACCAATCAGGGTTTCCCACACGCACTTAAGAGTCAACTGACTCCTACTCTAGTGAAGCTACGTGAATATACTGTAACAATGCTCTAAAGGAACCCCCCAAGGACTCCAGCGCAGCCCCCCCCCCCCCCCCCCCCCCCCCCCCCCAAAAAAAAAACACCTAGGTACACAATTTAGCATTTGTGGTAAATACCGGTAAAGCACCTTCAAGAAAATCTTGTGAGCCATTCTTTAGCACTTACATTTGTCCTTGAAAAGTTTTATACTGCCGAATCCGGCGAGCAGCCGAATTGCTGGCCAAAGCTGTAACCAAGTTCAAGTTCACGGAGCCAAATAGGCTGAAGCGAGCCAGCTAGCCAGGGCCCAACCTCGAAAATTTAGGAATGATTCAGTAGGGCCAAATTCGAAGAAACACGTGAGGAACTAGTCCCCGGCAAAGCATACCCGGTACGCATGATCAAACGACGGAGGCTCGTACAGAGGACCTAAGTTCGAGTGTTATCTAGATATATTTAACCTGAGTGAATGCATTGTAGATTACAGGGGGTATTGGTGGCTACCAAAAGACCCCGTTTCTGAAACGAAAAAGCTTTGCCAGGCCCGCAATGTCCTTGTGGGAATAGCCACCCCATTCAATATACAGCGAGAATAGTATGATCGTCTGAGCTGATAGCCCCCCCTCCCCCCAATTGATGGCTGGCCCCAGTGCAAGAAAAAGGGCTGCCCCCCTCAACCTGACGCCTCGTAATGAGGCGCACTATGCGTTTATTTTTTAAAGGGGGTAGCCAAGTAGGCTGAGGAGACTTTCCCAAACTCAAACCATCAAGATCAGCTCTAGATTACCAAAAGGGTTAGCTCCTATGCGCCCAGGGCTTTTGTGAGGAGTGCCTGCAAGCGAAGAAGCGGGGCAGCAGTGTCATAAGATAGAGCAGCAGGTAGTGATCCCCAAACAAGCGTTTTACCGAAGGGGGGCCTGGGTTGGTGCTACAGTGTTAATTTATTTTTTTGATTTTTTGATTTAATTTTGCGATTGCTGGCCTGCTTGCACCTGTTCATTTAATTTGACCCCGCCTACTCCACAATTGTCTCAACTTGGAATGCATATAATTATGAACAATGAAAGCATAGCAGCTACCAAGCCATTTGTCCGCATATCTTTTAGTTTGAAAGGATTTACTGGAGGAGGTGGAACCCTTTGCACACACCTGCTCTTTCTCTCACAGACTAGGCACCAGGGCCAAGACAGCCTCACGACCCTAAGGTCCCATATTTCCCCAAATCTTGTTACGTACATCACACAAGAAAACGACAAACATGAAATAGGCAACAACAGCTGCAGCAACAACAACACAGCAAAGGCTACGGCACTTGCTCCTTGGTACCACACTTGCTCTTCCTCACACATGCTAGGCACCAAAGCCAAGGCAGCCTCACGACCCTTGGGTCCCATCTTTCCCCAAATCAACAATAATACAACACACAATACAACAATAATATGAAAACAGCAGCAGCAGCAGCACCACCAACATATCAACGATTACACCACGTGTAGCTTGTAACCACACTTTCTCTTCCTCACACAGACTAGGCACCAGTGCCAAAGCAGCCTCACGACTTTTAGGTCCCATTTTTCCCAAATCTTACACCACACAATACAACGATTATATGAAAGCAGCAAAAGCAGCAGCAGCACCACTACCAACATAGCAACGGCTGCACCACTTGAAGCTTGTAACCACACCTGTTCTTCCTCTCACACACACACACATTAGGCACCAGTGCCAAGGCAGCCTCACGACCCTTAGGTCCCATCTTTTCCCAAATCTTGTTATGTACGCCACACAATACAACGATAATATGATAACAGCAAAAGCAGCAGCACTACCACCACTACCAAAACATCAACGACTACACCTCTTAGGCTTGTAACCAAACCTGTTCTTCCTCACACAGGCTAGGTACCACTGCCAAGGCAGCCTCTTGACCTTTAGGTCTAATGTTTCCCCAAATTGTGTTATGCACATCACACAAGGAAACGACAACACGAAATCAGCAGCAACAGCAGCAACAATAACAACAACTACTGCATAGCAACAACTAAGGCACTTGCTGCTTGCTACCACACTTGCTCTTCCTCACGAAGACTAGGCACCAGTGCCAAGGTAGCCTCACGACCCTTAGGTCCCATCTTTTCCCAAATCTTGTTATGTACATCACACGAAAACTAGAAAGAATACAATATAATATAATATGAAAACAGCAGCAGCAGCAGCACTACTACCTACATAGCAACGACTAAACCACTTGTAGCTTGTAACCACACTTGGTCTTCCTCGCACAGACTAGGCACCAAGACCCTTAGGGCCCATCTTCGCCCGCGTCGTGCTATGTACATCACACAATAAAACGATAATGTGAAAACAGCAGCAGCACCACCACCACTACCAACATAGCAACGACTACACCTCTTGTAGCTTGTAACCACACCTGTTCTTCCTCACACAGGCTAGGCACCAGTGCCAAGGCAGCCTCGTGACCCTTAGGGCCCATCTTGGTCCACGTCTTGCGAAGGATGTTAATCATGGAGTCCTCACTCTCCTTCATTCGGAAGGCCGAGAATTGGTGCTGCAAGAAAACGAGGCATAAGGCGTCCTCCACCACCTGAGCTTCCCTCTCTTTGATGTTCTTCTTCAGCATCATAGACCGTACCTGTGGAGTGGGGGTAAGGGGAGTGGTGGATTGTGGTGGTGGTGGCGGTACATGCGATGTTGTTGTTGTTGTTGTTGTTGTTGTTGTTGCTATTATTGTTGTTGTTGTTGCTGCTGTTTTTCTTCTTATTATTTTCGTTCTGTTGTTGATGTTTTTGTTTGTGTCAATGTTTTGTTGTCGTTGTCATTGCAGTTGTGGTGGTTCTACCACCTGCAACCCCTTCTCCATGAAAACCCTCTGCTGGCGACAAATGGGAAAGATATATTATTAGGGTTCCTTTAGGACAGCTTGCGCGCGAGTCCCTCTAGCCCAAGCCACAAGGGAATGCAACAACAATAACACAAAAATAGCATGCAATAACAATAACAATCAGAAGGACGAAAATAAAAGCAAAACTGCAGCAACAACACCAACATCCACAACAACAGCAACATCAACATCCACCCCGACCAGCACTTGCAACAACAACAGCAGCCACCACCTCCACCACCACCACCTGCAGCAACAACATCAACGACAACAGCAGCAACAACATCCACCACCACCACCACCACCATGACATCAACAATAGCAGCCACCACCACCACCATAACAAAAACAATTGCAGCACGCATGCACATTTCACATGATACAAAATCAAGGACAAGGACGACAACAACAACAAGCAAGCAAGAACAAAAACAGCAACAATAACAGCACGTATACAGGCATATAGCAAAAATCCTTCACCTTTTCGCATGATTCCTCGCTGTACCCTTCCTCTGTCATGATGCCTGTCACCACACTTGCATGGTAGTGCTTCAAGTCCTCCCTCCACTTCATGTATCCTGCCTTACCCTGGGGGTGGAGTGGCAGGGGATGGTTTGGGTTGGGTTGGTTTGGTTTGGGTTAAGGTACCGGTATGCGTGGAATCCTATTACACTTGGTGCTTGTCACCACTTGTGCATGGTGGTGCTTTGAGTCCTCCCACCACTTCAGGTATCCTGCCTTACCCTGGGGTTGGGGTGGCAGGGGATGGTTGGGGTTGGGGTTGGCTTGATTTGGGTTAGGTCGGGTCGGGTCGGGCTGGGTTTGGTTTGGTTTGGTTTGGTTTGGAGTTGGGTTGGGTAGGGTTGGAGTTTGGAGTTTGGACTTAGGGGTTGGGTTAAGGTACCAGTATGCGTTTAATCTGATTGCACTTGGTGCTTGTCACCACACTTGCATGGTAGTGCTTCAAGTCCTCCCTCCACTTCATGTATCCTGCCTTACCCTGGGGGTGGGTTGGGCCGTTGGTGGGTTGGGCCGTTGGTGAGTTCGAGTTTAGGCTTTGGGGTTGGGGCTGCTTGGCCTTTGGGGTTGGGTTCAGGTATGCGTTTAATCCTATTGCACTTGGTGCTTGTCACCATACTTGAATGGTAGTGCTTCAAGTCCTCCCACCTCTTCATGTATCCTGCCTTACCCTGTTGGTGGGTTGGGCCGTTGGTGGGTTGGAGTTTGAGCTTTGGGGTTGGGTTAAGGTATGCGTTTGATCCTATTGCACATGGCGCTTGTCACCACTTGTGCATGGTGGTGCTTGAAGTCCTCCTCCACTTCAGGTATCCTGCCTTACCCTGGGGGTGGAGTGGCAGGGGATGGTTTGGTTTGGTTTGGTTTGGGGTTTGGACTTTGGGTTTGGGTTAAGGTACCGGTATGCGTTTAATCCTATTGCACTTGGTGCTTGTCACCACACTTGAATGGTAGTGCTTCAAGTCCTCCCACCTCTTCAGGTATCCTGCCTTACCCTGGAGTTGGGGTGGCAGGGGATGGTTGAGGTTGGGGTTGGGTTGGGCTGGGGTTTGGACTTTGGGGTTGGGTACCGGTATGCGTTTGATCTGATTGCACTTGATGACTGCCGCCACACACTTGCATGGTAGTGCTTCACATATAACAATCTTCCCTTTAGTTGAGAGATGCTGCCTTACCCTGTTGGTGGGTTGGGCCGTTGGAGGGTTGGAGTTTGAGCTTTGGGGTTGGGTTAAGGTATGCGTTTAATCCTATTGCACTTGGCCCTTGTCACCACACTTGCATGGTAGTGCTTCAAGCGCTCCCTCCACTTTAGGTATCTTGCCATACCCTGTTGGTAGGTTGGGGTGGCAGGGGGTGGTTGCGGTTGGTTTGGTTTGGTTTGGAGTTTGGGGCAAGGTTTAATCTGATTGCACTTGATGCCTGTCTCCACTCGTACATGGCAGTGCTTTAAAACTTCCTCCACTTGATATATGCTGCCTTACCCTGGGGGGGAGGTGTGTGTGTGTGGTGTGTGCTTTGAAGTAGGGTTAAGGTATGTGTCCAATCTTATTGCAATTGATACCTGTCACCACACATGCATGGTAGTGCTTCTAATATAAAAATCCTCCCTCCACTAGAGGTATTCTGATTTACCATGGGTGGATTGGGGGTGGAGTGCGCCGTGGGCGGGTTGGAGTTGAAGGTTTGGGGAGTGGGGTTGCTTGGGGGAGGGTAAACCCTAACATACCCTCCACACGCACATACGCACACGCACATAAATAATGAATACACAAATAAATAAATCTTGACTTCCAAGATATGCCACAATGACACTTTTAAGGGCGTGGGGTGAAGGGAACCGGCTCGCAAGTATGCGATGGACGGGCGTACATCACACCTAGAGTCCAGTTACCATGCCGGTCGACGACCCTCCAGGTGGGCCCAGGTGACCTTGATGGGATTTGAACCATCAACCTTATAAGACCCCGCACCTGCTTCCGTTCAATCCGGGATCGCTCTACAATAGAGCCATCCCGTACCGAACGGGGATAGAAATAATAATGCAGATACAGACGCACCCACACTCAACACAGAGCTCAGGTTTAGCCCTCCAAGCCTCCACACCTGGATAGTCAGACATAGGAAACTTTCTCCACCCTACATGTTGGCTTTCTGCCTCCTCCCCCCTCCAGCCCCCCCCTCCTCCCTCTTGACCCCACTCCTGCCCCCCTCCTTCCTTCCGCCCCCTCTCCTGCCCCCCCTCCTTCCTTCCGCCCCTCTCCTGCCCCACCTCCCGCCCCTAGATGCAACACCCACCCACCACAGCCAGCTAGCCAGCCTGCCCATCCCCTTTCACCCCAGTTCTTACACACACACACCTATCCCCCCCCCCCCCCTTCTACCCCTAGATGCAACACCCACCCAACCTAGCCAGCCAGCCTGCTCATCCACTTCCACACCAGTTCTTACCCCCTCCCGCCCTCGCATGAAACATCCACCCAAACCAGCCAGCCAGCCAGCCTGCCCATCCCCTTCCATCCCAGTTCTGACCCCCCCCCCCCCCCCCCCCCCCCTTCCTGCCCCCGCATGCAACACCTCCCAAACCCAGCCAGCCAGCCTGCCCATCTACTCCCAGCCCAGTTATCACCCCCCCCCTTCCACCCCACTCCTGTCCTCCTGCCCCCACTCCCGCCCGCCCCCGCACGCAACACCCACACAACCCAGCCAGCCTGCCCATCACCTTCCAGCCCAATTCTTACCCCCCCCCCCCCCCCCCCCCTCCCCCTTCCTCCTCCTCCTCCCCCCTCCTTCCCCCACTCCCTTACACCCCCTCAACTCCCCTCTTCCCCCCTTCCACACAAACCAATACACTCACAGCTGGGTAGTCAGACCTCAGAGACTTCCAGCGCTCCACATGTTGGCCCCGGCCCACTATCAGAAGCTCCTCACTGGCAGGGGGGCTTAGGTCGCGGCTCAAGGTCAGCACCCAACCACTTAACCAACGCGAGTACGCCAGCTCATAGGGAATTTCCCCTGTCCCCTCTTTGTCATCCACCTGTTAGGCAGTACAACGTGAGGAAGAGGAAGTACACAATCACAACGAAGCTGTAGAATGGGTAAAAGGCGTGCAAGAGTGTGCAGCGCACAATCAAGTGAACTTGCACTGTCCACACTCTGTCATCCACCTGGATGCAGTACTGGATGCAGTACAACGTGAGGAAGAAGAAGTACACAATCACAATGAAGCTGTAGAATGGGTAAAAGGCGTGCAAGAGTGTGCAGCGCACAATCAAGTGAACTTGCACTGTCCACACTCTGTCATCCACCTGGAGGCAGTACTGGATGCAGTACAACGTGAGAAAGAAGAAGTACACAATCACAATGAAGCTGTCAAATGGGTCAAAGGCGTGCAAGTGTGTTCAGCTGTATAGGGTAAGCACACAAACAGGGTTTTCTCTTTAGCCCCCGTAAGATCCCCTGGGTCACGGGGCTGAAGCCTACACTTCCACCTGTGTCTGTCTGTCTGTCTGCCTCTCTGTCTGTCTATCGCTGTTTGACTAATTCCCGCTAGGGGTGCTCCAAAGTAACCAGCCACGTGAGCATAAGTAACTAAACCACTATTTTATGGGATTGGGCTGCTCCCATCTCCTAGTCACTTAAACCCCAGGGTAAGAGCTTGCAGATCTGGATGGGGGATCCTAATATCTAGCTTGGGTGGTTGGGTGCTGGCATGAATGTGAGTGAGCTGCAAACTAGGGGTAGTGTTAGTTTTAGTGTTTACAACATTTAAATCTGGGAAAAATACAGGATCTGTTTTGTCTTTCTTGGCCACTGTTTTTCCATGTTAGTTTGGGCTAGCTTGTTCTCTCGCGTGTTGCTCAGCTGTGCCTTACCACTTCCTGGTTGGTGGTGCCATTGTGTGTGACTAGTCACTAAGTGTGTGTGTGTGTGAGGGGGTAGGTGCTATAAAATCTGCAGGGCCGACCTCTTAAAATTTGTGGACCTCGGACCATAAAGGCCTTCCATAGCAACATGCTTTGGAACTGAAGGGGTGGGTAAAGCAAACCTTGCAGAAGTATGCAAAAATAATGTTTGGGTAAAAACTTTTATGCCACATGGAAATGGCGGAAAAGTTGAAGGGCCCCCCTAGCTAAAAGCAGGCATACATGTGCGTTCAACCAGATCCCTAAAAACCCAGCACATGAGCCATAGGCAATTATCATGGCATAGTATGCTTATTTAATCAATATGCTAGGTGCCTTATTACTTTTGAGCACTCCTACCGCCGCCTCCGCACCCAAATTGCACGTAGTTGGTATACGCATGACTAGAGTTATCAGCATCGCAGCGGCCAAGATCCTTCGCAAAAATTGTAAAATGTTTTGTAGCTATTCCGCTACAGAATGCTCATGTAGCTACTAGCTACTTACTTTGCCCTTCTTCACATCTCCAAGCCCTCCTCCTCCTTTCGCCCCCTGCCCTGCCCATGACTGCTAAAGCGTTTTTCCCGTTTCACTTGTGACACGCGCTTAGGACTTGTCTATCAAGTGCTACTTGTGCTACAGTATGTACCAATGGTGACTTTCCCCAGCTGCGGCGTACAGGAGGGTCCCCTTAACACCACACCCCTCCAGGCGTTATCTTTTTTCATTTT